>NW_019167960.1:14701172-15255731 GCF_002303985.1 Durio zibethinus | reverse complement strand
GTTTTTATCTTAAGCCTTAGAAAGAAAAAGATAGGTTATAATTTTCAATTCAAGAATAGTGTATTGAAGCCTTGGTGTGGACAACCAAGAAGAAAGGACATAGGTGCCTTGTGGAGAAGTACTAAACTTTTATAAATAATTGTATTTGATTTTCTTTATCCTTATCTCCTTATAATTTATTGTTGTTTATATTTAATTTTAAGTTCATTAATTATTATTGTTTGCATTATATTTTCATCAAAAGTGCTTATTGTTTAATTTTCATTTCAACTATATTAAAATTTTTGTTTGGGAAGAATTTAAGAAAATCTAATTCACCCTCTCTTGGATCACCATTCACTTAAAAAAGCTAACATTCACCTACTGAACTTTTGTTAAAGGGTTTTTAAGCAAGAAAGAAATATTTATATATGATATTTATTGATTTAGAAAAAACATACAATAAAGCTCCTCAAGAGGTGCTTTAGTGGGCCTTAATCAAAAAATAAGTTCCTCTAAAATACATCAACATGGTTGAAAATATATATAAAAAAATTGTAACAAATGTAAGAATGTCTAGGGGCTTGATTAATAGCTTTTCCATTACTTCAAGATTGCATCAATGTTTAGCACTAAGTTTATTTATTTATTTATTTATTTTTGCATTAATTATGGATGAACTCACTGGACATATTTAAAATAGAGTCTTATGAGGTATGTTATTTGTCGATAATATAATTTTAGTTGTTGAAACTAACGATGATCTTAATTTGAAATTAGATTTATGAAAGCATGTATTGGAGTTTCAAGCTTTAAATTGAGTAAATCTAAAATGATAAGAAAAATGTGATTGGATTGATAGTATCTGGATAGCTCCATTTATAGGTGAAAGGTGAGGAATTTGTAAGATAAAATGATGACATAGCTGAGTTGATGTATTATCGTATATATCAGATTAGCTTAAAAATAAAAAATATCTTTGGTTGTCTGTTGACAATCTTTAATGATAGAGATGACCAATATGCTTTTTAGACCTAAAAATATCTTTAATAAGTCTAAATTGAGGAAAAAATGATAGAGTTCGTTTGAGAGGGTTTAGATATATAAATCGTAAGCTTATCTATGCACCAATTAAAATAAATGAACTTTTGAATTTAAGAACTACCAAAACTTCTAGAGATAGACGATAGAAGATATTGATGCAAAGAATAAAAAATTATATGAGAGTTAAAAAAAATTGATGAAAATGTTGTTTTAATATAAAAATTATACAAAAGACATGATTCATTTTTTTAATTTTTTATAAGGTTGATCTAGAGTTTTTGGATATAAGATTTAACATAATTTTATTTTTGGTTTTTATATAATTAACTTTAAAGTTGTGAAATATAAGACATAATTTATTGTTATTGTTTTATTAAGACGTACATAAAAAATAAAATATGTAAAGTTTACACATGGCCATAGCCCTTCTTGGCGCAATTTAACCTCATTTAAACTTTGCCACGCTAACATGCACGTTTAGGCCCACCTGCGCCAAACTGTTGAATTCATGGCCGTCTTTCTTCTCTATCACGAAAAAAAGAAAAAAAAAAAAACCTCTAACAATGTCTTCCCTTTCAATTCAAATCCACCTCAAACCCTAACAGAAGCAAGGACCAACACATTTTTTAACTTCGGAAACGACAATGTCAATCCCGTTACAAAGCCTCTTCACCCCTTCACCTCCTCGCTTAACCCTTATATCAAAAACCTAATTCATTTCCTCCGATACTATCTCAGCTTCCGCCTCTCGAATTCCTTAGTTTTGCATTTCCAGACCTGAAATTTTCTCAATTTCAAAATCCCCGCCCTCTTTTTCCCATTCCTTTCTCTAAGCCTACGAAACAGATTCTTCAGTTGCCACCTCACTACAACAAAACCCTAATTTTAATGATTTCAATTTAGATTCTCTTCTCTGAATCGCTGAATTTTTGTGAATGTTTTCTTCGGCTGTTGCTTCGGTCGTTTATGTTGTTTTCAGATGGAAATGCGGAGTTGTCGGAATGGTGGGTGCGGTTGCGATCGGCGCGTGGATTAGGAGGCGGCAGTGGCGGATGCATTTTGGTTTTGAGCTAAATGTCCGCTTTATTGACAAAATTTCTAAATTAGTCAGGTGGGAGAGAATGTTTCTCAGTAGCTTCTTTACTAGAACTTACCAATCATTAGTATCTCAGATTTTCTTTGAGACACAGAAAAATGGCAGCTCATCCAGAAAAGTTGAATTGAATGTTCAATAAACTATGAATTGCCAAGCCGATATCAGAAGCAATATAATAACCATTTTAATTTAATTAAGCTGCTGTTTAGTAATTTCTCTCAATAGCTTGCTTACTAGCCCATAAATTTAGGCATAAGTTGTGGTGACTGTTAAAGAAAGAAAGATGCAGTTATGAAAACAGGCAGTGAAGTAACTTTTCAATGTTGGAATATCCCTAGAGTGGTCCAGTTATATGGAAAGTGGCATATCCCATAATAACTTATATAAGAAGTAGTGCTCCGATTCTATAAGCTTGCAATTAAACAAAGTCAAGGTGATTATTATTGTTAGAATAAAAAAAATGCATATTCAAGGCAACCGAAGATATAAAAGGAAATACCTACTTCAGTTGCACGAGGTCAATTGGTTAGAGTACTAATTTAGGACCAAGTTGTTGCATGAAACATGCTTCTCTGACTTCTATAATCAAGTTCATTCATTCGCAATAGCTTTACAGTTGTAGACTGAAGACTTAGAAGAAAATTTTTTTTTTATTTGAAATTTTTTGATATTCGTGAGTTATTTTAGATTCTAATTAATTTGAAATTAAATTGAATTGGATTTCATAAGAAAAGTAAACTCTCTCGTATCTATTTTTTTTTTTCAAGATTCAAAATTAAAATTTTATTTAAAGAGAACTGAATTTTTCGTTACTCAAATCAACATTAATTTCAAAAAAATTTGTTATTCAATAGGGGGTGTCTTTGTGTGTGTCCAAAAGCCTTTTCGTATTGTTGAGTGCAAGTGTGCATCCATGTTAGAAAGGGAAAATGTTCTATTTAATTGTGTCATCTCTAGGGTACATTTGGATTGATAAACAACCCTAATGGAGGAGCGGTTACCAGGAAAAGTTGTGCCAATCGGCACTGAGCATCCATTTGGATGCTATAGCGCAACAGATTATTACATAGGTGGGTTTTGGTAAGCCATTCTTTTTGTTTTTTTTTTACCCCTTAATTTATATTATAAATATTTAAATGTCCTTACAATTTATTTTTTTTTCTATTTTATTTTGATATATATTTTTTTAAATGTGAAACAATTTTAATATGATAAAATATATTATTTGATATCTTATTATTTTTATTAATTTTAATTATTATTAATAAAATAATTATTTGATATTAAATAATTTAATAATTTTTAATTATTTGTGAATTTTATAAATATTAAATAATTTAAATTTTTTATTATACATAAATTTTAATCAAATGTTTTTAATACTTATTTTTTATTATAATTTAATCTATTATTATTATTATTATATTTATATTCAAATATATATCTCATCTTTAATTCTAATTTCATTATTACAATAACGCACTCATTTTGCATAAAAAACTGTGTAAATCGCGCGGAAATATTTTTTTGATCTCATCGCACCACACAAATATAGCTTCTTTTCACTAGAGTTTTTAGGTGAAGTCAAGAAACGCATCGTTTTCTCTTTTTTTTTTTTTTTTACATTTTTATCCTTTCAATTATATTATAAAGACAAAAATATCTTAATATTTTAATTTAAATTTAAAATTTTAATTTAAAAATTTTTAAAAATTTTATTAAAATTTTAAAAAATAATTTGTTAATTTAATATAATAAAAAATTCTTTAATTAATATATTATTATTTTTTAATTATTTATTAATATATTATTATTTGATATAAAAATAATTTAATAAATTTTTAATAATTTATTAATTTTATAAAAATTAAATAATTTAAAATTTTATTACATATAATTTTTAATTTAATAAGTCATTTTTTTCTTCTTACAATTCATCTCATCGTAACTGTTATATTTACATCCAAACATATATTTTCATAACTGATTTTAATTTCTTTGTTACAATAACAAATCTGATCTCTACTACCGTATTTAATCTTACCAATCAATCTCAAATGGACCCTTAGTCTATGTAACTCAGTTTTGACTTGATATAGATGAATAAACTATTGTTAGCTGTTACTCCAATGTGATAATAGTTAAGATCTTAAGCACCCTTGCTACTGACTGAGTAAATGGGAAGACGAACTGTTGATAACAAATTATATTTACTACTTTATTGTGATTTTTATATTTATAACTTTCTAACCATTTTACTGTGTCTGAAGACTACAGCTTTGTCTCAAAAGAATTCTGAGGCTACTAAAGCATTAGCAGGGCAAAAAGAGATCCTGGAAAAGGAGCTTGGTGAAATTCAGAAAGTTTTGCTGGCAGTGCAGGTAACATTTTAGCATTGTTTGATTACATCAGTGGATTCTTTAATTTTCTGAACTCATTAGTAATAATGCTTGGTTGATATAGGAGTTCCATAATGGGGCTTTAAGGAGATTCAACATGGTTTTTATTAGTTACAATCTTATATTCTGTGTTGATCCAAAGGGTTTTGAAAGATTAAATAATACTGGTCAAACTCTTATTCTGTCTTTTTAGGGTAGTTTTGAACTCTTTAAAAAGTTTTGCTAGGATTTAGCAAAGCCTTAAGTCCCTCTTAAACCAACAGAAAGTACATGAGCTGTGATTCTTAGCCAAGAAAACTGGATTCCGTGCATGTTGTTCCAGAATCATGGTACCAACAGAAACCTTGTTGTTGTCTTCGCTAGTATTCCGAGGAACTAGGACTAAGTAATATCAATACATGCTTGTGGCTTTTGGATTCTCAACATGTGATTAATGGTTAACTAAGCACATGGTTTGCCGTTGGGAATATTATTGCTCTGTTAAAAGTAATTTAACTTCTAATATTCCAATGATGTACTCTGTAGGAGCAACAGCAAACACAACTCGAGTTAATCCTTGCAATTGGGAAGTCGACAAAGTTGTTTGAAGACAAGCGGGAACCTATTCAAGAGAAAGATACAGTTGAAGCTTGCAAATCGACTGAGGAGGCAAAACAATTGAAGTCCATAAGACTCAACCTTTTGGTACAAGCAAGGGATCTGGCAATGACAGTGCATAAGGTTTTGAATGCAGCAGAGTTTGTCGCGGCGAATGTAATTAACAGCATGATAACAGTTTGTCCGATCCTTCAGTATACAAGGCACTTGGACTCCCACAGATGCCACTAGAGCTGTGCTTGGGCATCAACATTTTTTGCCTGAAAATGTTCTTGTTTCTTGACCGCTGCATGCAGCCCAGCTACAATTGAAGATGGAAGAAGAGCTAGAAAGGGATTAAACAAGAAATAAAATGGGAGACATGCTTATTTCTAGTTGAGCATAGTAACATACCAAGGTGAAAGAAGTGGCTTTGTTTTTTTTTTTTTCTTTTTTGTGTGTTTAGCTTGCATATGTATGGTATTTTGCTAATCATACCAAACATTTTTCTCTTTCTCTTTTTTATATTGTTGTATTTTCTCAAATTTTACTATAAAATATTGAAAAATAGTTTATATCTGTACATCTCGTTGTCAGGCTTTATACTCACCATTCACCACTCACCTGCAATGCAAAGTGCATACCTTTTCTTTTTGCCCCATTTTTCTTTTTGGTATTTGAAGAATTTCTGTTTTCATCTTTTACTTGAAATAATTTATAACTTTACTTATGTTGCTTAAAGCCAATAATAAAAAAAAAAGGCCTTGACTCTTGAGAATGCCAGATCAAAATGCTATCGCTGCTGCATTGCAAGAAGTATAAAAAATTTGCAGAAGAAACGCAGAGCAGAGAAAGAAGAAAAGAAGCAACGGAAGAACTGAGGAAGCTAGAACAACTCCAAAGTACTCTTGCATTCATGCAATCGCATAACTTTCTTTCTTCGTCAACCATCGACTCCAATCGCTTCGTCGCCAATCTCATCCTTCTCTAAGTAATCTCTATTCTGTTTTTATCCTTTTTTTTCCTTTTCCCTTTTCATCTCATTTTAACTAAATTTTTCTGAAAACTTATTAATACGATTTTCCAGTTACAACCACCCGACGAACTAAATCTTTACTCCAAATTCAGTTTAATTTCTGAATATATACCAAAAGTAAGCTTTTCCCATTTCTCACTAGTGATTAATTTCCTTTTTTTCCCTTTTTTGGTTAATTGTTTTACAAATTTGTAGAATTCGGTTACCATTCAGGAAGAAGCATCACAATGGGTTAGTTTGGAAACTGATGAAAGGGGTCAACTTGTTTTTTCTTTTTCGTTTTTTATTTCAAAAAAGAAAATTTGGTTGGTTTGTAAAATTCATGTCTTTATGTTTTGAAATTTTTTATTTTACAGATTCTGAAGAGATTAATAATCCGCCTGATAAGACGGATTGCCTTTCGTTGCAGGTAAACCATGAGGAGGTAGCAATGATGGGACTCCATGCGATGGAACGGGTAAATTCTACACTTGAGGATTTCGTAAGCTCTGAAAAAGAAAAAAAAAAATTATGAGTGGTGTCAAGTTATACAGTTCTAAATCACTATCTTTTGTATTATAGGCGTTAATGTTCGCTGGATGTATTAATAATATTAATGATGATGGTGGGAAAATTTTACATATTCTCTCAGACAAACTTGTTATATTGAATGGTTCCAACTTCCGACAGGTGATGTTATGATTGTGTTTGCAGTGCAGATCTTATTTTATGTTTCATGGGAAGGACATAAATGGCCCGCTTGTGATATTCGAATATTTCCCTGCCCTTTCGTTCACTGAAAGCTATATTTATCAGGTAATAATCAATATTTGAAGAAATATTTTCATTTTTATAAGTAGTCTTTATATTAAAGCAAGGATATTGCATAAATTGCGATTAAGTTGTCGCAGCTAGTTGTGTGGCTTTCAAAGCAATGGCATTGGGAGGTTGATGTTGGAGTTGGATGAATTTTCTTTCCCTTGTATACTTCCACTAGGACATATGAATTTTCTGTCCAAGAAGGAATGAGCCTTGCCTTGGCTTCCATTCCTTCCATTGTGTACTTGCGAAGTAAATTTGTTTAACTTCCATTGTAAAGGACATTCTAGAAGTAAGCGGTGAATTAATCTCTGAACTGTTGGAAACATAATATGTAGGGTTGCAAAAGCAATCAAATTTGAATAGTCTGATACCATGGCTGCTTGTCTTCCTTTCTTCAGCAACCATAGTTTTTGTTTTTGCAGTTAGATGATTTGAATGAGAAGAGACTGTATATGCTAACAGGAGTTACTGCTCTAGCAAAAGGATTTGAGAAGGTAATACTGTGATCTCTTAAGAACTAGTTCAGAGGTTAATCTCCTAATTTCCAACTTCCATTTGCCAATGAAATTCTTTCTGTGATGCAGGTAAGGGTTGGGCAGAAACATTGGCGAATTTGTTAGAAAAGGATCCATTCAAACCACCTTTAAGTGTACTTGAATGCCGGGGAGGGGTAACGCTTTTTACTATATTGTTATTATTTCCTTTAAGGAAAAAGAGGGGGAGGGGGGACTTGGTTAATTTGTCTTTGTGCAATGGATTTAGGATCAGAAAGAATTTGGGTTTGGAGACTAGTACTGGGCTCTCAAAAAAAAAGCTATATTGTGCACTAATGTGCAAAATGGAGGTACTTACATCATCTTTATCCTCACTGCTTTGCTTAAATTAATTATGTTTATAGTTTATTATTACGTCTAACCAAATAAGAAGAAAATCATGCAGCAGAGAAATGTTTAGGGATAAATGTTTGCTTTTTCCCGATCTCCATGGAAGATGTAATGAGGGCAATTCATCTAAAGTCCTTTGACTATCATAGCTGAATCTTCTTCTATATCAATTAAGGGGAGAAGAGGTAATCTGCTAGTAGCCTGTTTATTCATTTGCTTCTTTTGCATGTTTGTGTTACCTGCCTCTTTTGGTTTTGTGCACCATTCCTATTTCTAAGATGTCCATGTTGGGTAAAAAGGGGAGGGAAAATGACATGTCTAAAGCGCTATGTTATTCTTCCAGATTTGACAAAGTCACAAGTCTTTGATGTCATGATTTACTATATTGGTTTTGTTGTAATGATTAATTGGTTGTCATCAAGTTTTATGATAGCACATACAATGATTCTTACATTCGAGTTTCTTTTGTATGGTAATTTTCCTGAGGTAGTGTTGATAACAATGACTTCATAGTTTTAATCTTTAAATAACAAGCAGATATTCTGAAGCACCTTAGAAATGTTGTGCAGTCTGCATTCATATGGTACATCATGATATTAAAATGTCTCCATAACCTTTAAAGTCTTTGACATGATATATAATGTTCTATAATTCATTTCTGGTAATATATGTTACATGAGACTAAATGTATTTTCTTTGAAGTAGTTGTAAATGTTAATGACTTGCATTTGGAATTCCTGTCAGTCTCTGAGTTCCTAGTAGAAATATCAGATGATCTGTTAGTGTTTTTCCTTTCGGTTTTCTGATTTTACCTATAATTTAAGTGGTTTCAACGGTATAGAAGATTTCCATTTTGGATCATGAAATTTTTATTCAAAGAAACGGGTATAAAACCCTATAGGAATGTACATTAGCAGTAGCATACTTTAGGCCATTCAAGAGGCATCTGCATGAGTGCTGGCAAAAGCGTACAAGTCCAATTCTGTGCGTGTTTACTCCAAATGGAGCCTGGACAAGTGCTCTAATATAATCAATGCTCAACTGCTTTTGTTCTCTTTTTCTTTTTTCCTTCTCTTTTATGTTGTTCGGGTAACTGATGTTGTCATTCATTTTCATAATAATATGCTGCAAGCATCGTCTCAATTTTACTCAACTCCAAGTCCCAGATGATATAATGATGCTCCAGGTTTTACTATGAGGTACTTTTGTTCTTTGATGGTTTTTCTTTGTTCTGACTACATGGTTCCATTTAATTTATCCAATTTGTTTTACAATTTTGTGGCTTCCTTGCAGGATGACATACTAATAATTTCAATATCTTGAGCATGCTTGTCAAAATATAAAGACCTTCAACAGCCCCAACTATGCTGGTTAGCATGTATGACATCACTCTTGGAAGGAAATTCAATCGGCTTTAATGTTTGAATTTGAGTGCTGAAATTATTCCTTCAGGCAAAATACAAAACAGATGCTGAAGGTATGACAATTTATTTAAAACTTTGGATCCTCAGCTGAGAAGATGTGAAGAAGCCAATAAATAAAGTAATTTGCCAATATTTAAATGTTCAATTTGAAAGTTCGCCTTCTTTTTCCCAGGTGCACTTATATTATCTCTGGAATTTTCAGGTACCCACTTGGAACATGGAGTATTCCACCTGTGATTGTATATTGATCCAACCCTCTAAATACGAAATCAACTTAGAATTTAATAACGTACTTGATCTTTTTTTTTTTTTTTGATTGATCTAAATCAATTGTACCAGTGTTCAAAGTTTTTTTTTTAAGCATTCTTCTGGATTATGGAGTATACCACCTTGAGTGGTGACAAGATCTCTCGATCCAGCTGCTGAAATTACTAGTTGATAACTAACAGTTTTGTTTCACTTTTAGTTTGTCTTCCCATCGTTTTTTCAAAGAATGAGAAGATTTATTTAGATCTTGCTCTGCAGCCATGCTTCACATGTGCTGATTAGTGAAAGAATTGACCTCATCCGATAACTCTGTCCACATGGAATTCCACTATCATCAATTTATCATTCAGACGGAGATATGCTTGTTTCTTGAGCATTGCAGCTGCCTTTGAATCGGATGCTTCAAAATGATATTTTTGATAAATCATTACCCTATTTAAGGATGGATTACAAAGAGCATATAGGGGAATTACTTTCTTCCTTTCGCTAGGGACCAGGGGACACAGCTTTGGCTTAATGATGAAGCATTGGAAAAGCTTAACAGACAATTCCAATCCTCAATTGACCTTTTGGTAGACTTTGTTGATTATAGACGTAAAGCATCGACAAAAGTCAAAAAAATAAAAAGGGCAATCCTCCTTTCTGTCACAATCTGATCAATTTCTTTGATATTCCATGGAAGTTTGGACTATCTTTGCAATCCCACTTCGAATTGTATAATTATTGTAGGGACAATACAGCAAGATGGAAACGCTATGAGATATTTATCGCAATTACTAGGGAAATATATTTTTTTGCTGCAGATTACAAGTTTTATTACAAACACTCACAGAAATAACTTGCTTATATACTACTTTAGAAACACAAATGTTTGTACATAGCAAAGTGGTAGCAAAGAGGTACTCACCGCACTTGGTCTAACAGTGATGGTGAACATTGACTGAGCTTGTCAACCCAATTACGAAAAGCTATGGACAAACCTCAGGGGGAGAGGGGCCAATCAAACGCAGCATTATCCAAATCAAAAGTGTCGTAGAACCTCATTTCCACATCTTCCATGCTTTGGTCGTCTTCCCAATCCCCATCTGATATCTCATCATCGTAATCGATACCAACATCTCCAGCAACAAAGTCCCAGGCCAAGTAACCAGATGAACCTGAATAATTTGAACAATCATCCCAGCCCTTCATCCCAAAACAATCCACAACATGAGGTCCAACCACCTTCAGTCGTGAGAATTTCTTGACAAAATTTTCATCTAGCTTCACATTCCAACATCCTCGCACATCCAATAATTCAAGCTCAGGGCAGTTTTCAAGTATCTTGAGCACACCTTCTGTGCTAACAAGCAGGTATGCCACCTCAAGTTGCTTGAGCTTTGGCATTGTGGTAGCAATGGCAAGGGCCTCGTCATCTTGAGACAGCTTGTCAATTACCTCTAATGGGTGCATTGTTCTCCTCAACCCCATTAGTAACTTACAGTGCTTGCCAATTGCCTCAAGGGCAGAAGCTCTGATGTTCCTGCAGTAACTAACATCCAAGAAAGTTACTGAAGAGAGCCTCCCAGCAACCTGTTCCACTACTGAATCACTTATTTCACTTCTTGGCAGCCGTAAAGTCTGAAGAGATTTGGCACTAGAAGTAGGTGGAAACAAGAGTAAATGACAGTAGCAATAATCCGATTTACGATATCCACAATGAAGTCATAAAATAAAACAGACTGTCACCACTGATCTTATAATCCTCTTCAGATTCTTTATGATTAAGTTGGTTATTGTTCCCTACTCTATCAGTAAGATATTCAAAACACAAAACTACAGTAAAATCACAGGAAAATGAAAATTACAAGTAGCTTCAACCAACTAAGTACTAGTTTTCTGTTTAGTATTAGTTGCCTAAGCTAATATTTCAGCACCAATATATACCCAATGCCAGCCTTTTCCATTTAACCTGTTAAACTGAAAGTGAGTAATCAAAATTAGTTTAACTCATTAAATAATTCATGAAGAATACACTACATATAGAAACATATAGTTTTTTCTGTTCCAGTCATAAATTGCAGATGTGGTAACTTTCATTCCAAAGGGATATAACAGAAAATGCAACTGAGAGACATGATGGCAACATGTTATGTCCTTACTTATCTGCAATGAATGAAAAGCTCCGGTCAGTAGGGAGACCAGTAACACAGAGCTTGCGGAGTGAACCTGAGCTTCTAGTTATCAGCATTTGAAGCATGCGATCAAGGGTCTCAGGCCGGCATTGTTGGCTCCAATGTTCGATGTCAATGTCCTGCCAGCAATAAGGGCCTGTAACCGCTCTATGCCATGATTTGCAGACCCTTGGGATAACAGTAAGTTTTTCCTGGAGTGAAAGATTCTTGAAAATCAGCCCAAGGGCATCTGGAATCAATTCATCCCAACGTCTGAAATCGTCATCCTCTTCCATCTAATCCTGCTTCCTTTCCTGCTAAAGCATAACCAAATATGAAGTTGCAAGCAATAAGGGATAAAAATGATTCTATAAACAAATAACTGAAAATATATGAGTTCTAAAATAAAAGACAACAGAAGCTAATTGACAATCAACCAAGATATTCTCGTAGAAAGAAAATAAAGATTCATGTAGCAAATCAGAATCCAACGGAAATGGGGCCTCAATAATTAGCAAATGCAAGTGCCAAATACTACTAACAAAGGGGAAAAAAACTTTTTTGAACAATAAGAACAGGGCTTTAACAATCAAAATAAAATCTGAATTTCCTATTAAGAGAAGCAAGCGTTGAAGAAAAAGATGAAAGAAAATGAAGACCCAATAACAAATACTTTGCCAGAAGATCACAAGCTATAGTCTTTTCAAGTATCTAGAAACCCAAATCCACATACCTTTAAAAATTTTCTATTCCAAGCACATTGATCAAATAACTGTGAAAATAAACCATACCCAGATCAAGAAACAGCTAAAAGAAATCAATTATGCAACAAAAACAAAGACAAATTAACGAAACAGGCAGAAATTTTAGCCAACAAACCAAGAGGTCTTATGGTTAGAAATATTGATCAGAAAGGAGAAACAGAACATTCACATCATTTTATCCTAATCAACATGACTAAAGAAGTCAATGCAGTAATACAGTACACAATTTTCTTTTACAAGAAAAAGCAGAACTGACAAAGAAAAAATGAACAAATGTACCAGTTTACACTTTACAGATAACAAGAAAAAGAGAGAGAAAGAAGGATAAGAATAAAAAGATTTTACCAGAAGTTGGGTTTTCCTGGATCTGCAAAGACCCCGGTTTATCCGCCAGAAACAAAGGTTAAAAAGAGAGAGAAGGCTGAAAGAACAGAGAGAGAGAGAGTGAGAGAGAGAGGAACTAAAGTGGCAGTAGAAGACTACAGAAAGAATAAGGAAAGATAAAAGAAGCAAACCAAAAGAGAAAGCGGAGAGAGAGAAGTTAATAATTGAATGAAAAAATATGGGTTTTCTTTTGGGGTTTTGGGATTGGGTAACAGTTTGGGGGTGGTGGAGTGGGATGTTAACAATCTCGACTCCACTGTTGGTGGGATGATGCTCACCACTTCGCTTTGCTGTAGAGAACTGATATTTTTGTAGGGAAATGTGAATAATTTTCAGTCTTTATCCATTCTTCTATTTTCTCTTAAATGGTATTAGCACGGTAATCTGAATTAAGTAATTACATAATTATTTAAAAATTTTAAATGGTAGTGATTTTAAATGATAGGGATGATAAAATCATCCTTGAGGGACAATATGATTCTTAATTTAAGGATGAAAAAATTTTATCATTATAAAAAATAATTTTTTGATTAATTTATCTTGATAAAAAATATAATTAATATTGTCTTAAAAAATTAATTAGTAAAAATTTTCATAAATTTATTTTTCTATCGATATTTTTTTTTAAAAAAATTCCATTACAATTAAATAAATGTTTATTGATTATAAAAATAATGAAATTATTTAATAATTTTTTTAGAAATTATTTTTCATCAAAATTGATTTATATTTTATAATTTTTTATAAAATAATATTTAATTATTTTATAAATTATTAATTTAATAAGTATTAAATTTTTTACTTTCTTTTTACAAGGTTATTTTAGATTTTAATATTTTATAATTTATTTTTTTATACAATATAATAATTTAAAATCATTAATAATTTACAATATTATATCAAATATAATAAATTAAGATCATCAATAATCAAATTATCTTGATGATTTTATTATTATAGTAATTAAATTATCACGATAATCTTGAAAATGGTATCGAATATAATCTAAAAGTTTTTTTTTTTTTTTATAGTAGTTGAACTATTTAGTAAAGGAAGACATAATTTTAAAATTATATAATTTTTCCATCTCATATTGTATATATCTCTTTTTTATTTTTACGACGTTTACAAAACAAAATTTGATTTTGGTATATTATAGTATTGTTTTAGACTTCTTTATATTGATATAGTCCTCTTATTCTGTCATCAAAGAATGGCAACCAAACAAATAATTTGATTCTTATCATCTTATCTGAAATTTAAATAGTAGTGAAGGGTAAGGTGGATTTTGGCAATGAAAATAAGTTAAACTGAAATACCATTGGCTTTGCCTTATTATTAGCTTGTTTTTGGACTTATAAATATAAGTTTTCATTTTATATGGTTGATTTTGTTAAAATTATTATAGGACAAATTTAAGTTTTTAAAAAATTTAAGGTCATTTAAAATTTTATGATTGTTATTAAATTATATTAAAATTATATTATTTTTTTAAAATATCATAATCAAAATTAGATTGGATCATTGGTCCAATTGGTTGAACCAGTGAATCGATGCTGAAATTGGTTCGATTTTATAATTAGACCAATTTTGAATTAAATCGCTTTAAAACCGTTGTAAACCGATAATTTACATTTATAAATCAATAAATTACATCTTTTTTTTTTAAACAAACTGGTTCAATACTAACTAAAAAATTTAGGTAAAATATAAAAAAAAAACCTTTCAAGTATATATTTATATATTTAATTTGTCGAAACCTTTCAAGTATTTAAAATAATCTAATTAAACTTTTATACTACTATTTTATCTAAATAAACATTTCAACTCTTATTTTCTGCTATCAAAACCCTTATATCTTTATATTAATGATATGTTGTCATATTTTGGGACATATGGATAATGACATTGTAAAGAAACTTATTCATGTGTAAAAATAAGTAATTTTCATGAAAAGATCATCTAACAAACAATTATATTAATTGATACCATAATTAAAAATAATTATAAAATTAATAATATATAAAATTAATAAAAAAATTAAAAAGTTAATAAAAATGATTAATTATTTGACTATGATAGATAATAATGAATAAAAAATCTATAATGCAAAATTAATTAAAAAAATATACATTCATATAAAAATATAAAAATGATTTTAATTTCCTTTTTATTAATTTTATATATAAATATTTCTATTAGATTAATTATTATATATTAATAAATAATATTTTATTTTTAATAAATATAATTAATAATAATTATTATTAGTATATTTATTATATTTATAAAATATAAGTATTATTTCTAACTATTAAAGTATAAAATATGATTTTAATAAAATGTTAAGTAACTTTATTTATAACTAATAATTAATTGTTCTATGAATTTTATATTTTAAAATTTGTAGTTTATGACATACCTTAAAATTTATAATTTTATGATTGAATTATTAAATTTTAACTTGTGTTAAAAATTTAAATTTTAAAATTTTAAAATATTTATATATTTTTTAATATTTTAATTGAGTTGACATTAATCCGATTAATTCAATGATTAAACCATTAATTTGATAATTCAAAACTTTGAACGATTTAATGTCCGATTCAATTCTAATAACTATAGTTACATATGTTTTCATCTCCCTATATTTTACCTACTAAACATATTCAATCGCCAAATCATACTCAATTAATAAACGGGATACAATTTCAGTCCAAAATATAAGTTATATTGCTCCCAATGTATAATTAAAGTTTAAATATAAAAACTCCTAAATTAAAATTAAATTATCATTTAAATTATAATTATTTTGTTATAATAAATTGAGTTTTCGAACATTAATTTTATTTGATTTGATTCTTCAAATATTTATTTTTATTTAATTAAATATTTGATTAGACAAATTTTAGTTACGTAAATAACATGATTGTAATAGTGTTAACTAATTTTGGTCAAACTAAAGATTAGATTGAATAAAAATAAAATTTTATAAATTCAATTAATTATAATAAAATGATAAAGATTTAAATAATAATTTGATTTTAGTAAAAAAAAAAAAAACTTTTTTTATAATTAAGCCTATAATCAAAGGATGTTTTATGAAAAAAATCTTCCAGAGTTAAGGTGGCTGTTTGGGGCAAAAGAGAAAAGATAAGTGATTGTTTGTTGGGAAAGAGTAGAGATGGGAGGCAACAAGGTCTGAGTCAGATAGCTTGGTTGAAATTCAAAGGTGGGTGGCCTAAGGAGGAGGCTCTGCCTTCGTTTGGTTGTTAATGGTTTGGAATCTTTGGTACACCTCTCCCAATTTCAACTGTACTGCTAGTTGGGGCCTGGCAGACTGATAGTAATAAGAATTGAGAAAGTATCATTCCTCTGCGTTCCATGGTTAACAGGCTTGGCACTAAAGCAAACTCCGGTGTTTCTCCTGTTAAAGACATGTTGGAGTGATCATAACACATGGTGGGGAGGAAGGAAATAGCCATTAGGAGAAACCATGAATAAGCAAGTCAATGCCACAGAAGTTTTTCAATATATTTTTTTATTTTGCCAAGGAATAAGACAGTAAAATTGGAGGAAAAAAAAGGTAAAAATTAAGGGAAAAGGGGGGGGGGGGGGGGAGAAGGATAGGAATGATTGCTGCTCTGGTACAATCTGCAGGACTTTGAATTGTGATATGAAAAAACAAACAAATACCACCAATAAAAACAGTTATCAAATATCCCAAGATTTCAAACACCTCAGTTGTAGGACAACATGCTAGGTGGTTAGCATATCAAAATCAAGTAGGAAATAATACCTAGGAATTATTTCGTCAAATGTCAGTGTTGTTTTTAGTGAATTACTGAGTCACATTTATTTCTTAGAATATATTTAAAAATCTATAAAATATGTAGTTTTTTAACTTCATTTATAAAATTATAAAAAAATTACATTATCAACATATAACTCATAATGCATAGAATCTTTGTACATCTCTTATTACTAAAACAATATATTAAAAAACGGTTGGTTCCAGAAATTTTAAATTTAAAAAAAATATATGATCTTTGAGAAAATATGATACTCGAAATTTTTTTTTATTTTTAAAATATTTTGTATTTACATTCGCTCGTTTAGTTAAAGAAAAATCTACCTATATTAATTTTTAAATAATTATCATAATTTTTTTAATATATATAATAGCAACTTTTTATTAATTTTAATTAATAATAAATATCCAAACATCATATGATATCTTTAGTAGTAAAAAAAGATAAATATTTTATTTGATTATTATTTTTATTTATAAAATATCATCAATAAAAAATTATTGAATATTATTTAAAATGTTTTTACTTTAAAAATACCTTAAATAATTTTTTTTTAAAAGAGATTATTCAAAAAAGCTAAAGGTTATGCTAAATTTAGATCCTGTTCCCTAAGGTGACCAAACGTGTGAAAAGGTATAAACATGACATTTCAAGCTTTGATTCTCTTATTAATATTACATCATTATACTAAACAATGATTTTAAACTCTAAAATATTCATATAAATGGGATTTATGGTACTTTGATTCTTATTTTTTTTGAATTACACGTTTTTCACACAAATTCGTAATAAATATGAATATGAAATTTTAATTTTTTGAATATTTAAAAAAATTTAAAAGAATTAAATAAAACCTTTATTAGACACATATGAATATCCCATCCTTAATTCCGAATAATATAGAATTGAGTTACTATTAAGGTCTAAATTAGAATTGAAATGACTTTGTCTCTCGAAAATGTATTTTATTAATGTGAACTTTTATAAACTCTTATCAAAGTGAATCATTCTTCTTTAAAGATAAAAAGTCAATACAACGAACAATTAAATAGAAAAAATTGTCACGAATTTTATATGACTGAAAAATAAGATGGTCTTGAACTTAAAATAAATTAAGGGTCTTCCTCCATTTCATAAGTATGTCTTTTGGGTTGAAGTATGGACCCGTGACACCTATAGGAACAAAGCTAGTACAAACTGCTGCTGCATCTTCAAATTCTTTTAATTTTACGTACATCCATGAAAGCAACAACATTTCTTCCCACAAAGCATGTGCCATCTGCTCTGTCAAATTTGCAATTTTGGACACCATGTTTGATAGATGTAATGATGTTTTGATTAAGGACCACCATGCCAAAAATTTGTAACACCCTAGCCCAGCATTTATTCATATTCTTCTTTTAATACTTTTGAGATGGATAATTCATATGTATATAACATGATTGCCAAGAGTCCTGCAAGTCAGTACCTCTTAACAGGACCAGTGAATCATTAAGGCCAAATCTTAGTTCCATAATGTCATAAATTGGTTAACCTACTTTTAAATTTATGTGTATTTTATTTATTTTTAAATTGGTTGGGGCTTAATATGATCTGAATTACATACAAGGATTGATAAATTCATATCATAACTTCAATAAATCAAGAAAATTTTTTTATTGTAAATTTAAAATTTTCACAAAAAAAAAAAAAAAAAGTAGCCGCACTAAGCTTAACCAATTTTATTTTTTTTTAAGAAATTTGGGAATTTCAATTTTTAATTTGATATTTTAATATTATTACATTAACAATATATTAGTAGTTAAACCAAAATCTGATCAATTGTTCGAAGGAAAATGTTTATGCCGAGCTCCGATCTCAAAGGTGTTCTTGAAAAAAACATAAAAGAATGGCGGTTAGAGGTAAAAACAGGAAGTGTTTCTTGTGTTTACACTCTGATGCGTAAGTTAGAACAAGTGAAATCGAAAAAAAAGTAATAAAAATGATTATGGGTAAGATGAACCTCTTTTTAAGGGTGCCTAAATTTTCATATTTATAGATAAGCAATAAGAAACCATTAGAGGACAATAAGAATAATACTGAGCTGATGTGGTACTAGGTGTGTCTGTCAAGTCGGTGCAAATGTCAAAATTACTCTTGGTTGTCTACTAAAAGCTTCTAACAGGAAAAAAAGACCACTATACCTTTTTAACCTTTAAATGCCCCCAATATTCTTTCCCTCCATTAAGCAATTTGAGTATCAAATTACTGAGTGTAGGTTCGACACACTTCATGTAAGGTAGATAGATAAAAAGGGATGACATGAAATCTGATTCTTTGAAGCTGACATCATAGAGAGGGTCGATATTGGGGGACAATTAACCTTAAATCGGGGTTCGACCTTGTGAGGGTCAAATCTTATGTGTATGTCTTGGGTTGAGTGCATAACCAGCTTGAAGGTCATGAGATGTTAATTGTTTGGGATGATCTGAGATTAGTGTTGGAGTTCGTCTGGTTGATGTGAGACTTGTGTTCAAGAGTTTGGATTTAAGTCTTTACTTTGAACTTTGATGATGAATCAGGTGTTCAGTCTATCCAGGGAAGATGTCTGGTTTGGTTAGTCTGGCTTAGGGTTCATCCAGTTTGATCGATCTGACGATATTAAATGAAAAGAGAGGTAGTTTGAGCTAAAAATTTTAAAGAATAAAAGACAAAAATGTCTTCCCATTTTCATTTTGACAAGTGGCGTGGTTTGTGCCATTTATTCGATCTGTAACGCATCTATATAAAGGGTTGTTGGGGCTTTTATTTTTTATTTTTTTTATTTTCTTTGCTCTCAATCTGATCTAAACTTTTCAATTTTAAAGCTTTCCAACCTTAAAGTTGTTCTTTTCTCTATTTTTTTTGGTATGTAATTTCAACTATGTCTTCTAGTTTAAATTTTGGGGAGGTCGGGAGTTTCAAGGTAGAACATAAGAGAGCCAGCTCGAGCAAGATGACGATGACCTGATTTCACCAGTCATCGAAGGTCGTGATTGTCAGAGGATGGCCTTTTGGTTCACTTTGATGTCTAAAGAAAGGTAGTAGCAAAACAAGGACAATGTTCAGGTAAGAGAAGAATGGGTCTTGAGTAAAGAAGAACTATATGTTCAGATAGATTTTGACTTATAGAATCCATTTTTTCCCATCTCTCAGGTCGATCCATCTTCTATGGTCGACTTTTTTTCATCTTTTGCTATTCCCCCTTATAGGGTTCAGTCTCATCAATTTTCTTTTACTTTTGCTTTCTCACCAATTGATGCTCCCATTGTTACTTCTATTCTACCTCGATCAATTCTTGTTAAGATTACTTCTTCTCCTAAAGGTCCTAGAATTGCATTGCTTTCGGCCATAGTTCAACCTCATAATCCTGTTCTTACTCAAGAGTCAAAGTTTTCTAACGGTGAAGATTCTGACAATGAGGAGGGTTTTGAGGAAGAACAAGAGGAAGGGAACACCACAGTTGGAAAAAATGATGGTGAAAAAGGGGATCCTGTGGAGCAGGATAAATTGGCCAGTGTTCCTGTATATACTTCTTGTGCCATCAGTATGATCTTCAAGGATGTGATAAAGGAACTAAAGTGCAGGACTAATCTTGAAGACTATCCTAATATGTGTTCAGTTCATCACATTCGCGCTTTGGTGATAACTTTCCTTTTTCCCAAAAAGGGGTATAACATATTAATGTCAAATTTCTCAGATCAGATCACTGATAGATTGTAGTCACATCGACTGTATATATATTGGGATTTATTCGTGGTCGGTCTGAGCTTCCCACCTCATTTTATGTTTGTTTCAATTTTTAATTCTTACAATTTAGCCATCATTCAGCTCACTTCTAACTCTATATGGTACATAATAGGTTTCATTATTCTTTGTCAACATCTGAACATTCTTTCCACTTTCTTTTTATTTAAAAAATTTTTTTCTCAAAAAGTACCTTAGTGATAATAAGTGGTACCACATAACAGCTCGATCTAATAAAAAATTATTTACCGATTTTCTGAGTTCAATAAAAAATTAAAAGCTGCTATTCGTTTGTCTCAAGAAACAAAAATTAAATAAAGATGGTGGGCCAAAGGTCAGGACCGTTATTTCTTTGGCCCACCATCAAGGTTAAGATGTGAGAGATAATAAATGGGCTTGATGTCTTTGTGGATGCACCAATGGCTCTTTTCATTTTTGATCTATCAAATCATAATAAAATACTAGAATATACCTGTAAGTGAGTGCTTGTCATTGATATCCATGAGCTGACCTCCCTAAAAGTAATAAATAGGATGAAATACTGAGATAGGTATGAGGTAACCTCGTAGGATTTTATTTTAACCTGATTTTTATCTAACTTTTAGCTCAATCTTGCAGAGATATCTGTTAACAAAGACTTTGACTTTGCTTATACCAGCATGCACCTAGGCCCAAAAAGGGCACAAAAAGATTCAGCTTAGGGCCCTATCTTTGAAAAAGGACAAAGTCATCAACCTTTCAGCTCAGTGCTCCCCAGTAGTCTGAAAAATAAAGTTTACAGCTAGTCGAGACCTCTTTTCAGCAAAAGCACCTCTTCTTGCCAAAAAACCAAAGGTGAAGGTCTCATCCTTCATCTTAGAAAATTCGAAAGCCAGGGTGTTAAGGTCCAGCTCAAAGAAAATCTTTACAAGGTTGGAGTTTGTTTTTATCGATGACCCCATCAAGAACCTCGACGTTGTAAGAAGGTTTTGCAAGGTCATGGTCCTTCCCTTGGTAAGTGCTATTTGACTTCAACTTAATTTTTTTTTTTGTTCTTCATTATACTTAAAGTCTGAGTTCATCTCATGCAATCTAACAAAAGCTTTCACCTTAACCCCTAGACAACACCAACCATGCCCTCTACTACGCCTACCTCGTTATGGTCTACCTCTTCAAGGCCAAAAAAGATGTAGCTATCCTGATTGAAGAGTATAAAAAGAGCTCGAACGCTCTGGGCAATGTCAAGTCCAGCCTCAATGCATCCCATAACAAGGAGGTCAAGTAGAAGAAGAAAAATGATGAGTTAACAACAAAGTTGGAGGCTATCCTGGTTGAGAAAACCTTGATTGATTTTATTAAGAAGTAAGTCGAGCTCAAGCTCAATGATGCTCAGGCCAAGATAATGAGATTGAGGTTTGATTTGGAGGCCAATGTGAGAGAATGAGAAGATCTAAAGAAAAAAACTGTTAAGAAGTTTAAAGCTTTTAGTGAATTCCTCTAGCTAAAGGTGAAATTCTCCAAAAAAAAAGTACTCGATGCCTTTCAGTTGGCTGAGGATGATGTACATTTTAAAATTTTTGACCTCAACCTTGACCTTTCTGATATTGATATCAACAATATCATATCAAGGCCTTTTCCAAATTGAATCGAGAAAAAAAAATAAAAAGAAAAAAAATGATGATGAGGCCATGGATGCCCAGCTCGAAGCAACTATGGGTTTCAAGCACAAGGTGGGGAAAACTGAAGAGACTGAGGTCGTTACTATTGCTCCTGTTATGAGGGTGCCATTACTGCTAATGTTACTGATACAAGATTTTTTTTCCTTTTTAACTTTTGTAACTTTTGTAAAATTTTTTGTTTTAAAATTACTAATGTATAAGGTTAGTTTTTGTGATAACCTTAGATAGTAATGATCTGTTGACAAATCATTTGTTAACAACTTCAACAACTTTGGCAATAGAAAATTAGATATAAATTTTTGTTCAGTTCAACTTAAGTTTTAGCTCGATTTTTCTATTATAATTTTTTTCTTATCCATAAGTTTAAGCTTGGTTAATCACAATAATTTTTTCTTTATTTGCATAAGTTTGAGCTCAGTGTTTGATTTGGCTGAGGTTGATTAGGTGGAGCTCGGTTTACTTGGTCACTCGAATTAAATTAACTTAAAAATCCATCCAAGTTTCAAGTCAGATTTTGTTATATCAATTGGAGTATGACCTTAGTGTGAGCGTAATTTGATTTCTTTATTCAAGTACAAAATACAAGTGTGGGCTCAATTTAGTCCGAGCTATTGATAATAGACCTTTAAGTTATCCACATTTTACATCCTTGGGATAACGTTACTATTTATATCTTATAGTTTGTAAGTCACATCATGGATGATCTTTTTAACTATATATGGTTTTTCCCAGGTTGAGGCTAATTTATCACATCGATCATTTATTCCTAAAGCTTCAACTTTTCTAACACCAGGTTATCTTTCCCAATGTGTTTATGTTAAGCCTTTTTGTTATAATAGCTAAATACCTTTTACTGGTAAGCTGTTATCCATGTCAAGGCTATATTTTTTCACTCTTCAACGAGGTCTAGATCGGCCCTTAATGTTTTCTCATTTCTTTTTTCTAAACCTAATTCGATCCTTAAGCTCAAAAGGCCAATCTCGACAGGTACTATGACATTTGTTTCAAATGCTAGGTGGAACGGAGTTTCGCTTGTTGGTACCTTGGTGATCATCTTTAGAGCTCATAACACTCTTGATAGTTCATCGACCTATTTCCCTTTTGCTACATCTAATCTTTTTTTCAAGGTTTTCAATATTATCCTGTTCATTGCTTCGACCTATCCATTGGACTGATGATGGCAACCGATGTGAATCTTTAGTCAATGTGAAGGTTTAAACACTATTCCTTGAAGTTCAGGTTTTCAAATTTTTTGTCATTGTCTGTTATTATGGATCGAGGTAAGCCAAATTTACAGACTATATTTTTTCACACAAATTTTCTCCACTTGGTTCTTTATGGTAGTAGTTAAGGTCTCGATTTTAACTCATTTCATGAAATAGTCTACTGCTACTAAGATAAATCTTTTTGACCTATGACCAGGATAAACGATTCAAGAACATCCATTTTTCACTGCATAAATGATCACGGGCTGATGATAAGAGTGAGCTCAATCGAAGGGAGATGTTGCACATGAGTAAATTTTTTACACTTATTGCATCTCTTAACTAGCTCAGTCGCATCCTTTCTAATGGTGGGCCAATAATAGCCTTGCCTAAGCACTTTGTAGTCTAATGCCCAAGGTCTGAGGTGGTTTCATATATTCCTTTATGGATTTCTCGTAAGACGTAGTCTGCTTCTTCTTCATCAACACATCTTAGATAAAGTAGGCTGAAAGATCTTTTGTATAACTTTTTCTTAATCATCATGTATCGAAGAGATTTTTTCATTAATACTTTAGCTCAAATTCTATTTTTGGATAGTGTTCCCATGTCAGATATACCTTGATCAATGTCATCTGGGTTTTTTTTTATGATCTGTCCTATGAGTTTGTCTTTGGTGTTTTTATGTGCTAGCTCTTCTACCAAGACTTGGTTCAAACTTTCTGTTATATTTTGGAAACCAACTTAAATAAGGAGTCTGCTAGTGAATTTTTTGACATCAGCATTTTCTTTACGTTAGCCTTCTAGAAACAAGCCATCAGGGCTAGCTTTTATCTAGATATTTTTGAATTCTTTTTTTTCGAGCTTCTAAACTCCTCATTTATTTGGTTGACCACTAGTTAAGACTCGTTATACGCAATTATATGTTGAATATTTAGCTCGATTGCCAACCTTACACCAGTTATTAATGCCTTATATTCTGCCTCACTATTAGATACCCTGAACTTAAATATCAAGCCATATGGATATTGCAAAACTTTCAGGTTGATTAGAATAAGGCTACTTTTCCATTGTGGTTAATAACCAATCCGTTAATATAAAGCTTTCAATTTTTCTTATCCGAGGTTTTTTTTCTTTTTTTTAGGTTATTTTTCAATATATATCAAGTGAGCTTTACAACTAAGTCTGCTAACTCCTGAGATTTCAAAGCCTACCTTGAGTAGGATGTGCAGGTCAAATTCACTAAGCTCTACTGCTTATTTGATTAACTTTCATGACATTTCTAGCTTATGTAAGAATTTTCTCAGCGGTTGATTAGTCAATAAATGGATCACATAGGCTTAGAAATATGGCTTGAGTTTTCTGACCAAAGTGACAATCGTATAAGCTAATTGTTCTATACCACTGTAGTTAATTTCTGGCCCTATCAATATTTTACTCACAAAATAGACCAGTCTTTACTTTCCTTTTTCTTTTTAGACCAAGACTGAATTGATGGCCTAATCTATGATAGCCATGTCCATGTATAAGATTTCACCAAGTCTTAGCTTAGACAGGATAGGTGGAGAGGATAATAACTTCTTAAGCTCTTCAAAAGCTTTTTGACACTAAAGGATCTATCTGAAGTCAAAAATATTTTTAAAAATTTAAAGAATGGTATACATCGTTTTGTTGACCTAGACATGAATCGACTCATGATAGCTATTCTTTCAATTAACCTTTGTACTTTTTTATCGAGGTTAGTGCCTTCATATTTAGAATAGATTGAACCTTTTTGGGTTTGTCTCTATCTCTTTTAATTGATCATGTAACCAAAAACTTACCCAACATGACCCTAAAGGCACATTTGCTTGGGTTAAACCTTATATTATACTTTCTCAAAGTGTTGAAGGTCTCTTTGAGGTCTTTCAAGTGCTTAGTTAAGCTCTTATCTTTGACTATCATGTCATCCATATATATTTTCATGTTGGTGACGATATAGTTTTTAAACACCTTGTTTACTAGCCTTTGATAAGTCATCCTTGCATTTTTTAATCCGAAGGGCATCATCTTAGAACAGTAAAAGCCTTTTTTGATAATAAAGGTTATCTTTTCCTCATCATCTTTTAGCATTTTGATTTGGTTGTAACTAGAATAAGCATCCATAAAGCGAAAGAGACCATGCTTGACACTGTTATTTATCAATCGATCTATGCTAAGAAGAAAAAAGCTATCTTTTGGGCATGCCTTATTCACGTCAGTAAAATCGACACACATCCTTCATTTTTCACTTTGCTTTTTAATAATGACCATGTTGGCTATCCATTCAGGAAAGTAGAACTTCTTAATAAAGCCTACATACAGTAATCTATAAACCTCATTCTCAATGGTTTTTTTATCTTTTTGGGGTAAAGGTTTTCTTTTTTTGCCAAATTGGTTTTACCTCAGGGTTAGTATATAGCCCATGGACCATCATTTTGGTATCAATTCTAAGTATATCAAATGATGTCCAGGAAAACAGGTCAACATTATCTCTCAGAAGTTGAATTACTAACATTTTGTTGAAGTTTGATTCCAATTTGCATATGTTTTCCAAGGAAGCTATCCCAAAATGAAATTGCTACAAGATCTTCGATCAACTCAGGTCAATTTTCATCTGAGTCTGGTATTTGATCAATTATCTTTTTTTGTTTGATTAGGTCAGGATCATTTTCTACAAAATAGATCCCAACGTGATGATTAGTATGTTATTGATAACTTACTGAATATATATGTAATGAAATTGGTATGTATTTTTCATTTCATAGTGTATTTTGATCGATGTATTAGCTCAATCCAAATGACATGTAATTGTTTATGCTAGCTTAAGAGCTTGGTCATCTTTAGAGTTATTTTAAAAAATTCAAAAAATAAAATAAAATTTTTTTGTTGGAGCTTAAAAGCTCGGTGTAGCTTAAAAGCACACTTCTATCAGGTCAATCTTACATTTTATGTTTTTGTTTGTGGTTTTTTGCTTCTTATTGGCTTTATTGTTTGCCCTTCCTCAGTGTGTTTGGTCTTGATTGAACTGTCAGTTTGCTTCTTAGTCTTTTTTTTCATTGTTACGACATAACACAATCATACCACGAATTGATCTTCCTTGATCTCTCCAACCCCGTTAGGTGTTAGAAATTTCACTTTCAGATAATGAGCTGAGCCTAGAAGCTATATAACATATTGGTTAGGTCGATCCAATATCATGTTGTAAGTGATGGGACATCGCTAACCATAAATTCTATGATCGAGGTGATAGTCTTTGGTTCTATCCCCAATGAAATCGATAGCTTTATGGTTCTTTTTATTGGTACCTATTCATTTTCAAATCTCACTAGTGTTGTGGTGATCGACTATAACTAATCTTCACCGATTCTCATTTTTTTCATAGTGCTATAATACATGACGTAGATTGAGCTTCATTATCAAACAGAATTCTTTTGACTATATAGTTGTACACTATGACTATGATCACTATAGCATCATTATGTGCATGTTGGATCCTTTCAAGTCTTCTGAGTTGAATGAAATCGATTCATCTTTTCAATCTTTTTTTCTCATTATCGAGGTGCCTACAATCATGATCATGCCTAGATTGAACTTTCTCTTGGTCAAGGTTGAGCTATCTCTGGTGATCACATTAATCACCACTACGATCGACCTGTTGTTGTCTATTCAAACTTTTTCTTATCTCAACTCATCTCTTCAAACTTCTTTTCTTTCATTTTTTGGTATTTCTTCTTCGCCCTAAGTGAGCTCTCTTCGATTTTGTCTGTAGTTCATTCTAGGTTAGCCTTTTCTTTGCTGTTCTATAAATCTCCTCAATTGACCTCTTTTTATCAGAGCTTTGATCTTGTTTTTTAGGTCAACCCAATCTTCGATATTGTGGCCTATGTCTTTATGAAAGGCACATCTTTTGGTCGAATCCCTCTTTGTGTTCTGTCTTAGTGGTTTCAACCATTTAAGGTCAGGATTTCTTTCAATTTGTATCAGAATCCTTTCTCGTGAGGTATTTAGTATAATATAGTTCCTTTCTCCATTGGGGCTTTTAGCCCTATGTCATCTCCTTATTGAAAGAGAATCTTAAAAATCTTTGCCTTTTTTAAGACTGAAGAAAAGGGATGAGCCTTTCTCACCTTGGTTGTTTCTCATTGTAGCTTCAAAATTTATATATTTTTCAGCTATCAATAGGACGTCGGTCAAAGTTTTAAGTGGTTCTAAAGATAAGGTTAACTTCAAGTGGTACTTTTTGTCATTGAGTCCACTTGTCAAGGTGACTATAGCGCCATTTGCTCTAAGTCTTTAACCAGTAGAGTTTTTGCATTAAAATACGTGACATAGCTCTTCAATGGTTCATTACGACCTTGATGGATCGACATCAGACTTAGAGTTATTTTTTTCGCTCTTTAACTACTCATAAATCAAGAAAAAAAAATACCTAAACTTTTTGAATGTTGTAATTGACCTCGATTCTAGACTGCTGTACTAGGATCGAGCTGCTCCTTTAAAGTGGTAGCTAGGCTTTTGCACATTAGAGCTTCATCTGCACTCTATATCATCATATTAGTCCTATAAAGCTCTAAATGATCAAAGGGTCAGAAGTACCATCGTAGGTTTTCACTGTTGGCATTTTAAATCCTTTGGGATGCATGGCTCTATTGATTTCTTTAGTAAAGGATGAGATTTCTAGGAACTTAAGCTCATCCTCGAATGCCACTGCTTTTGTTTTTAGTTTTTTCTCCATGGCCTACATTCGAACTTTTAGGTCTTTATTTGGTTAGGGTTCAGGCTTTGTTTATTTGGATTTTTGGGTTGTGGCATGTGTCAAGTTATGGCTTAGGTAATGGCGAATTGGAGTGTTATGCTTCTCTTCTCTAGAGGCTAAAAGGCTTCCATCTCTTCACAGCTTGATTGTCTTATCACAGCTTTTCGACCATGGGTGATTAAGTCAGGCACTTTCAAAACTTGTGATAGGATTATGGTCTGCAATATTTGTTTAAAGGCCTGTATTTGCTCGATTAAGGTTGGAAATTGTTCCATGGTCAAGCCTGTCTGCAGTGGAACAGGTCATTCTGAGTGTTGACTATTATGTGTTTCTGTTCTAGCTAGGATGGCTGTCTCTCCTTCCTCTAAAGTTCTCTTCCTTAGTGGCATTGTTTCGTACTCGGCTAGGGAATGGGAAGGCTCTTACCTGGTGCACCAAATATTTGTGTTGAGCTCCGATCTCAAGGGTATTCTTGGAAAAAAAAAAGAGAATGACGGTTAGAAGGCAAATGTAGGGAGAGTTTCTTGCGTTTGCACACAGACGTGTAAGTCAAAACAAGTGAGGTCGGAAGTAGAGTAATAAATAGGATTAAGGGTAAGATGAACCTCTCTTAAGGGTGCCTAGACCTTTATATATATAGATGAGCAATAGAGAATCATTAGGGGACAATAAAAACAGTACCGAACTAATATGACACTGAGTGTGTTAGACCGACTTGATATATCAAGTCGGTACAAAAGTTGAAATTATTTTTGATTGTTTGTTGAAAGCTTCTAACAAAAAAAAAAATCATTGTACTCTTTTAATCACTAAATATCCCTCGTAGAAAAGTACTAAATAATTCGGAAAAAAGTAACAATTAGAGTGAAAATGAATAAAGGCAAATTTTGTTCAAAGAATTAAAGCCCAACACGCCAGGCACACACACACGAAAATAAAAAATGGCTTGGCATCGGGGAAATCAACGCCGTTGAATCTATCTGATCATCTGAATACATGTGAACCACTTTGTACCATCGACTTTTATACGTACCCTCCGTATGACAAGTCTTCTGCAGCTGCGGACAGCCCAGCAACCAGCAGTTGCACATTGATCATCAGCTTTTCCTTTTCATCCTCAAAATACTACTCCTACTATAGTTTTTTTTTTTTTTTTATGGATAATTTTTAGTTTTCTTTCAACATCAAAGGGAAACTCTTTATTGTTATAGTTACTAGGACTTAAAATACACTCAAAACAACCTTTGATTAACTGCAGTTTGATTGGATGGTTTCCATAAAAAGCATGTTTTATTATTGAATGTTTATAGCTGGATGAATCCAATCATAAAATGCATCTTCCCATTCGATGGGAGCCACCAATTGGGCTTGGTGGCTCCCAAATCAACCCTAAAAAATTTTAACCCAAATTTTCATGAACCGTAAACTTATGTACAGTACATTATAAATGGCCTAGCAAAATATAATCTTCAGGCATCAAAAACCTTAAACTTTTTATTTTTAAAATAATGGCAGACAGAGAGTATAGTAGAATATAGTAATGAAGAGTTTGAGCTTCATCTGCATGGGAATTTTGTTGTGATAATGGCAAGTGAATTAACCAGTGATATGAAAACAAGTTAAAAGGGTCTAGAGTATGTTTTTACTTTTCACAGTTTTCTGATGATAAGCTGGAAAAAGCATTTAACCTCAAAAGCGAAAGAATACTTATCTGCCAACTGCCAATATCTTTCTTTTCTTCTCTTTAGTAATTTAAGTTTTAACACTACATAAAACAAGCAAGAGAGAGTTATGTTGAGGGGATATGTTACGTTACTGTTCGCTGCAGATTGACTAATGAGGAAATCTGATTAAAAGGAAAAATCACAATGACAAATCAGGAAACGTAGAGATAGGAAAGTGCTGAAAAAAAATAAATTCACAGGGGTCAGGCCCCCCTGCATGTGTAGAGTACTTGGAAACTCAGCCAGAGCAAGCCAGGCAGGCTACTATCTGCCACTTTTATGAGTATCACGCGTTGCTCTGGCTGGCACTTATCTAGTCACGAAACTAGATAATTTGTTCTGTGATCTGAATCCTCCTAAAAGAATATCTCTTTTTTCATTTTTTTATAAAAACATCTTTCTTGGTTTTACTTGGTTAACAAGATTATCATTCTCTGTTTGTAGGAATTTTGTGTAGTAGCTGGATGAAATGGCCAGGTTGTATATGGCGCCATGCGGCTCAGGTGCAAGCCTGGCCATGCCGACTAAAGTCTATGGTGTAGATGAATAGATTTGAGGCATATTTATATCAACTACGAGCTATCAAGTATATAAGAAACAAAATTACTATGTAAAACTCCCAAGAGTTTGACATAATGTTATCTTCTTATGCGTGCATTTGTGTTTTTGCTACTTTCCTTACAGGTTCTTGAGTGCTGCTCTTGAAGGTAACTGTCAAGCACCTAATTTTCAAGGTCAAGAGAGATGAACCAATTTTTTTTTTCTGATAAAAAACTTGGTGCCATTTTTATAAAAAATAAAGCTTATTGGCACTACTACATTTTTCTTTAATTTCTTTGTCTTCAGTGACTATGAGAGCTTTTATTCATCCTAAAGACAAGAACATAGAAGTCAGGAAAGCCTATTGTATGCATCTTATGTTCATTCTATTGCAGTGACTGTAGAGTATAAACCTCTTCAAAGTGGTAAATTGTTCGAATTCGAAAACAAATACAAAAATCAACTGTAGCCTGTAGAGTATAAATTATCCTCTGTTTTATTTGGTAAAATTTTCGAGGGAAAGCCTATTATATGCATTCATTATGAATTGTGAGAACTGCTTGATTGTCTTGTTTGATAATGGATAATTGGAACTTTTTTTCATTTTCAATTTAATTTCATTAACATTCCACATTGTGAAAATGAAAGATTCAACAAGTCGCAGTCAAACCCCCATAATCTAAAATTTTGAAGCACACTGGGGAAATCAAAAGTGAGTCAGCAGTCATTAAATGCTGAAAATTAACCACTGCCTCCCGCAACTTTCTCTTTCAATTTTCACCCTAACTCAGACACATGGATGAAGGATCCTTTCGCTTTCTTAACAGCTACAATTAGCTAGGCCCGTCCTCAAGACCCCAATCAAGTAAAAGATAAAAATAGGCCTATTGGGTCCTCATCCTTTCTGATGTGGATTCTCCCAATTTGTTTGCCTGTTCTGTACTGTTCCTTTCACTCTTCTGCCACTGCCCTTTTCTTTCTCTTTTACACTTTGAGGTCAGACCAGCACCCACCACCACATACCCCAATTTATTAACCCCTTCTCTTCCTTCATTCTCACTCTACTCATCAGTTTCTTCTCTTTCTCGCTGTGGTTTTTTTTTGGCTCTTTCCCTTGCCTTTGCAGCAGGGGTACTTGCAGTTATAGTTCCATTGATATTTCCATCTTTTTAGTTTCTTTCTTGGTTCCAATACTCATATTAGCAGTACTAACTTCATTGTTGCATGAAATCCTTTCATTATCATTATGAGTTCACTTATTTCTTCCCTCCTTTGCCGCTCTACCTTAGTTGTTACCCTTTGCTTTCTTCTTCTTCTTCTTCTTTCTCCAGCCTCTTCCCTTCGCCAGCTGGAGCCTCCAAGTTCCCCTGATCGGGTTAGCATTCAAGCCCCAGCTCTCTCCTTCTTTCCCATATATATACATGTTCTCTCTGATGGATTTGATAATGGTGATATTGGGTTTTCAACAGGGTTTATTTTTTGAGGAGAAAACAAGGTTGGGATCAACTCCTCCAAGTTGCCATAACAAATGCAACGGATGTCACCCTTGCATGGCAGTCCAAGTACCTACATTACCGAGCCACCACCGATTTCAACCAGGTTTGAGCAAAGCAATCACTAATCAATACTCCAATTACAAGCCTCTTGGTTGGAAATGCCGATGTAGTGATCACTTTTACAACCCTTAAAAAAGATCAAATCTTTATATAGGTTTGAAATTAGTGTTCATTGGTTTGAGCTTTTGAATTATTGTAAACCCTTTTTTTCCTTGTTCTTTTTAGTATCTAATAGGAAATTGTTTAATAGGGGCAGGGTTTGGTGGGTTCCTGTGATTCTTTGCAGATTTTCAGCATTAAATGTATACATTAAAATCTTATATTAATGTACAGAGAGTTGCAACTCGCAACACTACCCGTGAGTTTTTTTCTGGATTCTTTTCCTCCCTTTGAATATCTTACAATTTTAAATATGTGATATGAAAATGGTATAGAAGAATATACAGAAACGATATCATCTAAAATTTTAATAAAAATTTATATGATTTTAACAAAAATAAATATAAATATGTTTTATGTTTAATGTATACTATAACTTTTGTAATTTATATATATTAATATGAAATAAACAAATTTAAATATCTGAATTATCATCTTTACTTTTGAATGGATTATTAGTACATTATTTTTTCTGCATTAACTGCTTTCTTTGTCATTGTGTCTCCTGAAGGTTTTGATTTTCTTGACATTTTCCTCTTATTTTCTCGGGATTTTCATTCTTCTCTCCCTCTCCACCCCCCACCCCAATTTTCTTTCTCTCTCAAACCCCATCAATTAACTAAAATCTCAAAAAAAACCTTACATACATTTGTCAATTGTCCCCAAATACAATGATAGCATTAATATGTTGGAAAAAAAAAAAAAGGAAAAAGAAAACAATCAAAGGAGTAATCAAATCAAAGCATTATAACAGAAACATTTGTAACGACAGGGAGGGCAGTTCACGCAAAATCCAAAAGTCGAAATGAAGTGCATCCGTACAGATAGATACGCCACTAAACTCTAGTAGAGATCTTAGTGCCAACAGGGCAACGACTTTGGTGTTAGATCGGTTTTGTGTTTGTCTGCTGCGTAGGCCCCCTCTGTTTTTTGTAATTTTGTTTCAGCATTTAATGACTGGTCTATTTGTCTTCTATTAAAATCACACCTTAATTACACCTGTTCCCAAACCTTATGATATGGCTTCTTTATTTTTTTTTTTTAATTAAAAAATATTTTACTAAGCTTTTTTTAATAAACATGAGATGTATATATATATATATATATATATATATATATATATATATTTTGAGACTTAACTTAGATGGTTAGTTTTTTTAAAGAGATAGATTTTTACAGTTAGATCCCAACAGTTGCAATTTTTTATCCCTCAAATTTCAATCTTTTATTGTATTAAAAATATATATTCCTTCCGTCCTAATTTGTTTGTTTTGTATTGATTTTTATGAAGTTTTAAAAAAATATATATTTTTAATATATTTAATATTAAAATTAAATTTTTTTTATAACATTAAAGTTTCATCATTTTTAATGTTAAAAAGTAAAAAAAATCATAAAAATAATTTTAAAATATAAAAAAAGAGTTTTAGATATTTAAAAATAATAATGTCATAATTTTGGGATATCCCAAAAAAATGAGACGGAGGAAGTATTAATCACTAAATAAAAATTCATATGTTTATTATGTTGTATATAGTATCATAGTATCCATTTAGAAGTGTCATACATGCCCCATGAAATTAAAAAATTAAATTAAATTTAAAATTTAGTCTAATTGCTTTATAAAATTATTTTTAAAAAATAATATTCAACAAATTTAAATTTTAAAATTTTTTATTTTCAAATTAATATTTTTACTAAATAATTAAATAAATAATTAAAAAGTTTACGAGAGTATAATTAGGAATGAAAACTCTTCTAGATCGTATTTCTCAATAATTAAAAACAATTGCGTTAATTTTAAATTTTTTTTAAATAACCACGCAACGTGTATCAAGAAAATGTTAAGTTTTAATTTTAATAATTTTATATATAAAAATAGTTAACAATAAATCTTAACAGAGCACAAGTTAGAAAAACTTATTCAATAATTTAAACATATACATCACGACTTCAATTAAAAAATAATCCAATGAATTTAACATAAAATATTTTACATAAAAATTTAATCGATCAATTTTGAATTGATACAGTATTAAATTTGATTTGAAATTCGAAATTCGACTCGAATTCCATCAAATTTTATTTTTTTAATTCAAAGTTAACTCGATATAGAAATCGAGTTACTCGAGCTCGATCGATTACGTTCGATTAACACAAAAAAATAAATTTAATTTTTATATTTGATAAAAGTTCGATTATTTATATTCGAGCTCTAGCTCGATATATTTTATTAATTAAAATAATAAAAATATATTTAAATCTAAAAGTTTGATTAGATTCACAAATTACTCGAATTCAGTATAAGAATGTTCGAAATTGGTTTAATCGATGAATCAATCTACTCAAATTCAAGCTTGATTTAATAATAATCGAATCAAATTTGAATTTTATTAAAATCGAACTCAAATAATTTACGAATACTAATATATAATTTATACCCTAATTCTACGTAATGTTTTATATTTGACTAAACTGAAACGGTCTAAATAAAAAGAATTGAACTGTCATTTTATTAAAAATATCTAAAGAGTAAAGAGTAAATTACATGTTGACTATTGAAGTTGAGGGTTTGGTTGGGATACAACTTTGAAAGTTCGTTGGTTCCAGAATTCCATGGTAGCTGTCTCCCATAACAACATGAACACTTACTTTCCTCCCTCTGGAAGTAGAAAGCTTTTGCCATTTGATCTCAAACACTTTTATCCATTAAACATTCTTTCAATAAACTTTTCTCTCTTATTGCAACATCCCCCCTCACCCAACCATGTTCTCCTATCTTCAACATACAAACATTAAAAGCAACATGATTCATCAGTTGATACTTTATACCTACCAAAACTTATTTTTTATTTATTAATTAAGACTATTAAGATTTAAATCTTAATAATTAAAATTAATAGTTCAATATTCTATCAACAAATCATAAAATTATTAGCACCAAAACTTATTTTTTGTATTTGATTTTTATTTCTTCAAATATTACTAAATGTTTAATTAAATGAGTAAAATTTTTTAATCCATTCAAAATTTATTTGTTTTTTAATCCAAACACACTTTACGTGTTATTATTTTCAATTCAAGCACTCGAATATGATGTGATTTTGTTTTTTTTTTTTTATTGATTTATTGAAATTTTAGTTTTAAAATTAATTTTTTGTATTTAAAATTATTAAAAACTAAATCCTAATTATTGGAATTAAAAACATTATACTCTATCTGTTAGCAATCTTGTGATTAATTAACAACAATCTATTGTAAAAAAAAAAAAATGTAAGAAAGGCCAAGGAACACAATTTCGAAAACCTTTTCAAGTTTCAGCCCAGACTTTGTCTTGGGGTCGGGTGACGGCACAAACTAGCCGAAGTCGATGTATGTTCAACAAACTGAACTCAAACGGTCAAACCAGAGCGGAGAGCAAGTTTTTTTGCAGTGAGCTTTACCAATACCAGTTACCAGTTGCATTTCGGCGTTTAAAATCAATAAAACTTGAATAAAAAGTTGTAAAAATGGAGTGCCTTGTTCAAGGAATTATAGAGACACAGGTAAAAAATTCACATCCAAAACCATTCTTTTCTTTTCTTTTTCTTCAAGAAATTTACCAACTTTGGGGATTGCGTTAAGAAGATTGTGTTGTTGTTTTTGAGATTTGCAGTATGTTGAGGCACTCGAAATTCTACTTCAGGGTCTTTGTGGGGTTCATAAAGAACGCTTAAGGGTCCATGAAATTTGCCTTAAAAGAGGTCCAAATCTTGGTATGTCTTCACATTTTCACTCTGCAAAAGCTCTAGTTATGTTTACAAGTCTATCAAGTGTAGGGTGATATAAGCATTTTTCCCTGCTGGGCTAAAGTTGTGAATGAGTTTCCTGGGCGATCATGTACTAATTCATGAACTTTTTTTTTCCCAATTTCTAAGGTGGGTTTATTTGTAATATAGGAATAGTAATAAATCTATCGATCCAGTTGTTAGGTTCTGCCTTGCTAATGCTAAGTATTTTATTGTTATTTTGGATGTTTATTAAAGCCTTACACATTGTTTGTAGGAATGTTAAACATGTTGGGGTGCAATGAGGGGTGCTGGGGCAGAGCAAATTTCTGTTCTGGTTAGGAGTATGGTAGAAAGCAAAGCAAGCAAGAATGTGCTTCGATTATTTTATGCACTGGGGTACAAGTTGGATCATGAGCTGCTGAGAGTGGGATTTACCTTTTATTTCCAAAGGGGTGCTCAGATAACCATAACTGTATCATCGGTTAATTAAGATGCTAAAACTGCATGCAACAGATGAGGCCGTGGCGGTAACACGTGGTATACAGCTGGTAGAAGTGACTGCCTCTGCAACATCTGGAAATTATAATGAAGTTGTTTCTGCTGTGTCTTCGTTCTGTGAATATCTTGCACCGTAAGAGTTTTATCTGGCTTCTTGAGACGCATGGTTAGTGCAGAATTTGTCTAATCAAATTCTAGCCTATGCTTAGAAACTGCCACACTAGTTTATTCTTGTGTTCCTGATGATTGGATAATCATGGCTATAAAGTATCATTCCAATTGAGCTATACAGGAAAATCTGTTTCTAGTGTTTATAATAGATAAATATTTCCTCTTATATACGGTTATAATTACCTATTCACCTTCTGGACCATAGGATCTAGTATTTGTTGGGTCCTGATTGAAGAAACTGAGTTGGCAGAATAAATCGGTGATCAAACTGACTGATTCTAGACTCTGTCAACTTCTTTTGTTGCATTATATCTAACTCACACAAGCTTGTGGTGCTTTATTTTACAGGCTGCCGCATTTGTCAAAGCCAGGTGTTTCAACTGGTGTTGTCCCTACGGCTGCTGCAGCTGCTGCATCTCTTATGTCTGATGGTGGGGGCACAACCGTATAATAGGATATGTAAAATGGCAAAATGTTGATACTGTACTTTTGCACAATTGATGAAGTAGATTATTCATCTCATTTTCCCTCCTTTCTATGGCTATCAATGATGCTGTCATTGCTATTTCTAACCCCTTGTTTCAACTTCAAGACGAATGATTATAGTGACAGAGATGGGGAATTTTTGGAGTTTCTACAGAATGTGGGTGGAACAAGGAATGTGTATCAGTTAGCTGAGCCTTAAATCTGGAGTTCCTATCGTGGAACTTCCTTCCTTGAAATATTTGATTGCCGAAAAATTTTGCCAGATAAGCCATCATCATCAGGTTTAGAATAGTGCATAAACAATCTTAATATTTGATGCTTTCTTTTATCTCTTTCGTCCAATACAAAGGAATCAATGAAGAAATTTAACCCACGAATGGTAGACAAGTAAAGTTACATTAGGTTTCGAACGGGAAAAAAAAACAAATGGTGCCCCAAAAAATTTGCGTCTGATTTGTGTCAAACTTTCACCGACTATATAATAAGTCCAAATGGTAGCGGTTTCCTTCATTGAACGTGATCATTTGAATCCACAGCCACACGAACCAAACCCGCCAAGTTTTACCTCAACTCAAAGGCCATCCTCTCTACTTTACATCAACCACTCAAGCAAGGCCATGGCCGTTCACTGCAAACTCCTTTCGCCTCCTCCAAATCTCTCTCCTAAATTCTCTTCACTGTTTTATTACTCTCCTCAATCCCCTACTTTTCAAACCAAAGAGCCATCATCACTTTCCTTAACAAACACGACAAAACCAAGACAACTCTCAGTTTCTGTATCAGCTTCCCATTCTCTTCAAGCTCTCATTTTCGACTGCGATGGAGTCATTCTAGAATCCCAACACTTGTACCGCCAAGCTTACAACGATGCTTTCTCTCACTTCAATGTTCGTTGCCCTCCTTCACAGCCTCTTATCTGGGACCCTGATTTTTATTATGTGCTCCAGAACTAAATTTGTGGTGGCAAACCCAAGATGAGATGGTACGTCTTTTGCTTTTAATATTTTTGGGTTTCTTTTATTTTATTTTATTTTTTTTTTTTAATTTTAGTTGTTGATCGATTTAATGAAGATTTTTGGTGCTTTTGAAGGTACTTCAAAGAACATGGATGGCCATCTTCTACCATATTTTAGACGCCGCCTGAGGGTGATGAGGAGGGAGCTAAGTTAATTGACACTCTTCAGGTATTATTATTAAGGTTATACTTTTGATGTAGTGACTGACTGTCAATGAATCACTGCTCGCCGTCTGATATTTTTTTTTCTAATTTTGTTTAATCTACTTTGATTTTGACGAGATAATATGTTGTAGTTCATCGATAAATTGAAGAATTATATATTGATAATGTATCAAATGTAGACCATTGTTATTATTATTATTTCAATGCAATATAGTGGAAATTAAATCTTTTTTCTTTTGAATTAAGTGAATGTATAAAGTTGGGGGGAAAAGGAATAGAAAGCCAATTATGCTTTAATGTGATCATTGTTGAGGAACTATCTTATTCTTTTCTTTTTTTTTTAATTATGTGAAACGATAAATTATGTTATTTTCTGTGGAATTTTATTTACTAAAGAGCTTATATATGTGATACTGTTACATCTTTGCAGGATTGGAGTCTGAAAGGTACAAAAAAATAATCAAATCTGGAACTGTAAGCTGACATTATGTTTACTGCATTGTAACTTTTTTCTTATTTTCATTGATTCTGATGTCCATTATTTTTCAATATGAAGCTGTTTAGAATATTATACTGGTATTGTTTTGATCAGGTGGAACCTAGACCTGGAGTTTTGAGATTAATGGATGAGGCAGAGGCTGCTGTAAGATACTACTTATTTATTATTTGAGATTAAGAATAAACTCTGTGTTCTTTCATGTTCCAATCAGGCCACAATGGATGCAATGTGATCTTTTGTTTTTGTTTTCCCATTTTCTGTTGACTCATAAAACCTATTTCTTTATCTTTGGTTGCAACGGATCGTGAAGAATCCTTTTTCTTCATTTTGAGGTTTTAATGGTTGTTTATATCTATTATTCACCTGTGATGCCATTTTCTTTTTCCATTCTACAGGGGAAAAAGCTAGCTGTTTGTTCTGCAGCAACTATAAGTTCGGTTTTACTGTCTTTAGAACCTTATTGGGATGGTATGTTCTGATTCCAACATCATGACCAATAGGTATCCTCTCTTGTGCTCCCTTATTCTTTTATGTTTTCCCCCTTTGTTGTAGGAGCGTTTCAGGGTCTTGATTGCTTCCTTGCAGGTACATCGAGTACTTCTAAGACATCTGTTTCGGTTGTTAGATGTATTATAGACCTAGGTGAATGAAAACGTGTAGTCACTTCTTTCACAAGTCAATGTAGGCTTTGACAATATGATGAGTGAGGTGCATTCTTGCTAAGTATTCTTTTAAATAATCAGCTGAAATTCAGAGATTTAATTTTTTCCGGATCGACATTCATTTGATGTGATGATTCACCACCAGATTTGAATAAATTCAAATTAACTGAATTGAATTGAAAGTTTTTGTTTGGATTTTTGCAAGGATGACTTACCACTCCTCATCCTAGATAGAAATGCATGAGAAAAGGGTGCAATGCAGTGATGGATTCAACCTATTTTGTTTGGAACTGGAATTGTCATAAAAATTCCAGAATGAATTAATTTCCCTCTTTTGAAATTCTTCTAGACAGCAAACTTTTAAACTCGATTTAACTTGAATTAAGCTCCAAAGTTTTATCTGTTTATAAAGGAAAAACTTCATTGGTTGTTTTTGTACTTTGCTCCCATTGGTTAGGTTGCCATTTCTTTATTTGCTTTCTTTTATGATAATTTCTACTCTTAAACTCTATTCTCTTTGCTGCTAATTAGGGGATTCAGCACAATTCTTGGAATTCGAGGCAAGATTGTTCATTGATCTTATAGATTTTTTTTTTTCTGCTTGACTTTAAACATTAATTGTTCTAAACATAATTCAAAGCCATTCATTTTACCAACCTTGCTTCCTCATAGAAAAAAGAAAATCACATGAAATGTCTGTGATTGGTCCTGTGTTTTTATATTCATACGGGGCTATTGTAAATGTATAAGAATTATGGCATTGAGGCCGCAAAATATTGGAATCATTTTATTTTAAGATGTCTTTGGTTTTTTTTTTTTTTCTTAGTGCATGTGCATGCATTCATACAAGAAGCATCTGCCTCCCTCAGCTTTTCTAGGAGTTTGCTCCATTATTGTGTCATGTATTCCTTTTTTTTTTTTTTTTCTTTTGTACAAATAATGGGAAACTTTTGACTTTGCAGTTGAACTTTGCCCAAGTGAGCATTTAAACCATCCAAATTCTTTTATTTGTTGAATCAAATACAAACTCATAAAAGGCTTCTATCTACTTCCTTTCCTTTCCTTCTCTCCCCTCCCAATTGGTTATATTCATGTGCCATTTCTTCTTTCTTTTTCCATGAATAATGAGGAAAATGTATTATCATATACCAGCCCAACTTTTATTTGGTTCAATTTTTTTTAGTTGTGGCACTTCTATTTTCATTCAATCAATATTCTAACTTTCTATTATTGAGGCCATAAACTTACAAAAAAAAAAGCATAAATTATGGAAATATGGAATTTGAACAAATCATTCCTTCTCTTCTATGGAGTTTTTTTTTTTTTTTTTTTTCCAAATTTTTTTCTCTTGTTTGGTTTTAGTTCTAATATTACAAACAATTTGAACTGAAAGACAATAATACGATGCGCTCTTAATTTTAGTAATTGAGTCTTGACTACGAAAGCGTGACTCTCTCTCTCTCTCTCTCTATATGCATATTTTATATAGATACGATGATGAATATATATCAGTTTGATGGCTTTTTACCCACAAATTTCTATAGATATTTTTAATACCATGATGCCGCCAGGGCTGCCACTTGCACCTTCTTAGCAATGGCAGCCCAAATTCTATCATTATCAATGTTCAATTTCTTGATTGTAAGTAAATTGTTAAATTTTAAATATTTATTATAAAGTAATTTTTTTATATTTTAAAATATTCAAAATTTAATTGTTATGAAATCTATTATTATTAACTTTAACGTTGTCTTCATGTAAAAAAACGATCAACTAACATGAATTTTAAGTATAGGAATAGACTTTCGTTATCATTTAACTCAATTATTGTTCGTTAGGTAACCAATTGAAATGTTGCCACTTTTTCCGGTAATTACCCAATTTAGTTAATGGAATTAATGAAATTCTGTGCTGATTAATACTATTAGAATAGACATATGCGTTTTAGTCCACATTGGTATGCCAGGAAAATTCAACGTATTTTTTTATATGGAATGACATTCTAAAGGATTTATGATTAGAAGATATCACTGCCTTTCCTTCCCAGTTCTTATCTCTTTCATTTTTTGTATTTTTTTTCTTTTTATTTTTCTTCCTTAAAGTTCAGAATTAATATCCAAGAACTGACTGGAAGTATGAATCAAAAAAAAAAAAAAAGAAGTTCTTCTACTATGACATACAAATTGAGCAAAAAGACAGGAATACAATGCGCTTTTAATTTGAGTGTTTGACTATGAAAGCACGACTCTCTCCATATTTATTATTTATAATGATAATAATTGATGAAATAGATAACTTTAACATATTTTTAAACGATTGAGATATAATAATTGATTGATAAAGAGCATGAAAGATTACTCAAAAGTTATAGATGTGTGGTGCAATTCATTTAATTTAAAATCTAAAATCTCCTACAAGAAAGGGAAAATCCGGTCGTCAATATCAGACAGATATTTATTATAACCCAATCAATCATAAACCTTAAAATAAAACTTTGTTTATTTCATAAAGGACATTTTCCCTTATTTTCTTTTGAATTATTTCCTACTACTTCGAAAGCGAGCTACGAAAACTTTTCCCTGTACTGACCTTGATTTTTCAATTGTCTCCTTGCTTTGGTAAGATGGGTTCAGTTGAAACCAGTAAACCCCATGCTGTTTGCGTTCCATTTCCAGCACAAGGCCATGTCAGCCCAATGATGCAGTTGGCTAAGCTCTTACACTCAACAGGCTTCCATATAACCTTTGTTAACACTGAGTTCAACCATAGGCGATTGATCAGGTCCAAAGGTCCAGACTCTGTTAAAGGGCTGCCTGATTTCCGGTTCGAAACCATTCCAGATGGGCTGCCACCCTCTGATCGTGATGCAACACAGGATGTTCCGGCTCTATGTGATTCAACACGAAAGAATTGTTTGGCTCCATTTTTAGAGCTAGTAGCAAAGTTAAATTCCTCACCCCAACTGCCGACTGTTACTTGTATAATTTCGGATGGAATTATGAGCTTTGCTATTAAGGCAGCTGAAGTACTTGGCATACCAGAAGTGCAATTTTGGACTGCCTCAGCTTGTAGCTTCATGGGATATCTGCAATTCAGCGAACTACTTGAAAGAGGCATTATTCCATTCGAAAGTAAGTTTTATTTTGACTTTAATAGTAAGTGATCTTCATTTGTGCAATTCTGATATATTTATAGCTATGAAAATTGCCTAATAAAGACTGAGATTTCGCCCTTGCTTGTGTCAGATGAAAACTTTCTTAGTGATGGAACTCTTGAAACACCAATAGATTGGATCCCTGGAATGAGCAACATTCGCCTTAGAGATATTCCAAGCTTTATTAGAGCCAACAATCCGGACGATATTATGTTTGATTTCATGGGATCAGAAGCACGAAATTGCCTAAAAGCTCCAGCAATCATTTTCAACACATTTGATGAGTTTGAACATGAAGTGCTAGAGGCAATCGCTGCCAAATTCCCTCGAATTTATACAACAGGGCCAATACCCTTGCTTTCCAGGCACATGCCTGAGAGTCCATCAAAGTCAATAAATTCAAGCCTATGGAAAGAAGACACAAATTGTATTCAATGGCTTAACAAAAGGGAACCAAATTCAGTTGTGTATGTGAATTATGGCAGTATAACTGTCATGTCAGAGCAGCATCTGATAGAATTTGCCTGGGGGCTTGCTAATTGTAAGCACCCATTTTTATGGATCGTTAGGCCTGATGTTGTGATGGCTGATTCCGCCGTTCTGCCTGAAGAGTTTTTCAACGAGATTAAGGATAGAGGATTGATAACAACCTGGTGCTCCCAATATCAGGTTCTTTCACATCCTTCAGTTGGTATTTTCCTAACACATTGTGGGTGGAATTCTACCCTGGAAGCCATATGTGGAGGAGTCCCTGTCATATGTTGGCCATTTTTTGCTGATCAACAAACAAATTGTCGGTATGCTTGCACCACTTGGGGCGTTGGCATGGAGGTTGATCATGATGTAAAGCGAGAGAACATTGAGTTTTTAGTTAAGGAAATGATGGAAGGGGATAAAGGAAAGAAAATGAAGGAGAAGGCTTTGGAATGGAAGAAGAAAGCAGAAGCAGCTACTGATGTTGGCGGATCATCTTACAATGATTTTGATAGATTTGTTAAGGAAGCTCTCTATTATAGTTATTTGGAAATGTTTGTTGAAGCAGAAAGTGCACCAGTGGACTACTACAAAAATAACCCACTAGGGTAATTCATATTGCCTCTACGTTTCACTTTATTATCGTCCTGTGTTTCCTTCTATTTATTGTATTAGCAAGAGCTGAAAGGATTTCTATTTTACTTGTAAGTTTTTAATGGTGCCATTGTATAATCAATAAAATCAAAGTATATCTATGGTATCAGGCAATATAAATATTTTAAAATCTATTGAGGATAATCAAGTGAACTGCTCAATCGATCCTTCAAATTCTCTATCATTATCAATGTTCAATTTCTTCTTTATAAGTGAATTGTTAAATTATAAAATAAATATTTATCTAAATGATTTATCTAAAACATTCATTGTAAGTGAATTGTTATATTTGTGTTCAAAACATTCAAAATTGAATTGATGTGAAATTCATTTTATTATTACTTTAACAAACGTGTGCCTTTTGTTATCATTTAACACAATTATTGTTCTTTAGGCAGCTGATATTTGAGCAACAACCAAATGAAATGTTCCCACCATTTCTGGTAATTAATCAAGTTAGTTGATGGAATTAATGAAATTCTACTATTAGAATAGACACATGCATGTTAGTCCACATGGAAAATTCAACATATATTTTATATGGAATGACGTTCTAAAGGATATGACGATTAGAAGAACTGTCAAAGGGGGCAACATCTAGGTGACATGGCTTTAAGAATCTGAAACAAGAGGAGTTCGTGTCCTTTTTCAACGGGGATTTTATTTACACTCCTCTTTATACTTTATACATTCTGTTGCGCCTGAAGCAATAATCACAACAATACAAAAGCAATAGACAACAATCAATAATCAAATACGCAGGAAAAATAAAGCACACCAAGATTTACGTGAAAAACCCTCCAGTGTAGAGGGAAAAAACCACGGGCCACCAGAAAAAATCTTCACTATCAAATAATAGTTATACAAAGTTCTTCTCTAGCTAAAACTAGAGCTAATCAACAACTAGAGAAACAATTGGAGAAATCTCAACCAAATAAGTGACTCAAAAATACACCCTGGATTTGTTCCTAGAGAGCTTCAAACCCGATCTTCACCGTTCAGAATGTAGAACTCTGAATCATAAACCTCCTGACAAGGTTTCTAACTCAATCGGACCACGGATCGACTTCCGTTCAACCAACTCTCCCTTCTCTTTTTTTTCTCTCTGCTTTTCCTGGCTTTTCTTCTTTCTCTGCTTGATTTTCGACACACACCTAAAACAACCCCACCTCTTTTTTATTAAGTAGCTAGGGTTCTGTGTAAAATAAAAGATCAAGGCCCATGGCCTTTACTTGGTCCAAAACCACTTACATGGGCCTAGACCCCATTTTTCTAACAATCTCCCCTTTCAGCCCCATTAGGAGGAGATTCATCACCATAGCAGTTTCATTTGGAACTTACCTTGGCCAGGGAACTCATTCCGGCCAAGTTACTGCAAAGCTCAAGCTTTTTCCTGGGAAGTATCTTAGTCAACATATCTGCTACATTCTTATCAGTATGGACTTTCTTCAATAACATCTGCTGTTCTTCAATCACTGAACGTAACCAATGATATCTAACATCAATGTGCTTTGTTCTAGCATGGTACATGATATTCTTACTCAAATCTAAAGCACTCTGGCTATCACAAAATACCACATACTCTTTCTGATTCAACCCCAATTTAAGAAGAAAACGTTTCATCCAAAACATTTCTTTACATGCTTCAGTTGCTGCAATATACTCAGCCTCTGTAGTTGACAAAGCAACACACTTCTGCAACTTAGATTGCCAAGATACAGCTTCTCCTGCAAAAGTGAACAAATACCCTGAAGTAGATTTTCTACCATCAAGATCGCCTGCCATGTCAGCATCAGTAAACCCTTATAGAACTGGTTGTGAAACTCCATAAGTCAAGCACATTTTTGAGGTACCCCTCAAATATCTAAAAATCCATTTCACTGCTTCCCAGTGAACCTTCCCTGGATTAGAAAAAAATTTGCTCACTACACCAACTGCATGAGCAATGTCATACCTTGTACAAACCATAAGATACATTAAAGAACTGACTGCAGAAGAATAAGGAATACTAGACATAGCTAGTTGTTCTTCCTTAGACACTGGATAAGATTTCTTACTTAGATGAAAATGGTTGGCAAGTGAACTGCTAACTGATTTAGCATATTGCATGTTGAATCTACCAAGCACTCGTTCAACATACTTTTCCTGAGACAACCACAGCTTTCCAGCTCTCCTATCTCGGATAATATTCATACCAAGAATCTGCTTTGCTAGACCTAAATCTTTCATATCAAAGGACTTAGACAATTGTTCTTTCAACCTACAAACCATACTAGCATCTTGTCCTACAATTAACATATCATCAACATATAATAATAAGATAATGAAGTTACCATTAGGAAATTGTTTAACATACACACAAGAATCTGCTGCTGTTCTTTTATAGCTATGACTCACTATAAAAGAATCAAACTTCTTGTACCACTGTCGCGGAGCTTGTTTCAAGCCATACAAGTTTTTCTTCAATTTGCAAACTAAGTGCTCTTCCCTTTCACTTCAAAACCCTCAGGCTGATTCATATAAATGTCCTCCTGTAAATCACCATGCAAAAATACAGTTTTAACATCAAGTTGCTCAAGTTCAAGATTCAAACTAGCTGCCAATCCCAGTACCACTCGAATAGAACTCATTTTTACAATTGGAGTAAAAATCTCATCAAAATCGATGCCTGGTTTCTGAGAAAAACCTTTTACTACCAATCGAGCTTTGTACCTCACTAGTTTGTCACCATCCTTTTTCAACTTGAACACCCATTTATTCTTTAATGGCCTCTTCCCTGTTGGAAGTTTAATAAGATCATAAGTACCATTCTTTCGTAATGACTCCATCTCTTCTTTCATTGCTTTTAACCAGTGCTCTCTATCCGAAGTAGCTTGCACATCTTGAAAGCTTTCTGGCTCCCCTTCACTGGTAACTAAAATAAAATCTGAACTTGGATACCTGATAGATGGCCTGCGCTCTCTAGTAGATCTCTTGGGCTAAGACTCTACATCATTTGATGTCGAAGGTAGCTCCACATGCTCAACACTCTCAGGTAGAGAAGATTGCTCTCCCTGCTCAAAACTAATAGCATCTGGCTCATCACCAACTGTAGCTGGCTCATTCATATCCCCAAGTTCTGTTTCTTGCTCATTTTCACCATCTGTGGCTCTTTCCTGTGAATTTTTTATCGGTGTTGAAACATCACACTCAACAGTAACCTGTGTAGTCTTCTCATTTTTCTCAAAGTCTGCTATGGTTTCTTTTTCATGAAAGACCACATCCCTGCTTCTGACTGTCTTTCTCTTTACTGGATCCTATACCCTGTAGTCAAATTCCTCATCACCATATCCTACAAACACACACTATGTAGCTTTACTATCAAGCTTTGATCTCGACTCTTTCGGCACATGCATGAATGCTTTACACCCAAAAACTTTCAAGTAAGAGTATGATGTATCTTTCCCTGTCCACACTCTTTCTGGAATGTCAAAGCCCAAAGGAACTGATGGTGACCTATTAAGTAAATAACAAGTTGTGTTGACTGCTTCACCCCAGAATGGCTTTGGTAATTTTGCCATCCTCAACATACATCTGACTTTTTCCACAATGGTGCGATTCATTCTTTCAGCTATATCATTATGTTACGGTGTTTCAGGTTCTGTCCTCTCATGCCTGATCCCATGCTTTGAACAATACTCTTCAAAGCCTTTAGATGTGTATTCTCCACCATTATTAGTTCGAATACACTTCAAGGGTAACCCTGTCATCCTTTCAACCATGGCATTAAATTTTTAAAAATACTACAGTACCTGACTTTTGTATTTCAACATATACACCCAAGTCTTGCGTGAAGCATCATCAATAAAAGTAATAAAATATCCGCTACTACCTAATGACTCAACCTCAATGGGACCACATACGTCAGAATAAATTAATTCCAATCTATTTTCTTTTCTCTGAGAACTTTTACGAAAAGAAACTCTATGATGCTTACCAAATAAATAATAATCGAGAGACATACCTTTGGTCAAGGGAATGAGAGAGTGCCTTGCCAAAACCTATAACCCTTTTCACTCATGTGTGTCAGCCTCCTTGTGCCACAAGTTTGCTGAAGCATCATTTTCAACGGTATTTACCTGGTTACCATTCAATTGCATCCATGTCTTATACATTGTGCAGCATAGTTTTCCCCTTACAACTACCATGATCCTTTGAGAAGCTTCCATTGTCCATTCTTTTGTCGACTTTCATATCCCTCCTTATCAAGGACATTAATAGCAAGCAAGTTCATTCTCATATCTGGAATGTGTCTGACATCCCTCAAAGTCAACATGCAGCCTGTACTAGTTTGTATAACAATATCACCAATCCCAATAATCTGCGACACACTCTTATTTCTCATTTTGGTACAACCAAAGTCTCATGCTTTGTAAGTTGTAAACAACTCTCTCTTAGAAACACAATGATATGTCGCTCCTGTGTCAACTATCCACTCAATGCCGGGATCACTAACATGATTACAATCACCATGTGTACAAATCAAAGTAACTAAATCACTATCTGAATTCACTACTGCAACATTACTATCATTTGAACTCTTGCCTTTTTATCTTTTTGCTCTTGCTTCAAGATTTTACAGTTTCGTTTTATATGACCCGTCTTACCATAATGGAAACACTTCACTTTACCTCTAGACTTGGATCTATGTTTAAACTTACAAGTTGCAATCTTTTTAACAAGTATAACTTTATTCATACATATTTTTCTCTCATATAATGCTGTCAATTTTTTTCAAACAATGTGAGCATCTGACTCCTGCGTTACATGATGGAACACGCTGATATCAACCCATTTTCTGATTGTAGCCAGCGTCTTTCTACCTAGCTTCTTTCAGCTTTCATCTTTCATATCTGCTGGTTTAGCCGAATCACCCAATATTGGCTCATAGAAATCTTTACAGTATAGATGATCCTCCATCATAGGCTTCCAAATTGAATAATTCGATGCTATCAATTTTATCATGGAACCTGTATCACCCTCCATGATCTCAAACAGAATTTACTTCTATCATGGGTTACTTCTGTATCGATGTCTCAAAATAACCCTCGTTCTGATACCACTTGTTGCGCCTGAAGTAATAATCACAACAATACAGAAGCAATAAACAACAATCAATAATCAAATACGCAGGAAAAATAAAGCACACCAAGATTTAAGTGAAAAAACCCTCCAGTGTAGAGGGAAAAAATCACGGGCCACCAGAAAAAATCTTCACTATCAAATAATAGTTATACAAAGTTCTTCTCTAGCTAAAACTAGAGCTAATCAACAACTAGAAAAATAATTGGAGAAATCTCACCAAATAAGTGACTCAACAAATACACCCTGGATTTGTTCCTAGAGAGCTTCAAACCCGATCTTCACCGTTCAGAATGTAGAACTCTGAATCATAAACCTCCTAACAAGGTTCTAACTCAATCGGACCGCGGATCGACTTCCGTTCAACCAACTCTCCCTTCTCATTTTTTCTCTCTCTGCTTTTTCTGGCTTTTCTTCTTTCTCTACTTGATTTTCGACACACACCTAAAACAACCCCACCTCTTTTTTATTAAGTAGCTAGGGCTCTGTGTAAAATAAAAGATCAAGGCCCATGGCCTTTACTTGGTCCAAAACCACTTACATGGGATGGACCCCATTTTCCTAACACATTCCACTATTAAATACACTTTAAATTTAAAATTAAATTTACTATTTCTACTAAATACATCCTATCCTTCTATTTTCATTTTCCGTTTCCATCTTTTCACTCATTCATTCTCTCTTCTTCTCTTTTTAAATTTCAATAATAATTAAAAAAAAACCCTAAATCTATCAAATCAACACCAAATCACTTGTGTTTTTAAGTTTTCTATTAATTAAAGATAAGATTTCTAGGTTTTTTTTTATTGAATTTGATGAAATTTGATTGAAATGCATATAAATGTAGGTTAGGGTTTACGGTAGGATTTAAAGTGAATTTGAGCTCCTAAAAAATGGATCGATCCCTTGCATAAAGAGGATCAATCTTCTATGCCAATCGAATAGATCCCTTGTTTTCATTTACAAAATTTTTCATTTATGAAAGCCTTAACTTGAAATTTTACATGTTTTCATTTTTCATTTATAAAAGTTTATTAAATATATTATGTAAGCTTAATGAGTAGTTTATTTTTGTTACAGATATGACTCATACCTAATGAAGAGTACACAAGGCAGAGGTATAGGAGAGGATACCAATCCAAATCAAAAGCTACCAACTGCTTCTAAAAAAGATAACAAGTAAGGGGGATGATGAGCTAAATGATCATATGGTCGATGACATTCCTCAAGCTGAGCCTTCCACTTCCACCACGGATGAGTACCAAGGGGAGTCTTTTCCTAGAGTTCTGATTGATACCTCTATTATATTGAGTTTCGCTTCTCATGTTACATTCAAAATTTGAAATGGCTAGGTAATCACTCGAATCATATAATATGAATCATGTTAATTTATGTTTTTATAATGCCTTGGTTGATTATTGTTGTTGATGTTATTATGTATGTTATTGATATTGGTGATGTTGTTGATCTTTTTTTTTTATTGTTATAGGATCGAAATACGTTAAAATTGATTAATCTTAAGTTGAAGTTACAATAATGACATCTAAACGATGCATATAGCAGAATCCAAGCCTATGTTCTCTAAATGGGATTGTAATCACTCATTGATTGCACCTATCGTACCATCAACAACATGATAGTCTTCACTTTTGTTGTAAGGTGGCAACTGAAGATGAACACATGTCATATGTCATTCGGTGAGATGACTATAAACGATGAGTTCCCCTTTCTACACATATCGATCATTAGGACCATAGTTTCAGTGATCATCCGACGACACTTGAGGTGAACACAGTATTAACGAGGTTTTTTGAAGTTCCTTATGAGCAGACTGAACGGGGTAAGGGATCTATTGTTTGACTAGCTTGGCTGCGTGATATCTTTCAGCATATCACTGATGCATCAGATGATAAGGCGATTACTTGTGCATCTCAAGCTTTTCTACTATATTTGGTGGGTTGTATGTTATTTAATGACAAAACCACGACGAGAGTCTCTATACCATACTTACCCCTACTAGAAAACTTTACCGGATAGCTAGCCTCACTTACTTGTGTAAGTAACTTGGCATTATGAGTAGGGTAAACATACATCAGATCATCAAATATCTAAAACTTTTCTAAGTGTGTATTTATAATTACTCATAAAATATTATAATTATTTGATGTATTGATAATAAACCATGAACATTAATATAAACTGTTAACAATTATTACAAAAAAAAATTTCAATCAATGTCTATTGTTTTTTTAGTAGCTATATTAGAATTTGAATTAAACAATAACTTGAAATCTTTGATGCGGGGTACATATGAAATCTCCCACCCTAGAGCAAAATTGTATTGAATTTTATGCCAATTGCATGCAAATAAAGGTATTGGTGATAATAGCTTCATTAACACCTACATACAATAGGAACATTATTTATCTCATGTCATTAACTAAAATAGGAACGATAAATATAAATAGTAAATGACAACACTAATTAACAATACCTGCACAAAATAACAATAATTAATAAATCCAATCATAATTAATCTATGCTTTAATAGTACAGATGGTACAAATCTAATAGGGAGATATGTCAAGCACTATCTTAAATTGATGTAGACTAGCACAACATTATATCGGGAGGCAACCAAATAATCTATATGAGGTAATGTCATTCACTTATCATATGAGTCTGAAGTGTCGAAATATAATAAGATTTGTAACAATTCCTCAACATACTTCATGGATCCATAAAGAGTTATATAATTGCCTCAAAATCAATTAAGGTCTTCAATTAAATCTCGTCACATTTGTACCCAAATATCTAATCCCAATCCAAGCAACCCAACACTAGAATGAAAACCACAATGTTTATTCGCCTTAACACCAATGATGCTTTATATATGTAGATGAAACTCCATTAGCAAACTATCCAAATATTGCATTTTTTTTGTTTATCATGAGGTCGGTTAATAGGAAGTTTAGCCATCTGTTTTGTCAATTTCTTTAAGTTTGGAGTGGTTGGTGGTGATGTACTATTATAAACTGATAACACAATCTCCTAGTATGACGGGTCACATTGTACAAAAGTATATGCTTTTATAACTCTGCAACCTTTTGGCTTAGCCATCTCTAATGGTTGCATTAAGGTAGTTGTAAATGGATCACTAAGTTCTCGCAGCTATTTTTTCATTACCAACTTACAAACTCATCACATTCATTGAAGCGTTTTATGATTCTGTCAACCTCGAACTAGATAGTTAACTTTTCAAATATTTCATTATCTTTGCTCTTCATTAAATCCAACTTTTTTCAATGTAAAAACACTTCAGATAAAGAAATTGGACTTCCCACCCTTATATGCTCTACAACTTCATGAGCACAAGGTAATCCATATGTGTTTCTTATCACACAACCACAAGCATTTGCATCAATCCCAATATGATTAGTTCGCTTGACCTCTATCAATATCATATTCAATGCACTCTTAGATATCAAATCTCGTAACTTTTTGAACAATGAAAAATTGAAATTATGCTCGATAAAGGTAAGACTTTGCTTAAATAAAGGCTTGATCTCTATATGTTAGAGCTCAATAAGTGCATTAACTATCTTTTATAATGATTCAAAATTCTCCTAAGATGATCCAAGGTGCTTTTTTAATCTCAAATGCGCACTCTCGACCTTAAACGAAATAATAAAGATATATTAATGATTTGCTATGAAACACTAAAAACCATAAATAATCTTAACAATACAACATAAATTATACTTATTTGTTGTAACATCGCCAAAATGCATTAATATATCCATCTAAGCAACAATAAATATGTCCTTATTCTTTGTCAACTACTTATTTTCCACATATTTTAATACACCTAAATAAGTTTTGTAATCAATTTCTAATGAACTCAGATGCCTTTCGTATTCATCATAGGTAGATGAATACATCAGTACACTCCACCAAACATTAATGTCTCCCATTTCTCCTTCCGTTCAAAAAATTATTACAATTCGTATACATATTTCTATTGATATGCAATCTACAAAAAAGATTGATCATGCTCGAAAAAACTACCTCTTAGGTATTCATCAATGCCAACTCTTTATTAGTAACAATGACAATAGAAAATTTACCAACAAATATCAAATCTTTTAACTTATCCAATGCCTAGAAGTAATTCTCAAAATACTCAATCACCATATACACAAATGTAATAAAAAATATCGTTTCAATAAAAATCCCACCAATAATTTCAAGCAATGGCATATAGTACTTACTCGTTTTATAAGTTCAATCCATAATCAAAATTGGTGAGAAGATATACAATAATTCTACACTAGTAAGATAAACCCAAAATAAATCTTTCACACAATTGCTTGACTCGTCAATGTTATGTACTTTAAATATTTTTAATCACTCAACTTCTTCATCAATTATTATATTTGTGATCTGTCAACTTTCTCATCATATTTATGCTTGTTATGTTCATTATATATTATTTTTATAATGCTAATATTCTTCTCATCATATTATTTTATGATCAATAATATGTTTATGAGTCTGTCCTTATTGTTTGACATATTAACAAATATCTTTTCTTTTTCAATTCATCAACTTAAATATTCCTCTACTGTAAATGATTGTAAATTTCACAAACTATTTTCACGTCTCATTCATCACATATTATCAACTTAATCCTATATAATTCAAACAAGTAACCACACTTTTTCGTTCCCGATCTCTTACGTTTCATATTTTATAGATTACCTTTATTCTTTAGCTATTTGTATTTTTCATTTTGTTCGCATACTAATTTTATTTTAGGTTTCCTTAAACCTCACACCTTATAACTTTTAATCACAATCACAAAACATAGATATTTTCCAACACAGTTTAACTCATAAAATCAAAACTTCTCTGCTACAACACCCCCACGCAATATTGCTTTTATTTGGAACAGGGACACCTTTCTTTGCCATTACAAGGGGTGGTGTTTGGCTGGGTCCCAGCTGGCATCTTCAAATCAGCCATTCCATTCACTGTTGGAACCTTGATTGTCGTTCCCAGTATTGCATCTATATGCGACACTTTGCATGTATACAATATGTTGGTATCATCACGTTTTAGGACAGGGTCTGGGATAACTTCAATAACAACTAGAGATCTCCAGGAGACCCACCTCTCCTTCCAGCATTTCCTTCAGACCCGACCCTTAAACAGCTACCAGAATCCACACCAGCCAGCACTTTTAAACTGATCCTCTTCGTTCTCCTTACCTGCCCATCACCAGAACATGCATTGCATGGGGTAGAAATTTTGCCTGTCCTACCACAAGAAGAGCATGTCATTACCCGCTGGAATACACCGAATGGAGTTCTTAAAGATGAGACCACCGGCCCTTGCCCACCACATGTAGTACATTTGGATGGTTTTGTGCCAGGTTTTGCACCTGAACCATTACAAGTTCCACAGCTTTCTGGTCGGGTTATCTCAATCTCTTTTTCATCTCCAAAAACTGCTTCCTTAAAATTCATTACGAGACTATAATATTCATCCTGCCCATCAACTGCTCTATTCCTGGAGCTCCGGCCACCCATACCAGCCATGCCCTCGAACAGTGACTCAAAGTGATCAAAAGGATTGCTAAAATCCTGGCAAAGTAAACAAGCCATCAATGACACATAATGGGATGTTGAGAAAATCCAAGAAAAATAATTTGAAATGAATGATCTTATTCAGCATGAGTAAAATTAACTTACCCACATTCCCATACCAGCCCCTTTAAGTCCAGCCTCCCCATATTTGTCATATAGAGATCGTTTCTCATCATCTGACAAGACCTAAGCAACACATTGCTCCTCAAAGATCAGACGTCATATGACCATAGGGACTGATGCGTTGCAGTCATATAAAGAAACCATGTAAGTACAACATAGGACTCTTACCTCGTATGCATTGCTAATTTCTTTGAACTTCTGCTCTGCCTCTTGATCTCTGCAGAATAAGTGAATAACATATAATGATAAGAAAGAGAAGAAAGGAAAAGAAAGCACTACTATTCAAACATATCTGGAATAAAGAAGATATTTTAAATAGCAACACAAACTGAAAACAACAAACTATTTTGAAAAACTTCAGCAGTTGATATATCTTAATAAGAGTTGTACATCTATGAATACCTTGCTATTCTCTCTCCCATTCAGCAATCACATTTAGAAATATACAAAATATATCAATACAAACTCAACGAATATCTAACTTGGGAAATCTATGACTACTATTCTATTTTATATTTCTTTCAGCAGCAACCACATTCTCCTTCTAAACATTATTTAGGATCTCAATTTGGATAAAGGTACCATCAATTTTTATTTTAAGCCCCTGCTTAGGACATAAAGTAGATAGACATCCCTTCCACCGCTCTTCAATTGACAAAATGATTAGGCAACTTCAAATACTCAAAAGAAGGTGAGAGTATGCTACATCTACAGAAATCTTCAGAGCTGATTCCTCCATCCTGAGATGGGGATATTAAAACGAAAAATAAGTGGATGTCGATCCATCTCATTAATGATCTCTTGGGGAATTCTAACCTGCCCTATTACAGAATTTCCCTAGCAAAAGTGTCATGCTAGGACTAATGAAACCTATATTCGACAACATCATAAGGAATCTAATTGCTATGATTCAACCAGAATGAGAGAAGCCATTTTCTGAACATCATTGTGGTTACTTCTACAGGAAACAACTTGTACCATCACTGGATCCAAAATTGGAAAAGAAAAAAATAAGGAGAATAAATTAGAGAAAGAAACATTGATGATTCTCACAGGCTAACCACAACATCATGGCCCAAATATTCACACAGTTTTTCCTTATGTCAACATAACATAAACATGATGAAATATACACAATTGCAAAAGACACACAACCATAAATAAAAGGCAAGAGGTACAAGGTTATCAACTTACTTGTTCACATCCGGATGATAACTTGAAGCAAGCTGCCGATAAGCTGAAAAATAACAGATTTAAAAACAGTAAGATAATATAATATGGGCAACAAAAGCAGAAAGCGGCAACTGAAACAACTAAGTTTACTTTTGGGGTACTTACGACAAAAAAAGAGAATCGAGTTTAAATAACAATCAATCACTTGCACATATTCGTAAGTTTACAGTTCATCAATTTTGCAGCTCCAATTAAAGCAAGACAACCATAAATTTTCTTTGAAATAGATGAGACACCTACAAGAGACTTCCTTTTGATCAGTTGGAACCTTAAATGTGAATACCACTACATGTCAACTCACCCCATTTGACCCATTGTCTAACATTTCTCTTTAAGACTTGCAAGCATATATTTTGTTCCCCTTGAATCAGTAAGGAAATGCCTTACTTTAACACCACCCCCTCCCAAAAAAAAAAATGGAGTATTTTTTCAAATTCCGTACGTGCTTGCTATATTTACCCATATTTTTTCAAATTCTATACATGCTTGCTATGTATACCTACTTATATCCTCAAACGAGTCTTAATCTCAGTTCACATTCATCCATCCTCTCTAAGTTCTCTTTGATTTATATCATTAACACCTACTCTCCCTTCAAACTGAAGCTTCTGCGACAGTGTTTTAAAACTTTCCATGCAGAAACCCATAAAGCTGGGTAAAGTTAACTTCAATAAGTCGCAAAACCATAAATAAGAAATAGATTAGGAAACTATAATAAGAACATAAATTCAGTAAACAATCATATAAGGAAAAAAAAATTGAACAGTCGCTGAACAAGGTATGGTAATTCAGCATACTGATTTTAATTTCAGATTTACTTGCACTTCTTGACACCCCAAGGACATTATAATAATCCTGCTCATTTTAATACATTATTATGTTAAATTGACTATGGAACAGTGATCGAGATGTCAACAACAGCAAAAAAATGAAAAGCATCCCAAAATTTTAAAAAGATATAAATATAATTAAATTAGGGAAAAACCATTAGAGCCTCCATTTAAAAAAAAAAAAGGCAAAAGAAACTGAAAGTTTATACTCACAGTTTCAGCTTTAACAATGAACCGTGCTCCCCTATGATGATGTGATGTTTGAGATGACCCCGCAAAGGATAAAAATGGTAAGGAATCACGTGAACATAGACTTGAACTCGGTGCTCCCAAATTACTCTTCGTAGTTGTGACTCTGCATAAGGGTAATAAACACCTAAATTATTCTTCCATAAATACCAAAATATGGACTATTACTGCTAGAGGTAATACACCCCATTTTTTTTCTTTGTCCATCTCTTTAATCAATACAACAAATATAGCCTAGAAAAAAGAGGGATTAAAAAGGGGGAAAATCCGCCCATCTAATTGTTATGTTCACCAAAATGCTATGTGTCAAAAAGTTCACAAATGTAATGCACACTGATGAAGAAACCATAAACATAAAAACCAAAACTAGCAATGACATAAATTCAGCAATTCCACGCCAATATAAAGCTCTAGAAGAAAATAATTGTAGTTGAACAATCAAATTTAGCAATTCCCTTTCGATACGTAAAAGAGCTAAGCCAAAAACTTACCCCGATTTGGCAGCCATTATTCGGTTTGAGACATAAGATCGTATGGTAAACTGGGGACGAATACCCCACTGGGCAACAATTGTACTTCCACAAGGTATAATGGCCATACGATACGAGGATAGAGGAACTGATTATAAGTTTATGCTGAATGACCTTTGGCAGGCTGAAATAGATAAAAACTTAAAACTTAGTGTACCCTGGAATGAAAAATATGAAAACTTATTAAAAGTTACTAACATTCAGAACTGATTGACTGCATTATGAAATGAACTAAGCTGAATACAATACCTCCCTAGAAAATTAAATAAAATTAATAAAACTGTAATTTATTTCTTAAACATTCAAGTTTCTTTCTTGTTCTTGATAGGAAAAATAATTTTTTTAACAAATGCTTCAGAAAAGAAACAAAATTACTTATCCAAATGCTAAGCAAATTGCTCCAAAATTCTCTATCCACTAGGGTTAGCTATCCACCACCCAATAAACAAAACTGTTATATAAAATTTCATAAATACAAAAATACATGAAATGACAATAAGTAGCAACCAGAAAATTGATAAAATATTAAAATTTTCAATATTTATGCCATATTTTAAGAGCTAAAACAAAGTTTTATGTCGATTTTAAAGCAAAAAAAAATGAGGAAAAAAATAGAGAAATTAAATTCAAAATTTGCGCAAACATAAGGAGCGAAAAAGCGAACCTTGTTTGGCTCCAAAGTAGTTTGCTCTCTTTGAGAGGGAAGAGAGAGGATTTGGTCGCAGAAGAAAACACAGAAGCGCAAAGAAGCGTTGGAGGATTTAATAGGTTGGTTTCGACTTGCAACCTAGGTTTTCGACCGTTGGATTGACATGAAGAAATTTGAAATTTTGCTACCTTTCGTCCGATTTAACGAAAGTAATTTATTTATTAATATCATCAAAATAAAAATAAAAATAGAGGAAATGAACATTGTTTTTAATATTGGAGGATCCACATAGAAAATTGGAAATCATTTATATGTAGATAATTGCAAGAATTAATTAAGATTAATCATTTATTCGCCTATCATATTTTAATTAATTTTTTATTTTTTTTTACAAAATAAGGTGTAATTCAAATATAATAAAAGCACTAAGATTTAAATTTTAAATTTAAATCTGTAATTACAAAAGATTTAATATTCAAATTTAATCATTATTTTAACATAAATTTTTACTTTTAATTTAATATTTTTATCAAATTCAAAAAATAATGTCCATTAATTAAAAAATTCAAATATCATTAGACATCAAAGAAAAAAGAAGAAACCCATGGGGCATGACTTTTGTGTATTCTATAAAATTTGTCAGGTCTTTTGGTAATTTTCTTCCTAAAAGCTTCTTTATCTAAAAGCTTATAGAAGCGTTTGGCTTTTTTATTTTCAATTTTAAACAATTTAATTTTATTTTTTTTTAATTAATATAAAAAATTATTGAACATCCAATCTTAAATCTTATCAAATTGGATGCTCTTACGAATAGTAATAGATTTGGAGATTACTTGTTTTTATTTAGTCGCAAGATGTTTCATTTTGTTTAATAAATTTTTTTTTAGATTGATTCAAATAAATTTATTTAGATTGAATTTAATAAATTTATAAAAATTTATTTTTTCATATTATCCAAACGAATTCAAACTTAAGTAATAAAGAGAAAAACATATTTTTTAAAATTAAACTAATAAACCGTTGATAAATTTAAAAATTACTTCAAATGATAATAAAAAATTAATTGAAAGATAATTATTAAGTAACATGCCGGTAGCTTCAATTGAACAATTATTTACTGTTGTAATCCACGATAACTTTTATATTATGATATAGATCGCTGAAATTAACATGCTATTATAAGTTAATTACAGTAATTTTGATCCGAAGTGGAGAGGGTTGATGGCGTAAGTATGAAATTGTCAGCTTCACGTATTCACTTCGAGCTAAACTTTTTATGCGTTCCATGCCCCCAACATTACTCACAAATCAATGCCCCTCCATTCTCGATCATCTTGAGTATCGGAAGGGTCATGACCCCATGGGGAAGAAATTCTTGTCTTTTTGAAGCTTGCTTTCCCTGTTTTAAGTTGATTGATGCATGAACACATTTTGGCTGTTGCAAGGCCTAGGAAATGTTAGTGTAAGCAAATGTTCTGTCCTGTTCTAAAAACAACTTCCCACTTTATACTTTTCAAGTTGCTGCAGAAGATATCAGGCATTTGCAGACAAATAAAAAGAAACGAATGTCGCTGGCCAAATCTACTTTTGATTCTTTGATTTCTTCTTCGATTTTAATGCTATCTGAGCTTGACATTCATACATAAAGTCCAAATGCTAGCAGCATGCTTAATCTATATGACAACTGCCTTCATCTGGACATGAATTGCTGGGATTTTGGAAGAATTGCATGTGATTTAATTGAAAAAAAAGAGTCAAACATAAATCAAATACAAATATATTTAACCAGCACACTAGTTTTGCAAAAGACGAGCAAGGACATTCAACATAAATGGTGATAATAAGTCATGACATTTTCTGCAAATGGCTGGACACCAATTAAAGGAAGCAGCGATCACCAGCCAATAATGAATTCATCTCTGATAACAGAATAAAAACCAAGGATTAACCTGTGGAATTAGACTCTATAAGTAAGTTTGCTAACCCTTTTAGGGGTGGGATATAGCTCACAAATTCCCATACCCTTAAGTTGTCCATCTTCATCCATAAAACACAACATCCCCCAATGAAGGCTTATGTGAGAAACCAGCAACTCAAGGATTATCGTCTTTTGCATTCCTTTCAATCTGTTTTACGGCCATTGCCGTAGTTTCCTGGCTTAGCAGGAGGGAGCGGATCAATAAGGAAAGATTTCAAGTGCTTCTGTAGCTCTTTAGGCTTCTCTACATTGATGGCATGCCCTGCATTCTTTATGATCACTAGTTCTGCATTGTCTCCCAGATGCCTGCATGAGCAGAATATGATCACCATTATACTCCAGCCAAATCAAGGTAAAAAATGTGTAGATACAAAAACAATTTCATGTCTCAGGAAAAAAAAAAGGAAAAATGATATTTGCAAGCAGGAAGGAAGCTTTTAATCAAAGAATTTAGAAATTTCTTTCAATTTACTTCGTTGATTTTAACTTCAGAAGATCAGTCCAACCAGGTTAGGTTCCAAAGTCATACTTTTTAGATGTCCTTTCATGTAAGCAAAAATTGATCATAAGAAGAGTTGAAAATAGAAATCGATGTTTTTATGCTTATTTACTCCTTCAGAATGACCTTTTCAATCTGTGTCCCAATTCCAAAGGGAATATTTGGTCATGTTCTCCCCAGATTATTAATGTTGGCTGCACAAAAGAACAATATTAACTCAGTAAAAGCTCAGGAACAGAAAAGACAGCTCTTAAAAAATATGCTGCTTAAAATTTTGGACAAATTCCAATAACCTGGGTTATCTTTGGAAGATCTGACAGTTTTCTGTCCTTGTGTAATGCTTGGATCAATTCTTTTCTCTCTTGAAGGTTTTCTGTACACATCACCTGCCAACAACATTGAATTCCCAGCGCAAACTTAAGGCAATGGTACTGTAATAGAAAACTCTTCCTGTAGATGTTTGTAAAGCGATATATTTCCACTAAAATTTAGAACTTTGATGATTATCTTAACATTATGGTCAAAATTAGAGGTAATGATGGACAACAATTTGACTAGCAGTCACTTAAAGAAATGAACTAATCACAATTAGTGATGAAACACAAACAAAAGGAATCACCAAAATAAAAGAGTGATACTGTCTAACAAAGTTAAATCTATTGTAAAACCAAGAAGGCCTACGAAGCTAAGTATTTCTCCTCATAAACTTTTTTTTTTGGTACAAAGGAGGCCACAACCTAGGATAGAGGAAAGGATTGTAAGTGCTGAGATTTGACCCTCAAACCTACTGAATACCATCTCTAAGTGATTGTATGGACCAACTTAGCTAAACCCCGGTTTCGTCCTCATAAACTTTTAGAAACCATTTTTCCTATATCAAGGAGACAGCCAGATCGATTATGGAAGAATGTGGAACATATTTGTTTTAGTTACTTTACTGAAACCTAGCTCCTCATCATTCTTGAATGATGTAATTACCAAAAGAGAACAAATGATGACTACTATTTTTCTTTGACAGGTACACGGAAGTGAACTGCTATGGTTATAAACTACTAATGATGATGATATAAGAAAATTTTGGATATCTACTTTGCACAAAATGACAGATTTATTGATTCTCTGTTATCAGGTATGAACTTCAAATGCAGCAGCAATTAAAATTCCCAACAAATAAATGAACAAAAAGGAATTTGGCCTTGGACCAACCATTAAAAGAAACCCACAAATCAAGCACCATTTATATATTCATAGTGGGATCTTTTTTTTTTTTTTAAGTAAAAAACAATGATCAAATGAATTAGATTAGCTTTACTCACATGGATGAAATCGTTTAGAAAACAAGAAGGAACTCCTTTAGTAGGCTTATAAAAAGAAATCTTCATCAACTGCCTCATTTTATCCGGCGTTTGGGGCAACAAAAAACTAACAGCCTCATCCACACTCTTCACTTGAAACATCCCTTCATCCATATCTTTCTCTTCCAAACACACCCCAGCGCAACATAGCACCAACTTCTCAACTCTCTCCTTAAACTGCGCCGCCATACTATAACCAACGAAGCCGCCATAACTAATCCCAACAACGTTCATAACTGTAACCCCATGGGCCTCCATGACCCCCATGACACACTGGGCCTGGAACTGCTCCGACCGTTCAGGTCGGGTCGTGTAGGAGTCGCCAAAAAAGAGGAGGTCAGGGACGTAGACGTTGAAGCGGGACATGAGAGGTGAGATGAAGTCGTTCCATTGCCACATTGCGTTGGCCCCTATGCCGTGGATGAGGACTAACGTGGGCTTGGATTGGATATGGGTTTTGGGGGCCCAAACGTGCATGACGGTGCCGTCTCCGAGATCCGTCGTTATTGATCGGAGACCAGCGTTGGAAAAGCTGTAACGGAAGCACCAGTCCCGCGTTGCCGTTAAGCTGAAACACTTGGCCATTCTTTTCCCCCTTTTTTCTAAAAGTCAAAAATAACTGAGAAAAAAAAAAGAACAGAAAGAAGATTAAAAACCAAGCAAGATGACGTGGTGGAATTTGATTGGTTGTTAATAAAGTAACAAAAAAAAATTTTCTAACGAATTTCTTTTTACTGACGGACAAAAAGTTGGCGTCTGGTCCAGAGTTCGGTCTGGTTTTTTGTTTTTACTTTGGTTTTTTTTAATGAATTCCTTTTTACTGACCTACTTGTGACAAAGTTAGGATCTGTTTGGTATTAAATTTGTTATGTTTTTTGTGTTTTTATTATTTTTTTAAAAAATTACAAGAAAAATAAAGCATGTTTTTGTTTAGAAAAATCATAAAACAAAAACAAATAATTGATAATCGATAATTGCCAAACAACACCTTAGCGTCGTGTCCAAAGTGTGGTTTGGTTTTGACCTTAGTTTTGTTTGTTTGTGAGACAGAATCAATGGGTGGGTGGAGCAATGATTAATGGGAAATTCTGGGAATAAAATAAAGAGGTGGTGGTTTGTTGTTAGGACAGGCACAATGAAATGGAACATTTTTCCTGATGTTGCGGGAAATTTCTAAAGTCTCCTTAGGGTCTTTTTCATGTATTGTTTCCCTGATAGAGAAACTTATTTTAGTTTAGTTAAAACATATATATACAAATAGATGTAGGAGTAATTTTCAATTGCAGATTAGTAGGTCACCTAACATGTCACTTTAATTCTGTTCCCGCTAGATAGTTGTAGAATGGGAATCCTAGACTCACGTGGCCATGGGACATGAATTAGTCACTTTCCTTTTTCTTTTTCATTTTGGTAATTTCTCTTTTTAATCAAGATAAATATTTGGGAATAACAGATTTAAGCTCAATTCTTTGAATTGATTATACTTGCATTTTCATTAAATTAAATATTCAAATATTTTTTATAATTAGAGATAAAAGGTTCAATTAAATCATATTACAATACATTAAATTTTATATCAACATTTAATTGCATAAATTTTATATATTATATTGATACAAAATATATCGTAATTTAAAAATAAAAAAAAATATTATAAATTATAAATTTTAAATTTAATAAATATCATATTTAAAAGTAATTATATGAATTAATTAAAATAAATCTCGAGTTCTAATATTCTTTAATATTAAGACAATAGACACCCATGTATAGTCCTCGGGTTGGATAGTGAGTTAGCATTTCTAAAAGCATGTGTAATAGATTTATTTAAAAGTGAGGAAGAATCAAATTTATCTAAAGAAGAAAGTAGAAAATTCTTTGTCGGCAAAATGTTCCTGCACTGCTAAGTTGGAATTTTAAAACAAAGATGAGACATTATTGAGTATTGATGCTTGATAGATTTCTCTCCTAATTATTCTCACGAGAAATTCATAGAATTACAGTTTCCTGGGGAGGACCAAATATTTCTGGTTCGGTCACCGGCATTTTCAGCATTGTTATTGCTTTCATTTGCAACATTCTCTTCTTTCTCTCTCCCTCTCTCCCAGAGTTTATAAAGATGAGTCTAGACTAGAATCTCTTTTAGAGTAACCAAAAGCTATTAGCAAACGAAAGGTGTTAAAGTGTTTTAGGGTTCTGTACATAGAATGCCCCCCGCATTCTTTGTGATCACCAGTTCTGCATTCTGCCATTTTCTCCTGGATGCCTGCATGGGAAACATAAGATCATAATTATACTTCAACCATCTCATCAGGTCAACAATGTTGTCAAAATAACAGATCCAATTTCACCTTGTCGGGAAGAAAAAAGGATATTAGGGTGTGGAAAGGAAACACTCAAAGATTTTAGACATTTCTTTTCATTGTCACCGATTATTTTACCTTAGGAATATTAGTTCAACAATGTTAGTATCCAAACTCAATATAACCTTGCTATCCACAAAAACATTTGGAAACATTTAAATGATCGCATTAAACATTTAAAATAAGATAAACATGGAATTACTGAGGAATAGCATCTCACTATACCACAAAGTGCTACATTCTTGCATGCACCTGCACAAGCCTTTCTAGGGGTGTCCGCTTATGCCGTGCATAATATTTTGTCCAGTATTACATTGAATAACAGATAAAAATCAGATCAAGTTTCTCGAAAACTCAATTTAACTATTTTTGAAATAGTATCATACAGTTTGATTAGAAATATAGAAGCAACCAACTGATATGCCCAAAAGCTATGAGAAGAATTAACAAAACTGATCAATTAAGCTTGCATGTCTATCCAATTGGTAGAGAATATATGATTGCATCAAAGTATAAAGCTGTGAATTTGATATGGCTTGCCAGGTTTGCTGCATTGTTCAGGAAAACAAAATTCAGCTTGACTGAACTGAAAACGTGATTTTCTAATTTCCATTGCTACGTCCGTCTCAAAATAAAAAAGCCAGGGAAAGGTACAAGATGGAACAACCACTTATTGATGGCCCCACAAAGATTTTACCTGGTTCTTATTGATAAATGGTCCTTCTTAAGGATTTCAATACAAATGCTTAGCATGCAGAAGAAGAAACAAGTGAATAGTCATCGACACTATGAACAAAACGTCTCACTTCCAACCCCCTATCCCCACCCCCCACCCCCCACCCCCTTCACCCACGCCCCGAAAAAAAAAACAAGGGAAAAAGTGCATATATGTTGCAAGATAAAATATGTTTTTCATGAGCATGCTAGCAATGAAACAAAAGTGGTAACTAAAACTGAAAAACTTAAAGGGAGGAAAAGTTTATATGCAAGATGAAGAAAGTACCTGAAAACTATTGTAGCATACTGCAGTGCAGGCCTCATTCTTCGGGTAAAGTAATCATCAGCCCTGAACCCATCAAGCCTTATATTCTCTCACTGAGCCGTAGGCAGATCCTAGAAGTCAACATTTTCTAAACCACAAAAGGAATTCCTTAAAAACAAGATCCAGCATGTTTTTCATCAACATGCTAGGAAATGAAACAAAATGTGTAACTTCAATTCTAACACCTAAATGCAGGAATAGGTTGACATGGAAGATGAATAAAGTACCTGCGAACCAAGCATACTGAAGTTTGCACCTCATTCTTTAGGCGAAGCAAGCATCAGTCCTGAACACATCAAGCCATATATGAAACAAAGGTGGATCCTAGGCCACAATTTTAGGGGACATGAGTAATTCCCAAACCAAAATGGATGTTACATTCTTTATATTACATTGCCCTCCAACCAGCTTTTTTTCCTACACCCCTTTCCTTCATTATTTCTCTAGCCTGCTCTGCCTCCTCCCACCATTCCATATAGCTATACATGTTGGAAATCAATATATAGTACCCATTATTCTCAGGATCAGAATCAATATCACGCTTTGCTATCCTTATTCCCATCTCAACGTCATTATGAATAACACAAGCACGTAACAGAGCTCCCAGAAGCCCCCATCAGGTGAGATGGGCATTGACATAGGCTTCAGCTTCCTGAAGATTACCTGATCTACCAAGAAGGTCCGTGATGCAACATAATGCTTCAAATTCGGCTTTATAGAATAATGTTCCATTCTACAAAACAAAAACTTCCCTTCTTCAACAAGGCCTGCATGAGCACAAGAATTGAAAAGAGAAAGAAAGGTAAGATCATTTGGTTTAACACTTGATTCCTTCATCTGCTGGAAATCTGAAGTGCTGATTTTGCATCTCTATGCATTCCATAACCTAAAATCATGACATTCCAACAAACTGCATCCTTCTCCTTCATTTAGTTGAATAACTTTCTTGATTTCTCAATTTGCCCACACTTTGCATACGTGTCAATCAATGCATTAGCAAGAGATTGACAGGGCTCATATCCTCCTTCCTTGATGTAATAATGAATCCTTTCTGCTTTCTTCCACAACGAAAGATGAGAACAAGCTGAAAGCACAGTCACTAATGTTGCCAAGTTCGGCATCAAGTTTCCCAAAATCATTTGATCAAATAAGGCAATAGCCTCAGAAGATGCCCACAACGAGTATAGGCTGACATTATTGTGTTCCATGTGATAACATCTCTCTGTGTTTGATTAAATATCCTCCAAGCAATGGTTAAATTTCCACTTTTCCCATACATATCTATGAGAGAATTGGCAATTGAAATGTTGTCTGCCATGTAACCTTTAACTATCTGGCAATGAAGTGAACAGCCAATACAGATTGCTCCTAGATGAGAACATTAAAGATCACAGAGACCAGGCGGTTTGAATCAATCTCAATGCCAATTTGTTGCATCTCCCTAAACATTTCTATAGTTTTTGCTTCTTGTCCCATCTTACAATATCCATGAATAATTATATTCCAAGACTCTTTGCTATGGTTAGGTAGTATGCTGAAGAGCTTCTCTGATATAGATAGGAGTCTAAACTTGCAGTACATGGATAACAATGCATTATGAACCATCTGATCTAACATAACATTCCTCCTTATGATTAATCCATGAAGGGCCTTCCCGTCACGTACACTCATGAAATTCCCCAAACCCTAAAGGATAGAACTAATCAAAATTTCATCCGCACATAAACCATCAACCTGCATTTCTCAAAACATATCTAAGCATTCCTTCATAAACCCAAATCTAGCATTCACACCTATAATCAATGTCCATGAGATAATATCTTTATCAACAACTTCAGAAAGTGAAGCATATGAATCCCCAACACTCCCACACCTAGAATTATTAGACAAAATCGAAGATTGAAAAACTGGATAAAAACCCAAGTCCAGTTTTCACCACAAAACCATGTAAACACTTCGTCCAAAGCACACAAATTTTCGCAAGCCTGAAGGCCGCCTTCCAAAGTCCTAAAAGTTGGCATTTTTTCACTATCCTCGCCAACTCTCTGCATATCGCGCAGACATTTAAAACCCTTCTCACTCTCCCTATTTTGAACACACCCGATGAGCAGTTCAAGCAACCACAGCTTGAACGGTAATTTCATCAAACAAAATACAAGCATCCCCATTGAACCACACTTTGCATGCATATATACAAACGAAGACCCATCCGCGGAATTCTCCACGAAAAGGCCAGATTTTGAGACCAACCCATGAACATATGTCCCACGAACTTGTTAGGAAAATGGGGTCATTAAGGAGTGTCGAAAATCAAGTAGAAAAAAAAAAAAAAAGTCAGAAAAAGTAAAGAGAAAAAAAAAAAGAAAGAGTTAGTTGAACGGATGTCGATCCGTGGTCCGATTGAATTGGAACCTTGTGAGAATGTTTATAATTAAGAGTTTTACATTCTAAACGGTGAAGATCGGGTTTAAAGCTCTTTAAGAACAAATTCATGGTGTATTTATTGAGTTATTTATTTGATGAAATTTTTTTAATTGTTTCTCTAGTTGTTTAGCTCTAGTTTTAGCTAAAAAAAAAATTTTGTATACCTATTATTTGATAGTGAAGATTTTTCGGGTGGTCTGTGATTTTTTTCCTCTACACTGGAAGGTTTTTCACGTAAATCTTGATGTGCTTTTATTTTTCTTGCATTTTTTATTATTGATTGTTGTCTATTGCTTCCCACCTCATTCGTTGACTTTATGTGATCTAATCTTTCTATCAAGCATGACTTTCATTATATTATAAATTATAAGATAAATTATAAGGTAGGGGCCGTGAATCTATTCTCTGTTTTTTTTTTTTTTATTCAGCGCTTAGTCCTTGAATCTAAAAAGAGTACAAAAATAGAAAATAAGAATCCACTTTGAATTCGAATGTTCGAATGAAATATATATATTATTGTTTCCAGGTATCTCAATTGATCAAATTCGAAACAATTGCCATCTTTCGATAACTGCCCGAAAGAACCACTTCAAATAATAAAGATTATTCTATTCAAATTTTGAAAAAAGAGTGGATCCGCAGGGTCCCAAATGAATTGGCTTATTTGAAAAAAGTCTTGTTCATTGGAAGATCTATATCGTGCCTGGTACTGCATGGTTCCACTCTGCAAGAACTCCGAATCATTCTCTTGAAGCTCATCCTCTTCATCATAAATGTGAAGCTCATCCTCTTCATCATAAAAGATCCGCTTGTCCCGAAATGACCAGGATTATTGCTTCAGGCACAACAAATGGTATCAGAACGAGAGTTATTTTGAGACATCGATACAAAAATAACCCAGGATAGAAGTAAATTATGTTTGAGATCATGGAAGGTGATACAGGTTCCATGATAAAATTGACAGAATCAAATTATTCAATTTGGAAGCCTATGATGGAGGATCATCTATACTGTAAATATTTGTATGAGCCAGTATTTGGTGATTCGGTTAAACCAACAGATATGAAAGATGAAAGCTGAAAGAAGCTAGGTAGAAAGACGCTAGCTACAATTAAAAAATAGGTTAATATCAGCGTGTTTCATTATGTAGCGTAGGAGTCAGATGCTCACATTATTTGAAAAAAATTGACAGCATTGTATAAAAGAAAAATAGGTATGAATAAAGTTATGCTTGTTAAAAAGCTTACAACTTTACAGTACAGGGATGGACGATCTGTTACAGAGCACTTGAGTGATTTTCAAAATGTATTTAATTGGATGACTACTATGGAGCTTAAGATGGATGATAAAATAAAGGCATTATTTCTTTTGGGTTCATTGTCAGACAGTTGAAATACTTTAGTTGTGACTGTTCTTAATTCAGCTCTTGATTATAATGTGACATTGAAGATGGTAAAAGACAGTATGCTTAATGAAGAAGCAAGGTAAAAAGATGTAGACCTTGGGAATCAAGCTATGGTCATAGAGAACAGGGGTAAAAACATCGACAAAGGTTAGGACTCAAAAGGTCGTGGTAAATCTAAACATAGATCCAAGTCTAGAGGTAAAGTGAAGTGTTTCTATTATGGTAAGGCAGGTCATATAAAATGAAACTATAAAATCTTGAAGCAATAGCGAAAAGATGAGAAAGGTTAGAGTTTAGATGATGGCAATGTTGCAACAGTGAATTCAGATAGTGATTCAGTTACTTTGATTTGTGCACATGTTGATTATAATCATGTTAGTGATATTGACATTGAGTGGATAGTTGACACAAGAGCGGCATATTATTGTGTTCCTAAGGGAGAGTTGTTTACAACTTACAAAGTAGGAGACTTTGATTGTACCAAGATAGAAAATAAGAGTGTGTCACAGATTGTTGAGATTGATGATATTATTGTACAAAAAAGTACATGCTACATGTTGACTTTGAGGGATGTCAGACACATTCTAGATATAAAAATGAACTTGCTTGCTATTAATGTCTTTGATAAAAAGGGATATGAAAGTCGATAAAAGAATGGACAGTGGAAGCTTCCCAAAAGATCTATGGTAGTTGCAAGAGAAAAATTATATTGCACAATGTATAAGATATTGATGCAATTAAACGGTAACCAGGTAAATGCCGTTGAAAATGATGCTTCAGCAAACTTATGGCATATGAGGTCGGCACACATGAGTGAAAAGGGGTTACAAGTTTTAGCAAGACAATCTCTTATTCCCTTGACCAAATGTATGTCTCTCGATTCATGTGATTATTGTTTGTTTGGTAAGAATCATAGAGTTTCTTTTCGTAAATGTTCTCAGAGAAAAAAAATAGATTGGAATTAATTTATTTTGACGTATGTGGTTTCATTGAGGTTGAGTCATTAGGTGGTAGCAGATATTTTATTACTTTTATTGATGATGTTCACATAAGACTTGGCTATATATGTTGAAATATAAAAGTCAGGTACTACAGTATTTTTAAAAATTTTATGCCATGGTTGAAAGGATGACAGGGTTACCTTTGAAGTGTATTCAAACTGACAATAATGGGGAATACACATCTAAAGGCTTTAAAGAGTATTGCTCAAAGCATGAGATCAGGCATGAGATGACAGAACCTGGAACACCGTAGCATAATGGTATAGTTAAAAGAATGAATCGCATCATTGTGGAAAAAGTCAAATGTATGTTGAGGATGGTAAAATTAACAAAGCCATTCTAGGGTGAAACAGTCAACACAACTTGTTACTTACTTAACAGGTCACCATCAGTTCCTTTAGGCTTTGACATTTCAGAAAGAGTGTGAACAGAAAAAGATACTTCATACTCTCACTTAAAAATTTTTGAGTATAAAGCATTCATGCATGTGTCAAAAGAGTAGAGATCAAAACTTGACAGTAAAATCACACAGTGTGTGTTTGTAGAATATAATGATGAAGAATTTGATTACAGAATATGGGATCCAATAAAGAAAAAGACAGTCAGAAGTAGAGATGTGATCTTTCATGAAAAAGAAAACCATAGCAGATCTTGAGAAAAATGAAAAGACTACACGAGTTACTGTTGAGTGTGATGTTTTAACACCAACAGAGATTCCATATGAAAGAGCCACAGATGGTGAAAATAAGCAAGAAACAGAACTTGGAGATATGAATGAGCTAACCACAGTTAGTGATGAGCCAGATGTAATTAGTTTTGAGCAGAAAGAACAATTCTCTCTATCTGAGAGTGTTGAGTAGAGAGAGCTACCTTCGACATCAAGTGATGTAGAGTCTCAATCCAAAAGATCTACTAGAGAGTGCAGGCCATCTACCAGGTATCCAAGTTTAAATTTTATTTAGTTACCAGTGAAGGAGAGCCAGAAAGCTTCCAAAATGTGCAGGCTATTTCGAATAGAGAGTATTGGTTAAAAGTAATGAAATAAGAGATTGAGTCATTGCGAAAGAATGGTACTTATGATCTTGTTAAACTTCCAAAATGAAAGAGGTCATTAAAGAATAAATGGGTGTTCAAGTTGAAAAATGATGTTGACAAACTAGTGAGGTACAAACTCGATTGATAGTAAAAGATTTTTCTTAGAAATCAGGCATCGATTTTGATGAAATCTTTGCTCAGTTGTAAAGATGGGTTCTATTCGAGTGGTACTGGGATTAACAACTAGTTTGAATCTTGAGCTTGAGCAACTTGATGTTAAAACTACATTTTTGCATGGTGATTTATAGGAAGATATTTATATGAATCAGTCTGAGAGTTTTGAAGTGAAAGAGAAAGAGCACTTAGTTTGTAAATTGAAGAAAAGCTTATATGGCTTGAAACAAGCTCTGCGACAGTGGTATAAGTAGTTTGATTTTTTTATGGTGAGTCATAGTTATAAAAGAATAGCAACGGATTCTTATGTGTATGTTAAATAATTTTTTAAGGGTAACTTCATTATCCTATTATTATATGTTGATGATATGTTGATTGTAAGACAAGATGCTAGTATAGTTTACAGGTTGAAAAAATAATTGTCTAAGTTCTTTGATATGAAAGATTTAAGTCTAGCAAAGTAGATTCTTGGTATGGACATTATCTGGGATAAGAGAGCTAAAAAGTTATGATTGTCACAGGAAAAGTATGTTGAATGAGTGCTTGGTAGATTCAACATGTAACATGCTAAATCAATTAGCAGTCCACTTGCCAACCATTTTCATCTAAGTAAAAAATCTTGTCCAGTGTCTAAGGAAGAGCAACTAACTATATCTAGTATTTCTTATTCTTCTGCAGTCAGTTTTTTAATGTATCTTATGATTTATACGAGGCCTGACATTGCTCATGCAGTTGGTGTAGTGAGCAGATTTTTTTTTTAATCTGAAAAAGGTTTACTAGAAAGCAGTGAAATAGATTTTTCGATATTTAAGGGGTACCTAAAAAATGTGCTTGACTTATGGAGTTTCACAATCAGTTCTAGAAGGGTTTACTGATGCTAACATAGCAGGCGATCTTGATGATAAAAAATTTACTTCAGGGTATTTGTTTATTTTTGTAGGAGGAGCTGTATCTTGGCAATCTAAGTTACAAAAGTGTGTTACTTTGTTAACTACAGAGGTTGAGTATATTGCAGCAACCGAAGCATGTAAAAAAATGCTTTGGATGAAACGTTTTCTTTTTAAATTGAGGTTGAATAAAAGAATATCTAATATTTTGTAATAGCGAGATTGCTTTAGATTTGAGTAAGAATGCCATGTACCATGCTAGAACAAAACACATTGATGTTAGATATCATTAGTTACGTTCAATGATTGAAGAACATCAGATGCTGTTGAAAAAAGTTCATACTGATAAGAATGTAACAGATATGTTGACTAAGATACTTCTTAGGGAAAAGCTTGAGCTCTACAGTAACTTGATCGGAATGAGTTCCCTGGCCAAGTAAGTTCCAATTGAAACTGCTATGGTGATGAATCTCCTCCTAATGGGACTGGAAGGGGAGATTGTTAGGAAAATGAGGTCCAGCCCCATGTAAGTGGTTTTGGACCAAGTAAAAGACATGAGCCTTGATCTTTTATTTTACACAGAACCCTAGCTACTTAATAAAAAAAAGGTGGGGTTGTTTTAAGGGAGTGTCGAAAACCAAGTAGAAAAAGAAGAAAAGTTAGAAAAAGCAGAGAGAAAAATGAGAATGGAGAGTTAGTTGAACGAAAATCGATCCGTGGTCCGATTGAGTTGAAACTTTGTCAGGAGGTTTATGATTCAGAGTTCTACATTCTGAACAGTAAAATCAAGTTTGAAGTTCTTTAGGAACAAATTCATGGTATATTTGTTGAGTCACTTATTTGGTGAGATTTCTCTAATTGTTTCTCTAGTTGTTGTTTAGCTCTAGTTTTAACTAGAAAAAAATTTTGTATACCTATTATTTGATAGTGAAGATTTTTTTGGTGATCCATGATTTTTTTCCTCTACATTGGAGGTTTTTTACGTAAATTTTAGTGTGCTTTATTTTTTCTATATTTTTTATTATTGATTGTTATATATTATTTCTGTATTATTATAATTATTGTTTCAGGCTCAACAAAACTTCCTACCTCAGCTTAGTACATGCAGAAACAACCATGGGAATGGTGAAATCATTAGGTAGGCTTGAACTCGTTTAACACCTTTTTTTTAAATTTATTTGATAAAGGAGAAATGGTTTAAATTCGAGTTTTTTGAAACCGACGAAGCCAAATCTCTGTTGAGTTACAAGAATTACTTTCAGATTGGATTCCACCGCAACGATTTAGCTCACCACATTATTTAAATTTATTAAATTTAAATATCAATTACATCAAGTTAATATAAATTTTTAATTAAAATTTTTTTATAATTATAATTACAGTAATTTATTTTCAATCATAATTATAATAATTTTTTTTATTCTTTTTAATTTCACTATAATTAATTTTATCTTTCATCTAAATAAAACCAAAATTCAAAACTAAATAGCTGATGCAATTTATTTTCAAGAAGCCAAGCTATAGTTCTAATGATATAGCAATGACAATCTATAGAATTTATTGATGTATAAACAATAATTCCCACGAAGCGAGACCAAATACTAGTTCTGTCTAACAATCTTTTTAAGTTAAATTGTTCTTCTCTTTCTTGTGCGTGCAAAATTATATTAACTTAAAATTAATAAACTTTTTTTTTATTAAAATTACATTTATGATTGGATATAAAAAAATATTTATTTTATTGCTTAACTTTTATTTTTCTTAATTATTTTGGATAAAATATACAATATTCACTCTATTGTTGTATTTTTAAAATAATTGCTTAATTATTAATTTTTTCTTTAATTTTTAAAATTTGAATAAATTTTTTTTATCATTCAATCGTTAGTTTTTAATAAAATATTAACACATTGACTGTTAGATTCCTTGTAGCATAATCACGACATTTTAATATATAACGTTACATTGCTACCATGCCATTATACATTTATAAAAAATAAATTTTACTAACTTGACAAAGCCATGTGACACTTTGTTATTGATGTATCATTATCACGTCAATATATCATTAAAAATTAATAATTGGGTAAAGGAAAGTTTAATCAAATTTTAATGATTAAATTAAAAATTTTACTAATTTAATGATTAATTTAAAAATATGATTATAATTAAATGATTAATAGTATAATTTATTTTTAATTTTTATAAAAAAATTAAAAATTAAAAATTTAAATTTATCAAATGTCATTTATTAAAAAAAATTACATAAATAAATTAAATTAAATCATAAATTTTGTTTACAAAATAATTTTTTACAAATATTTATAAAATAATTGAATCAACTTGATAATGCAAAAAAAAAAAAAAAAGAAAGGGGAAAGTTAAAGAAGAAGAACGTGGACTAACTGATAGTGCCAGAAGGATATGTAACAAAAGTCTTTGTCGGCTGGTCCTAGTTTTGAAATTAGCAACACCCTAAAGAAATCATTGACGCAACACATTAATGGACCACTTAGCAGTGCCCAAAATTTCTCTGCCTTGACTAATTGGACTCCACCACACTCTAAAAAATAGTACATACAGAAAAAGAAAAAGACGATCCATTATGGATTATTATCCAATGCACTTTTCATTTTTTAACTAAAAAAATGAATTTAAAAGATGAATATATATATATGTTCGCCTAAGATATATTTTTAAAAAAATATTAATATTTAATTAATAATAAATTATTTAATATATGCATTAAAATTTATTTTATATAATTTAATAAGTACCTTAGAACACATATTAACTTTTTTTATAGATTAAAGCACGAATGTTTTTGACCAAAAGACAAAAAAGAAAAAGATATGAATGGAATTCTTGCGTGGTTAGTTATCAGATTGAGCCCCATGCCTGCATCAATCAAATTCGGGGGGACCTTAATGTATGTTGACTAGTCCACCGTGAAAGACTCAGTGACAAAACACACCACGTGCTTGACTTCTTTGAGTCTTCCTAACAACTTTTTTTTTAAAATTTTTTATAATCACAATTTTGACCAATTTTCCTTGCATAATTGGCCATTATTAACCAAGAAATTATTGTGTCTTTGACAAAATGTTTCTAATTAAAGTTAAAATCTAAGGGAAAATTCAAATTTGTTCAAAGGATATAAATCATACACATTTAAAATAAAAATCAAGATCTAAGTGAGAATTGGAAAGAAGAAATTATAAATATTATCCTAATGTTATTTTAATTATTTTTTAAAAGAGATTAATGAATCATTTAAATTAACTATTAAATTAATTATTAAACAAGTAATTTATTTAATTGATTAAAATTCATATTCATTGACGAAAAGATCTTAAATTCAAGTCCTGTCAGTAACTATTTATTAGAGTCACTTCAAATATCACCTGACATTAAGTATTATATATCTTATCTTGATTTGAGAAACTGAACAGTTTATCTATTTTATATTTTTTTTTTAAAAAAAATGATACATTAAAATTTAAATCAAATGTTAGGATATTATTTAAATATTTTATTTTAACTTTTATTTATTTATATTTTCTCATTAATTAGTCTTCCCCACCCACCACTAAGGACTAAAGTCCGGTAGACATAATTAATAAAGGGGCAAATGATATTAATCAATAGTTAGTGATATTGGTTAACATGATATATAAAAAAATAAATTTATAATTAATACATTATTTTTTTATTTAAATTTAGTGAAAATAAGGCATTAAATGTAAAATTATTTTTTAAAATTCTTTGTTTATGAAGAATAATTCTTATCATATATTAATCGAAGTCTTAACTTTTTTTTTTTTTTAGCACAATGTACAAAATATAAGAGGTCAAGAAAGACCAAAAAAAAATATCGTAATTAGTTTATGGAATGGTTGTTTTTATTTTGAGTGCACGACCATGAAAGGACACCACGTTTGACAATTTAAAAATATCATAAATGTTACATCTAAAACTTGGACAAAGAATTTAGGATGGACGATGACATCCATGATACCTATAAAATTTACTCTCCCTTGCCATTTACTGCTAATATTTCATAGATGATTAGGATTTGCAAATATTAATAATTTAATTGTGGCCTGCTCACCTATGGATATTGGAAATTTTATCAAAATTAAAAGTATAAATGATATATTAATACTCATAAATTATTCGGGTTCGATTCGAAAAAAATTTAAATTCAGTTCGATTATTATTGAGTCGAGTTCGAGTTCGAATAGCTCGACTTATCGATCGAGTCGAATTCGAGTATTCTTATATCCGATTCGAGTAACTTACGAGCTTAATCGAGCTTTTATATTTAAATATATTTTTATTATTTTAATTAATAAAATATTTCGAATTTTAGTTCGAGTATAAATAATCGAACTCTTGTCAAGTATACGAATCGAGCTTATTTTTATATATTAATCAAGTTTAATCGAGCGAACTCGAGTAGTTCAAATTCGATCACGAATCGAGTTCGAGCTTGAAAAATAAAATTCGATCAAATTTGAATTTAGTATCGAGTCGCGAGTTGTGAGTCGAACTCGAATTTAAATTTTTCACTATATCATTTCGATTCGATTCAATTACACCTCTAATCAAAACCATAGGTTAACGGCTTCTTTTTCTTTTAGATTGGAATACTGAACTCAGACAACATATACATATTAAAAGCATAAACAAAAAGCAGGCAAAACATAATAATGTCAAGTTTTTCCTAATTATATATGTATATAAATTATATCTGTAGTGTAAGTAAATTCCTGTTATATATATATGTATGACAGAATCATTAGAAATTAAAAGAAATTTACAACAAAAACCAAAAGACTTCAGTAGATAGTAAAGGAAAATGAGTTGTTAATAAGAGTTGATTAAGTTAATAAAAATTGAATGCTTTGTTTATAAATTTTAAAATTAATTCTCATTATTAGTAATTTTTTATGAATGATTTCTAAATTTTAAAATAGGCTTAATATCTTAATCCTGAAATGAAATAATTTTTATCTACCAATGAGCTTTGATAAATTGTAGTAGTGATTTAGGCAAAAAAAAAAATCCTTTTTTTTTTGGTCACAGGTTACAACATAGTTGAGCTACTTATCACGGAGGTACACATTTGATTCACTCCATACTTAATCGTCAGTTGAGAGTCAGAGTCAACCTGAAAAGGAAGAGAGTGAAAGAGAGAATAATAATTGCAGAGTTTCTTTTTAGAAGAATGTCCACCCAAAATTATAGAAAATAAGACAATAAATGAAGAGAACACTGAGACAGATGCTTCTCGTAATCTCATTAGATTTTTGCTATTTCTGAAAAACTGAAGCAAATATACCGTCTATCGGTTCACTAAGCCAGCTCATTCTTTATGGCATATACAGAATAAAAGACAATTAAAGTTTGATTCTTTCACATTCAAGTCTCATGATCCATCTTAAATGAAAACACCTATCTTTTTTTCTTCTCGTATCTGATTCCTTTCACAAAGGTAAGCGACTTTCTTCCTAAGTCCTAACCCAAGTTGTAGCTTTTTGTTTTTTATTTTTACTCTTTTTTTTTTTTTGAGATTCTAGGATTTGGGTTTTTTTGAGGGACTGACTTCTTATTTCTTTCCTCTCTGGCTTTTGGTTAAATTCTTTTTTTGTTTTTTTTTTTTTGGTGTTGGGTTTTGAAAGTTATAGCTTTCCTTTCTTATTCACTGAAAATGTTTGGAGAAAAAATATGAAACTCATAGACTTTTAACGTTGCTCCTTGTAGTTATTGGTTTGAGACTTTTGTCAGTTACGTGAACCAACTGGCGGTACTTTCTTCTCCATTTCCTTTTTCTGTTTTCAATGAAAACATTTTTGTTTGAATTGGAATTTGCTCTTGGTTAGTTCTGCATTTATTTGCCTGGTACTGAATGTTGAAACCTTCATTTGCTGGTCTGCAACCTGGAAAGGACCCCTTTGAGCTTTGAGCTTATTAGAATGTTGTTTGGTTTCTTTCTCTACAGGAAAACTAAGATTTGATGGAAAAGTTGTTATTAGTTTTTATTGACTTAGTTTATTAATTCTCGTAGCGTCATATTATAACTGAGTCACAGTTTTATTGACATTATGTTTATTTCAACATTCTTGTAATTATATGAAGATTCTGTTTATTTTTCTCCAGGGCTGCACCCTAGCCTAATATTGGTCTTTCCCTTTCATTCATTTTGAATCAAATTGAATCTTAAAAGAATTTTAGCATGCAAGAAAAGGAGACGTTTTACTTGCTCATAAGTGTGATTTTGCGAAGAGATCTAATGTCTTCAGGGAACCCCAACAGGGGGTCATTTAACCTGCTAATTGCTAATGCTGTGGGAATAGCTTTACCCTGGCTCGTTACCTGTTAGTTTTCTTTTTAGTATCATACCCTCCATGGTACCAAAAAGAAAAGGAAATAACAATTTTGTAAAAATGATATAGTCAAAGAACAAAGATATTTTTTCACTGTTAAATTTTTGTTAACTAAACCTAGAAATTAGTGGAAATGATGATTGCGAAGTTTTGTCAAAAATGTCACTGAAATGTAACTTTGTAAGTCATAAACTAAAAAGAAGAGAATTGCCTGTCTTTGTCCTCCCACCCCACCCAATTTTATAGAAGGTGCTAGAAATGCAGTAAAATTCTTGATGAGAGTAAAGAGCACAAGAGGTGGTGGTTGAGGGTTGCTACTTTTCACTTTTTGGGTGATTGTCCAGAGTCTAGCCACAAACTTGTTCATATGGGAGCTTTTTCTTTTGCATTTTCTCTTTTGCAATTATGTTGTTTCGTGACAGAATATTGATCTTACTGCCTATGTTGCTCAGATTCACATGAGAATGGGACATGGCATGTTAAGATTTTCTTGCACATAGTCCCAGGCCTGTTTTCAGGTGTCAGATATGCGTTGACTTGGGTACTTTAGGAAAATCAAGGGTCGGAGAAACATAGCTGTCTGGATGTGCTAATTGTGTATTATGTGCCTTATATTTACAATTTTGTTCCTGGATGCTTTTACAGAGATGGAAGTCACTTGTGTGCTCATACGAGATTTTGTATTTCATGGCATTGATCATTGGGGTTGACTGAAGATGGAATTACTTCTTGGTATTCTTATATTGGCTTTCTTGCTTTCTTTTGTATCTGCTGATTTTCAAGGTACATGGTTATTATTTTTTGACATTTTTCATCAAACATGCATATGCTGTACTTATCAAAGCAATTTTTTCTAAGGATTTCACTTAGTGTGGTAAGTTTGATGATAGACATTGTCCAAAATGTGCATGTATGTGGGTGTGTGTGTCCTTTATTTTTTAACATTAAACACAAGTTATGATCTAATTAGTTTTCTCATAACTTTAACACTTTGGAGTTTTGGGTCCTTATTAGTGCTAAACTATTTAGGTGTAAAGGGAAGATGTTACTCAGCCTGTAAGCTCAAATGGGAACACAATAAGATGCCAGAAGCTTTTCTCGTGCTCACTGTGAATATGCAATTTACCTCCTTACTGTCTATTAATTGTTGTCAGTCAGATTTGAGTTACTGAGGCCTCTAGAGTTGGTTGCTTATACGTTTTTAATCAAACTATATGACACTTTATGTCCTCTACTGAAATATTACTGGGTTGAGTTTGAGGTTTTTTTGAGAAACTTGGGCTGATATTTGCCTAAATAATAGTGATGATAAGGTCTCATGTGGTGCATAACCACATATTGAGGATACTGGATGATCTCATTTCTTTTCATACTTCTATTGATTTTAGATGCTAATTCTTTAGGCCTGGGTTGGCCAAGGGGATATTTGTTTGCTTACTTGGATTATGAATATCCATATAATCTGTTTCAGGAGATGCTTTACATGCATTGAGGAGTTCACTCAATGCTTCAGCCGATCAGCTGCCAAATTGGAATCCAAATCTAGTTAGCCCTTGCACTTGGTTAAATGTTATGTGTGATTCTAGTCATAATGTCATCTCTGTGTAAGTAATTAGTGTACTTAATTTTTCTCCTTGACTATGATGCATAGTCAGAAATGTATGCCGGCATGATTTAATTGTTCATGAAATATTATTTTGTTTGTACTTCTCTGTTATATTAATTTATGGTTATCCTTATATTGTCATTGTGCTTTCAGGACATTGTCATCCATGAACTTGTCTGGCTCCTTGTCACCTAAAATAGGAGTTCTGAAGACTCTTTCATCACTGTACGTTTGGAACATATTTGAGCAAACAGTAGATTTCAATAATTTATGTTCTTGTGTAGAATTTTGCTGAGGCCATTTTTCTTGATTTCCAAATAATGAATTTATGTATATCTTACCTAATAGTGATGAAAACTCTTTGTTATGATAATCATTGATCTGCTTGAGGGTTAAATTAGGTTCATTCTCCGGTGTAATTTGTTAGTTCTATGGATGCCATGAATAGAGACATCAAAAGGCATCACTAAAAAGCAGGATAGTTATTAGGGAAAAAAAAAGACAAAGAAAGGAAAATAAAAAAGATGCAATCTAGCATCTCCAATTAGTGTGTCTAAACCATTCCTGATATGGCATTTTTAAAATGCATTTACAGATATCTTTGGTAATTTTTTTTTTATCATCTTCAGTTTTTATTGTACAGGGGTAAAAATGTTTGGTCCCCACTTTTTTGATTTTTAATTTTTTTAAATAAAGACTATTTGTATTTAGTTAGTAAGTAAGCATGCAAAGTAAGATGTCATTTTTGACATTTTATGTGGTGGTATCATGAGTAGTTTCCATGGAATGCCTAAAAAGGATTCAGATCCTAAACCTTGAAGATGCGTCAGTAGATAGCAACTGTGCTGGTGTATTGGAATTGAAAAAAATTTAGATATGTTCTGCTGAACTCCTCATTCAAATCCCGTTATTGCTAAGGCTCCACAAACGCTAAGCTGAAGTTAACATTAAAAGCCTTATATTTCCAATTTCTTAGGGTTGACAGCAAAATCTCCTTGCTAACAGTGCGTGAACCTTTCCTTTCATATCATTGTCATCATGTCATGTTTCATGCTGTCTATTGATTTATATCGTACAGCATTACTATGCCCTATGTTCTTCTCATATGACAGGGCTGAACAATCTGATTCCCTCATGAAATAAAATGGCTATGTTGGAGATGGAAAAAATTCTGAGAAAAGTAAGTAGTTTAATGAAACTTAACGAAGAACACTGGTCTCAAGTGGACTGGAAAAGTAGCCACCTATGATTGCTGATTCCAAAGGACCATGATAAAGCTTTACTATAGGGTGCAGACTGTGCTGCTGAAGCTATTGATGCAATACTATGTAGCTTCATAATTTTCATGTCTTTAGAGGAAAAATATATGATGCATGCTGCGTGTCTAGTGGGTTGTATCTTTGTTTTTATTGGAGAACCATTATAGTAAAATGTTAGGATTATTTATTATTATTAATTTAAAGCATAGACTGAAGTTGCAAGCTTTTGTTATTTCAATTTCATATTTGGCTTAGTAGCATGTAATAAGAACAATTTTGTTGAATTGGTTACTTAAGTGTATGGTTCATTATAGCCTTGGGGTGAATCTTTTGTGTTTATATATTTCTTTATTGTATGTGTTCATCATGCAGTGTATTGAAAGGAAATGGTATAACTGGTGAGATACCAAAAGAGTTAGGCAATTTGTCAAGCTTGACAAAATTGGATTTGGAAAATAATCGGTTGACTGGAGAAATACCTTCTTCCCTTGGTAATCTTAAAAATCTTCAATTCCTGTAAGTACCATTCATATTATACTTGAAGTTTTATTTGTTCTTGTGTATTATGTATGTTTTCATTGGAAGGCATTCTGTCTTTCATTGAAGCAGGACACTGAGTGAGAACAATCTTACTGGAACTGTCCCTCAGTCAATTTCAGATCTTCCAAAGTTGATCAATCTGTATGTATTGAATCCTGAATGATATCTGAATGTGTGGGAAAACTTCACTTATTTGACTAAGACTTGAGTTTTGAATGAGTCGGTCAATGACTTCCCTGTTTGTAAAGTTCTGAACTTAATGTACAAGGAGTTATATCTCTTTATGCTTTTTGAAGTTACTGATGGCATGGTTGAACTCTTTCTGCAGTCTGCTTGATTCGAATGATCTTAGCGGTCAAGTTCCTAATGATTTGTTCCGCATTCCAATTTACGAGTATGATTATCTTTGATAAGTTTGTTTCTCCAATTCTAATACAAAGAAATAAAAAAAATATTGTAAACCATTCATTCATTTTGATTCTGTGTATATACCTCTCTCTCTCGTCAATGGTCAACAGCTTGTTTTCTCACACCATTCACAAGTATTTATAAGCAGTGAACTTAAGCTTACATAACTCTGTTTATTTCAGTTTTACAGGAAACAGGCTAAATTGTGGTGAAAATTTTCCTCACAGTTGTGTGTCAAATGGATATGATTCAGGTAATTGGATTAACTGTATCGACTTAATTACATTGTTGTGATCAATTGCTTCAAAGATACACCATTTAAATTTGCACCATAATTTGACCAGCTATCTCTGAGGTTTCTCTTTGCTTTCAGGTTCTTTGCGGAAGCCAAAGGTTGGAATTATTGTTGGTGGATTAATAATTCTTCTTGTTTTTGGTGGCTTGCTGTTTTTCTTGTACAAGAGTAGACAGCAAGGCTGCAAGGGTGAAGTATTTGTAGATGTTGCAGGTTACCGTTACCTTTCATACTTCTGAATGAAAACTAGTGGCTGATGATTTTTTATGTTTATTTTAAAGTTTCTCTTGTTTTCTTTTATTTATTTATTTTTTGGTCTTGTCTCCTACTGGTTGATCAAACAGTTTCTCCATCTATAGGGTGATTTGTACTATTGGTCAAGGTTTACTTAATCTGCCTCCATGGTTTTAGGCCAGTAAAATTATATGACAAAGGATTAATCTTAGTCCAGTAAGTGAAGATGACACTCTGAGCTATATGCTTGGCAGAATTTTGTGTTTTCATTCATAAATTCATCAATCAGAACTGATGTTGACAGAGATGAAAACTTTGTGAAATACCAATGGGTGCCTTATATAAAATGTCAGAACTTGGGAGAAATTAAAAACTCAGATTAAATCACAGATAAGTTACAAAAACAAAATATGAAATTTGAAATAATTTAAATTATTGTTCAGAAGTTGGTAGTTATTGCTTTGTGAAACTCAAATATGATTTTCTTGGTTGTCAACTGTTTAGGAAGGCCATATGTGTTTTAGTCTACTGTGCTTATGAATCAGTTTTCATCTTTTGACATTTTAATTGAAAGATGAATTGTGCATTATATGTTTCGTAGATTTGTTTTTAAACTCCTTAAATTTGCATGGTCAGGTGAAGTTGACCAAAAGATTTCTTTTGGTCAATTGAAAAGGTTTGCATGGAGGGAATTACAGTTGGCTACTGATAGCTTCAGCGAAAAAAATATCCTTGGACAGGGAGGTTTCGGAAAGGTTTATAAAGGCGTGTTTTCTGATAACACAAAAGTTGCAGTTAAGAGATTAACTGATTTTGAAAGTCCCGGAGGAGATGCAGCTTTTCAACGAGAAGTTCAGATGATAAGTGTAGCTGTTCACAGGAATCTCTTACGGCTGATTGGCTTTTGCACAACACCAACAGAGCGCCTTTTGGTCTATCCATTTATGGAGAATTTAAGTGTGGCCTATCGTCTCCGGGGTACTAGTTCTTTGAGAATTTTATTCAGCATGACTTTTATTTAACTCTTGTTCTTTAGTTTCTAAAGAAACATAGTTTATATTTTCTGCATGTGATAGATGCAACCATGAGCTCTTCTATTTTGAGCATATTCTAAGAATACACATATTCAATAACAGTCAATTTAAGTAATTTATCAGGGTTGATGTAACTGCCTTTAATTCAGCTGAAAAGAAAAATGAATATTGCCTTTTCCAGCCTGCATTATTAGTGGATACAAGGAATGCTCTTTAGCTGATTACTGTTGTACAAAGTTGAGGTCCTTCAACTAGTAATTTAAACTAAACATGGAAGACATTCTAACTTTAATCTTTTCCTTTCTGCATTATTCTCTTTTATATAATAGTGAAACTTTAAATCTTTCCATCAAGGATGCTTGTCTAGACTTCTTATTTTCGTAGATAACTCCGGTTGGGATTCAATTAAACTGTTAGAGGTTGTAGACTTAGTGCATTTAAGAATGTGAAAAGGAGAAAATTTACTCATTCTTAAAGCAAACCTTGCTCTAAAACTTGGCGTACAGGCTACGTTAGGTGCAGAAAAGTATTAGGTAATGTTGAATTTTTAATAGAATCCTTGATGGAATATGTCAATTTGCTGCATGTGTCTAAATGTCATCTTTTGGAATATGTCTAAATGTCATTGGGCTATTTTTATTTAACATTATTATTATTTTTAAAGCATTCAGTTCTAGGGACCTTCATAAAATGTGTGACTAATATCTGGAACTACTGCAGAACTCAAACCTGGTGAACCTGTTTTAGATTGGCCTACAAGAAAAAGAATAGCCCTTGGGGCAGCACGTGGGCTGGAATACCTTCATGAACATTGCAATCCTAAGATCATTCATCGGGATGTGAAGGCAGCTAATGTATTATTGGATGAAGACTTTGAAGCAGTTGTTGGTGACTTTGGCCTTGCAAAGTTGGTGGATGTGAGGCAGACAAATGTTACAACTCAAGTTCGCGGAACAATGGGCCACATAGCACCTGAGTACTTGTCTACCGGCAAGTCATCGGAAAAGACAGATGTCTTTGGTTATGGGATTATGCTTCTAGAGCTTGTAACAGGTCAACGCGCGATTGATTTTTCACGCTTGGAAGAAGAAGATGATGTTTTGCTGCTTGATCATGTAAGATAACTCGAATCTGTTACTCTGTCTGCTTTTGCATTGTCTTTAGCCTTTCTTCCTATTTCTTTACATACTTGTTTATGTGCATGGCGTGCATTGGGCAATGCTGCCACCATAAGTTGTGGTATACGCTGCCACCCCAAATTTTTATTGTGTTGAGACATGCACAACCTCCCATGTATATATTGTTCTGACAAATACCAGATCAAGCAAGTGAAAGCAAAAAAAATAAAACAGAAAGAGCACACAAAGGTTTTTCATGTGGAAAGATTCCACATCTTTCAAGTAACAAACTTCCAAAATTACGTCACTAATTCATTCTCTGTATCTCACACAATCTTTCATACCGAAAGCCTATGACACCCAAGAGCTCTCATTGATGATCACTTAAAGGTGTCTTTCAACTCTCTTAAACAGCACACACTTAACCCTAAGCATATGCATGCATTTTTACACACCCAAAAGACCGTAAACTTATCTAGCAAGGAAAAAATTAATTACCAAGGTAAGTCTAAACAACCATAATCAAAATGTGAGTAGGAAATCTATATGTTTATCTATTGTTGAAGGTAATAAAATGCAAACCTATAAAAATTTTGTAGCCATTTTACCCTCATTGATGCTGAATGTTCTTTTCTCTTAATTGACTCTATTGAGCATGCTTCTATTGTTTATTTGGAGTTGCAGATATCTTATTTCACCATATGATCATGTGTATCTTGTGAGGGTGTAACTTTAATTTGGTCTTCAGATCTGTTAATGGTTATATGTGCTTAATTTTGTCAAAGCTGAGTTAGCATTACGTGTTGGTATAGGCATGCATTTGAAAAGGATGGGTGGGCCTTGGTGGTTCAATTCTAATTCTTGAGAGGACTGGAAAGAAAAGATTATTTACTTGTATGTGAAGTCTGTTTTTATCATCATGAATGAGTTGAATTAGATTTTTTGCACCTTGAAAAAGGCTACTAAATCTGAGTCTTGATCTATATTAAGCGAGCAATGTAGGACAATGGCATGTATTGCTTGCCATATCTACTTCCTGTTACATTGGTCTGGAACAATGAAGGAATTATCTGTAGGCTCCTTTGTACCTTTGAAAATTGTATGTTTGATCTGTGGAGATGAAATCATAATAGTTTGGTATGCAAATACATGCTGTTCTTAATTTTTTTTCATTCAAGTTAAGCACCATTTTGGCATTTTGCTCACTGGATGACTACTCCTTGTTTGTTTGTGAAGGTGAAGAAGCTGGAAAACGAGAAAAAGCTGAATGCTATTGTAGATCGTAATCTTAATAAAAATTATAACATCCAGGAGGTGGGGGCAATGATCCAAGTTGCATTGCTTTGTACCCAAGCTTCACCAGAGGTTCGTCCAGCAATGTCAGAGGTGGTGAGGATGCTGGAAGGAGAGGGGCTGGCAGAGAGGTGGGAAGAATGGCAGCATGTTGAAGTTACACGTAGGCAAGAGTATGAAAAACAAAGGAGATTTCGATGGGGAGAAGATTCGTTACATAACCGGGATGCAATGGAGTTATCTGGTGGAAGATGAGCTAAAGAATTCACTTGCGTGTTAAAAGCATGTAACATCCTAGCTTGTATTAGTAGGTTAGCAAAATCAATGTTTCAGTTGGTGAGCAGAATTTTCATTTGAGCAATGACAGGAAAATAGTGAAAAAAATGCCATCATGTTTTTATACCCCATGCATTGCTTGTCTTCTAAGTGTTTTTATTCAATATTTCTTGTATGTGTTTATTGTATCAAAGAGCACACCTAAAGAAATGGCATGATCTTGTATTTCCAGGTGATGCTGTTACAAATAATATATTAATAAAATAATTTTTTTATTATATAAATATTATATTAGTAAATAAAATATTCATAACTATTATTATATTTATTATATTTATTATATAAATAAATAATATTAATATAATATATTATTAATAAATAATATTTATGAATATATTATTTATATCATACTAATATAATATATTATTTATTAATATAATATAATATTAATAAATAATATATTATTTTTTATTAATATAATATTTATAAAAAATATATTATTAATAAAAAATGGAGTCTAAAAATTTTAACCACTTTCTCTGCATGTTTTTGTTTTCAAAATTTTAAAACAAAAAACATTTTATTCAAATAGGTTTTCAAATCCAATAAATTAAAAATAAAATGAAAATAGAACAAAACAAAAATTTCAAAAATATAAAACATAAAACACGGAACAATATCAAACGATTTCTATATTAATTAGGGTTTTTTTTTTGGACCAAATAATTAGGTTTGTTGAACTTTCAACAATTTAGGGAAGATCATGTATAAGTTCAATGTAATTGCTACTTAATTAAGCTAGCTTTGCTTTATTCAAAGGTTGTCATTTTGGACTTTAGCTTAATCAGCAGAAGGCTATGCGTGCGGCTTTTCCCAACGTTATAAATAGCCGATAAACTCGTTCTTCATTAGGATGGTGGGAGCGCCTTCCATTCAAATGAAGCAAAACGTTATAAACAGCCGATAAACTCGTTAAACAGATGCTTCATTAGGATGGTGGGAGCGCCGCCCATTAAAATGAAGCAAAAGTAGGTGAATAAACGACAAGACCGGTGGTTAGACATGCCAGATAAAAAAAGAGACAACAAAAGCAGAAGGAAATAAAGAAATTAGAACACCATACATTCAATTCAATGTGAAAATCTGGAACAACTCAATATCAGGAAGCAATGTGTCAAAATTCATTCACGTGATATGTTGATAACAAGTTTTAATTTTTAACTTTAGTGATTAAATTTAATATCTAACTATCTTAAATCATTTATCTATATATAAAAGTGTAAATTTTAAAAGTGTTAATAGTGATCGATCTAAATACTCTTATAAAATTTTAAATTAATAAATTTATTTTTAAATATTTAATTTTTATTAATTTATTTAAATTTAATTTAAATCAACTAAAATTTAAAATAGAGTTTATTTGAAACTAAACTTTCTAAAATTTTAATTTCAAAAATGTTAAAACTGATCAATTAAAACATTTTTAGTAAATATTTCTATAAATTTTAATTTAAATAATTTTTTATTATTAGGCTTTTTTTATAATTAGATTAAAAGAGTGCTAAAAGTGATTGATTAAAATATTCTTAATAAAATATTTAATTTCAAAAAAGTTAAAAATAATTTATTAAAATATCATTAGTAATTTTTTATATATTTTAATTTAAATAACTTTTTTATTAAACTTTTTTTTTATAAATAAAATGATTTTTCACATCAAATGAAAATACAAATAAAATAAGATCAAAATTTAATGTGGATAGAAATAAAAAAATTATTTAGAGTTTGTTTATTTAGTTGTTGTAAAAACAATTGTATATGTAGTTTATACTGATAAATAAATTTATTAAAGATAATTATAATTAAATCATTGATGCATATTTGTTTTTTATTTCTATTTTTTGCCTTTCAATTTTTGTTTTAATATTTTAACTATAAATGTAATGATTTTATTATTTATATTTTTATGAGTTGATCATTCGATCATTCACAAGACAATTAAATTTTTTTTAGTCTCTTGAAATTATTTTTTAATATATTATTTTTACAGTTTAGTTTTAACCTTTATAATTAGTTTTTCTTTTATATTTTTTCTTTAAAATTTTATAATTGTTATTTCCATAAACAAAAATTAATATCAAATCAAGTACAAATCAATTGTATCCCCTTCATCAACTATTAATACTATATGAATCATTAAACACTTTAATTAGATTTTCTATATGTAGAATTAGATAATTTATGAGGTGGTAGAACTATCAGTAGCTTAGGATTGGTCCCGTTAAATTACCATAAGAATGGTTTACTTTGATTGAAAAATAATTAATTTAATTTTCTCTCAACTTTTATATTAATATGCATATACATATGATTAATTTGTATCTCAATATTATTTAATATTTCTCAATTGTATTAAATTAGTCATTTTTTTTTGTCATCCAAGTGGTTAAACGACAAACGTGAATTATTTTAAGTAAAAAATTATTAAGTGAAGTAAAATTAATTATTTTTTATGAATTCTTTAAGATATGACAAAATTTATTGGAATTATCTTTTAAATATGTTTATGACAAAACTACATTCATTCATGAAAATTTATGTTGTTAATGCTAAAAATGAAATTGTTATAAATTATATAGGTATTACATAACAAGTTTGTTATTCTTATAATTGAAATTTTTTTAAGAAAATATGACAAGTACCAAGGTCAGAAATTTATTTTATTTTATTTTATTTTATTTTAAATTTTAAATTATATATTTTTATATTTTTATTTAATAAAAATTCATATTATGTATTTTATTTTATTTTATTCTAAATTTTAAATTATGTATTTTAATTTTTTTTTTGAAAAGTAGCAGGCTAGTAGCCTCTAGACAGGCTATTTATTTGATTTCAAACCAATGCATGTGCATAACACTTCCACATCTCAATAATGTTTATAGTTGATTTCAGTCAGATGGAATGGCTTCCTGTTATTCTTCTTTTCCTCCTCCCAGTGTTTTCATTGCTTCTTCTAACGAAAAAGAGGAGAATGGAAGGTATTAAGCTTCCTCCAGGCCCTCTAAAACTACCTGTCATTGGAAACTTGCATCTATTGGGAAACTTGCCTCACCGCTCCCTTGAAAAATTGTCCAAGAAATATGGCTCGGTCATGTTATTGCAGCTAGGTAGTGTACCTACTGTGATTGTTTCATCAGCCAAAGCAGCTAAACAAGTCCTCAAAACTCATGATCTTGATTGTTGCAGCCGTCCTGCATCCCCAGGTGGAAACAGATTTTCATACAATGGTCTAGACGTGGCGTTTTCACCATATGGTGATTATTGGAAGGAAATGCGCAAAGTTTTCATTTCTGAGCTCTTGAGTATGAAGAGGGTACAATCTTTTGCATATGCAAGGAAAGCTGAGGTTGACAAATTGATCGCTTCTCTATCTCAGGCTTCTCCGAAGCCAGTCAACCTCAACGAAAAAATATTTGCTCTCGCAGATGGTATCATTGGGACGGTTGCTTTTGGTAAGATATATGGAACAGACCAATTCAATAATCAAGAATTTCACAATGTTCTTGGTGAGGCTATGAACATGATGGCTAGCTTCTCAGCAGAGGATTTTTTCCCTAGGATAGGAAGGTTTGTAGATGCTTTGACAGGATTCAAAGCTAGGCTTGAGAAGAGCTTTTGTGAGCTCGATGCTTTCTTGCAAGTGGTGCTTGTCCAACATCTTGATCATTCAAGGCCTAAAGCAGAGCATGAAGATCTTGTTGATTTCCTGATTGGATTAATGAAAGATCAAAGCAAACCTTTCAGGGTAACAGAGAACAATGTCAAGGCAATGCTCTTTGTAAGTTACTCCTGCATATTGTTTCCCCTAACCATTCATATTTTAATAATTTGGTGCAATTATTAATTAGGCATTTAGGCATGTCTTTAGGTTTGAAATTAGAGTTAATATTTAACATATTGATGGCATATAAATTTTATATACTATTAATAGATTATATGATATTATACATAAAATTTTACACATCCTTAAAATAAATAAATAAAACTTTAATTTTTAATTTTTTTTATTAATGAGAAGGCATCATATATGCTATACAGTATCCTCATGGCAGTCAAGAAAAAAGCCAATATGTAACCAAATTTATTACAATTTATTTCCTTCCTTTTTCCTCTTGCCAGGATACATTTTTTGGCGGCATAGTCACCACTTCTATTACAATTTTATGGGCAATGTCAGAGCTGATCAAGGATCCAAGAGTGATGAACAAGGTGCAAGCTGAAATAAGACATTGCATTGGAAGGAAAGCAAAAGTAGAAGGAGAAGATCTTGCAAAATTCAAGTACCTAAAAATGGTTGTTAAGGAGACCTTCAGATTACATCCACCACTCACTATATTACTCCCCCGAAAGGCAATGCGGCAATTCAAAATTGGTGACTATGATATACTTCCTAAAACAAGAATTTTGGTTAATGTTTGGGCTATTGGCAGGGACCCCAACAGTTGGGAAAACCCCAATGAGTTTTACCCTGAAAGATTTGAGGAAAATGAGTTTGACTTCAAAGGGTCAGATTTTAATTTGTTGCCTTTCGGAGCTGGTCGTCGAATTTGCCCCGGATTGGCAATGGGAGCCACAAATGTTGAGTTCACGTTGGCTAACTTATTGTACTGTTTTGATTGGGAGCTGCCTAGTGACATGAAGAGAGAAGATATAAGTATGGAAGAAGAAGGTGGACTTGCTTATCAAAGGAAGACACCCCTTTGTCTTGTGCCAATAAGAAACAATTCCTAAAGCCCAAAAAAAACTCTTTAATATAGAGTTTGCATGGATTGGATAGCACTAGAAAACGAGAAAAAAACAGCGGTCAGGGAAATTAATTTATGGATAATCTCTTTTAATTTGAATAACTCGTTTTCGTACTGTTTTAGTTATTTTTCTTTGTTGCATTGTTTCCTGACGGAGTTCCGTGTTGAATTTAAGATTATCATAATTACTCAATCAAAGCAATGTAGGATTCCTACACGTTACTCTCTTTACTTTAATAATCAAAACGGTTCATAGTATCATTTTAACCAACATTTCTGTTTAGATGTCGCTTTCGATATTACTCGTTCTGGTGCCTTTTCTTGGCACTCACAGCAAACCTAATTTAACTAAGATTCCCTTTAATATTTCTTTTCCTTCTTTTCTTATTTGCTTTTTATAACAGAATAGGTTAAATTAAGTAATATTGAAATACAATCTATTTATATCTGTAGAAGCAAAAGCTCATTGTTAGAATATATTTTTAAGTTAAAATTTTAAGTATATGAATATAAGCCAATATGAATTATGTGTTATTGTAATTTTATGATGGAGACGTACCTCTTAACCTTTTATTCCGTGAAAGTGGAGTTAACAAATTCATACATTTATATTTTTTATTAATTGAGATTGTTACATATGAACTTAATCATTCAACTAACCAGCCCAAGATTCAACTAATAGTACCATAAGTTATTTAGATGGTTCTTGGTCTGAAGAGGCGATACTGGACCCAATCGCCTTATCCCATGCTTTTCATTTTTGCCTTAATCTGCCATTGCTTCACTAGCTATCTCGTTATTTTCCCTCTCAAGATCTCGGCATGAAGCCTAGCTTCTGCTTGTCCCGTGCTCCACATATTCTAGCAGGTTGCTGCCAGACTTGATGCGCTCGATCGGTGCCTGCAACCGCTAGAGCTAGCTAATTCAACGGACATGACCTTTTTCCGTTTGTTTGATTACGGGAGCAGTGAGCTAATTATCTAAGCTCTCTCAATTGTGATTTTTTGTTCTTTTTATGACCTGAAACTTGGTGTAAACGTTTGTGTCCACATGATGCTTGTGGTCTCTTTTGTAAAAATCAACCGTCTTTTTATTTCTCGGAAGTTGTTTGATTCCAATTTGTCAAAAATAAGAGGTTGCGTCTGCCTTCAAGATTTATGGAAGAAATCAATTAACCTTAATCATGCTCATAAATGAGGAAAAGGTGAAAAGAATAATTTTGTACAGTTATTTGTGATAATGGTTTTCAACCAGAAATAACACATATTTCTAAACTTAAAGTTATTAATGAAAAACATTGGTTTTATAGAATTTTGTAGGAAAACTTCAGTGAAGACCCATTAAAGCTTTGGAAACGCAGTCTAAGATACTGTGAACTTACTTTTCAGTCTCCAAAAGAGATTATTAGAGTAAAGCCCATTATCTATACCAAACAGGATATAGATGAATTTGAAGTTCAAATTTCAGAATTGCTCGACAAAGGTCTGATAGAACCAACTACCAGTCCACACTTCAGTCCAACATTCATGGTAAGAAACCATTCTGAGATTAAACGAGGTAAACCCCGTATGGTTATTAATTACAAGAAATTAAACCAAAATCTTGTTTTTGATGGCTATTTTATCCCTCAAAAAGATGTTTTAATTAATTTAGCAAAAAATGCTAAATATTTTTCTAAATTTGATTGTAAGTCAGGTTTTTGGCAAATCATGCTAAATGAAACCTCTAAACCCCTTACTGCTTTTAGTGCACCAGCAGGCCATTACCAATGGACTGTTATGCCTTTCGGTCTATGCAACGCACCTCAAATCTTTCAGCGTTGGATGGACAATATTTTCAGCAAACATAAACAATTTTGCTATATATATATTGATGATATTTTGATATTTTCTAATACATTAGATGAGCACAGGAAACACCTGAATCTTATTAATTTATTTTACACGGTATTATTTTAAGTCCCAAAAAAGTTGAACTTGAAAAAACTGAAATTGAATTTCTTGGTCTTAATATTTCTGCAAACGGACTAACCCTGCAGGATCATATTATTTTCAAGATCAAAGACTTTCCAGAAGAACTGGAAAACGTCAAACAGCTACAGCAGCTGTTAGGTATACTTAATTATGGCAGGCAATTTTTCAAAAACCTTTCCAAAAAGGAAAGCTATCTTTTGCGTAAATTACGTAAAGATAATGATTTTGTCTGGACACCTAACAATTCTGATATTGTCAAATAGATCAAATCAGAGTTAACCACTATACCTAAGGTCTATTTACCTAAACAATGTGACCTCTTAATTTTAGAGACAGATGCCAGTGATAAACACTGGGGATGTGTCTTACAGGCTAAAAATCTGCATCAAAAAGATGAATTGATTTGTGGATATAATTCTGGTAAGTTCAAACCGAACAAAATAAATTATATTATTTTTGAAAAAAAAATTATTAGCCATAAAAAATGGTGTACAGCGATTCCACATCTATTTAGCCCCGGAGTTCTTTGTTATCCGAACAGATAACCAATTAGTCAAAAACTTTCTTCAAAATAGAAAGCTTTATGATAATCCCAAGCGAATTAGGTGGTACAATTTTCTTTGTTCTTATCATTTTCAGGTAGAGTTCATCAACGGAGACAAAAATCTCCTTGCAGACTTTTTAAGTAGACCTCATGGATCGAGGAAAACACTCAATCCATGATAATGGTGGATGGAGAACTGTAAAGAAGAAACAAGGTAAAAAATCCTCTTCTTCTTTTTCCTCTTCTACTCTTTCTTCTCCACGACCCCAGATCTCTACAAATCCTAACCAAGGATTTAACTTTTACAATAATCCTAACCAAGGATTATATCTCTATCAACAACCTCTTTATCGACCCCCTTTTATGAGGATTCAACCAGAATACTCACAGTTTGCTCAAGATCCAAACGACTGGACTCCTATGAGTTATTCTCAAATTGTTTCTTCCACAGAACAACTATTGGCAAGAACAAACTTTACATTCTCTAATCCAAAGATAAAAGATTTTTACAATCCTGGACTTGAACCACAAATCTACAGTTTGTTAAACAAAGTTTGGAAATCCTATCTCTCAGAAAACAAAACTAGCTTTCGAAAAAGGATGATCAACTTAGCTGAATTCCTAGTCAAACAGGCTAACGAATTTCAGAATTTTAAAGAAATAACTTTCCAAAGTCTTTTATCAACAAATCTGCTAAAACAGTAAGATATTGATTTCTTTACTTTGGAAGAAAATCAGTATAGTCTTTAAGAGATAAATAATTTCTTGAATTTATGTGAATATTTTGAGAAAGATAATTTTATTTCTTCTAATAACTGTACAAAATTTATGTGCATATGGTGACTAGTAACGGACAGGCATGTGACTTGCCTTTTATGCTGGCCTTTTAGGGTAAACCTTTTTTTCTTTTTCAATGGTTGATTTGAAAGATCAAGGGGATATAAATCAATGAGATTTACAAATCAATGAGGCTTTGATAAATTTGGTGTATATGCAATATTGCACGGAGAGGAAATCTCTTGCTGTTCTTGTCAGAGAAAAAATCTCCAGTCCCATGTGTGAGAGTGTATATATCATCATAAATTATTGAAAAAAGAAAAAAGAGAAAAATGTCCAATAGGTAGATCATAGCTCAACATATCTTTATATTTCTCATAAAATCTCTTGAACTTGTTAACTGAATACATTACGACTTTTGAACTGGAATGCGATCTGATTCACTGAAGCAATTGTTTTAGCCGATTTTGCCTTTACCGACAGTTCATTAACCAACAATATGTTACCGCTGGTGATAATCTTTTTCTCAACTTAATGGCTGGTGTTTGGCTCTGCTAATTATAAGGTGGTGGCTGCTCCAGCCCTTCATGCTTCCAGACTTCCAAGTAGATACTGCAAACTTTGTAATCCACCCCCGCCATTGCCAGAGCTTCATTTGACATATTTGTTTCTCTCACAAACTATAATTTGCTTCTGGCTATTGGTTGTCATGGAAACTTGCTTGAAGCATTTAAATAGGTGAAGCAGTTTCACCTTTTTCCTAGGTGATAAAGATACACGGGATTTACCTGCACAATTAAATTAGGTTGACACTAAATGGTACCATTTTACCCCAGAATCATGATCCCTTTTTTTCGTATATCCATCTATCAGTGAGTGCGTCCATGGATAAGAGTGTAGTCTTGGATGAATGAAAAGTAATAGATTAATAGCATGGCTTTTTGTATAAACACACTAGTATTAGCCTTATGCAGGTAAACTTGTACCTTGATTTTGGAACGTTTAAATGAGAGTTTCCTCTATCAATGTGTTTTCACACCTTGACATCAAACTAATTCACTGGAAAAGGTGTACAGAACTTAGTTCTACTGCAGCTTAATATCCAGCATGCCCTAGGTGAGAAAGAAGGATAAATATTGCGACGACTGAACGTGAATCCTGCAAATCTGGTCATTGAAGATAACTTGTTCCTGCTATTGCTAAAATCTTGCAATTTAGGTAAATTGTCTTGGCTTTAATTGTTCCAGAATTATTCTCAGAACAAGAACTAAATTATCTCAATTCCATATGCTATTATGCAAATGATCGTCCATAAATTAGAGGTTCCGAAATCCTTGTAAAAATTCACAGGTAGCATACAAATTAAGTATTTCAGGTCTGTCAACAAATGTTGAATTCTTAAGTTCAAAATTCAATCCTGATGGTTTCAAATACCCCAAAAAATATTTCAGGTCTCTTTTCGGGTTTTATTTTTATTTATTTTTTTTATTGTGTTGTGTTGGGGTAGTAGGGTGGTTTATTCCTAAGATTAGAGTCATCCAACTAAGAAGCAAAGCAATACTCTCGTGACCATATTATATAGCAGTTTGCTGGTGATTAAAGCAATGACGCAAGCTTGATATCTTTCTGTGTTGTGTCCTCTACCTTCATTAATTAGCAGAGGAGATGTTGATAACTAACCAAAGGGAATAGATATTATGGAATACTATCAGAATTAAACCAGAACTAAACTGGGTTTGTTAAACTTAGGAACTTAATTATTTCTGAACTTTTAGTTTCGACAACTAGGAAGCTAGCTTTTGAACTTACAGTTGCAACTTGCAACAACAGTTGTGATATAGAAATTCGATCCGGAATTAAGCAATAGGGCATGAATTCACCGGAATCTGAAATTTACTCCTAGAAATTGTTCATCGTTAAACCAAAAAACAAAAGATATATGTATACCCAGAACAAAGTGCAGCACTTGAAAGTTGAAACATGAAAAACAAAATTCAGGAATAAAGGAAAGGTGCAGGTTGATTACCACTGGAAGCTAAATTCTGATAGCTTTAGTATGTATAAATACATATCAGTAAGAATTCCTTACACTAATATAAATCTTATACCATTTTTACCTTTAGATTAAAATTAAATTCATAACTAATTTGCATCAAAATAATAAATTTAATATTAGTTATTTTGGTCTAAATAAAAAAAAAAAATGTTAAGACTTAAGCTAGTGTAAACGAATTTTTCCTCAGTACATATATATTATTATAAGTGGTTTGTTTAAAGTGTTAAGATTTATAATGATTCACTTTAAACGTGAGAGTTACATTCATTTGCAATCGTTACAGATTTTCACTATATAAAAATATTACAAAATGAGATTAAATCAACTCAATTTTGTGGCCCTCCTAATATAAGTGTAATTAGGTTGATGCATGCATTGATTCTGCGTTGAGGCAATTAACGTAAGTGTCATAACTAGGCTCTAGATATTCTAGCTTTTTCCCTTGCATGTTTTGTTCCTGGAGATGATAGAGATCGGGATGGACAGATCAAATATAATTAGCATATAGCAGGGACCAAAAGAGTAGACCATTCCAACGGATTTAAGAAGTAGTGAAGCTAAATTTACCGCCAATAAATAGAAGATGTGCCTTGCATTGCTAGATTGATAGCCGTAAAAGGATGTTTTGAAGCACCGTGGGGATAAGATTAGCTAATTTACAGTGGAAAGATCCGTGTAGTAGCATCTATTGGTGAGAAGCAGAAAAAGAGGTTTTAGTTATTTTCACTTGTTCTCCATAAACATATATGATCGCACTGTTCTCTCGCCGCATAAACACAGTAATATAAGACCTAAAGGAATCATTTTTGAAAGAGATATCAATCAAAGGCTAAAAGGATTGAAAGAAATTTGATTTTAAAGCTATTTTTAATTCAGCTACTGTATATTTAACCATGACAAAGTTTTTTTTTTTTTTTTCTATATCTGCCAATATGACATTGATGATTGAACGAATTACAAATAATGAATGATGAGAATTTAATAATAAACGAATTGCAGTAAAAGAGGAAAGGAAACAAAAGTCCTTCAAACTTCGTTACAAATTGAACGTCGCTAAAGATATTGCAGTTCACCTTGCAATGGTATATCACGAGAACTTATTGTTCAATATTCTTCTTTCCATCTGAGAAATCATCAACAGCTTTATCATGGTTCGCACCATTTTTTTCTATTGACATGAGATACAACCATATCTTCTCAATTGTACTTCTCGACTGAACAAATCTTTCACTGACATTATCATCTTTCAAATTGTAGTTTGGCAAACTTGAATTGTTGACAGAACAGCCTTGCTTAACACGCCATTTCTTGCATTCTTCTTCTTCATCGTCTGCCAGTAAATGTGGCGGAGGCAGCTCTTGATCATCATCACGTTCCCACTCTTCAATGTGCATACCCCATTCAATATAATCCACCCCCGCCATTGCTAAAGCTTCTATCGAAATTGACATGACTTTATCTGAATTATAGCTAGAATGTCCAAAACTTTTACGTCTTTTTGCAATGACCAGAAATCCTGTATTTATAGGCTACTTCCCTCCATGCGGAGACGAATAATTTTCTTCTCAAAACTCACGGGCTAGACTCCTGAAATCAAGTTGATGTTTCTCTCTTGAAGAAAAAAGAGACAAGGGATAAAGTGGGTTAATTTGAGAGTATATTTTACATTATGAATTCATAAAAGAGGTAACATTCTCGTGATCTTACGTTTGACCAATGTATCCTAAGTCTTTTGCCTGCTGTACAATGCTGATCATAGAAATATTGACCAGTGATAAAAGAATTGAGACGACGCGTGCAAATTGATAGCTGAGATTATCACATTGTCTCTCCAAGGTGAAATTAAACTCAAGTGTTAAGCATGAGAAACGCATGCCTACTCTTGCTATTAAACATATATATATATATATATGAGAGATTATTACTTTTTCCTCAGCTTGACGTAAGTACTGAGATAAACGGTATATGTTAAGTCAAAAATTTTAAGATTACCTTTTTATCCATTTATTTGTTTGATCATTATTTTGATTGTCAAGTTGACTATTTAAGAGTATAAATAATATATTAATATTTATAAATTATTTAAAGTCGATTCGGATAAAACTCGAATTTAACTCAATTATTATCAAATCGAGTTTAACTTTGAGTAATTCAATTTATTGATTCAATTAAATTTGAGTATCTTAATACTTAACTCGAATTACTTGCAAGCTTAATTTAATTTTTTTATTTAAATATGTATTTTTATTATTTTAATTAAAATTTACAATTTTATCTTTATATATATATACAAACCCTAAATAGTTTAACTCTTTCTCAGTCTTATTTGCTTCTCCTTTTCTTACTCTCTTTTTTAACGGTGCCTCTGTTCTCTCTTTTCCCATCTTATCCTAGCAGCCACCCCTTTCTTTTCTAGCACTCTTCCTTCGTGTCTCATTTCAACGTAGCTGCCTGCAAATTGAATAGGTTGTATCCACTTGCCTATCTCTACCTCCGATTAACATCAGTTTACATAGAAAAATCAAAGCGTCAACTTCACGTATGAACTGCTACTGCACATTTGAAAGTTGAGCGAGTAATTTTGCTAAACCTTTAGCTACGTCCCTCGACTAAAAGCTTGCTACTGAATGTTGTTTATTTCTACTTTAACTACGTTAAGAAAAAAAGAAAGTGTTTGAATAATATATGTTGGCAATAGTGCTTATTTTAGTGCTTCCTTTTTTGTTACAATATTAGTATTGCCTTAATGAAAGCTATTGTCATCTTTGATTAGTTAGATTGGGACTTTCAGATTTTTACATTGAAAAATTTTTGAATTTGGTTGTTTGGATTTAATTGGCTAAATATTACGAAATTTTTAATTTTTTTATGTTTAGAATTTTTTTTTTTAATTTGATAGTGTGTTTTTTATATTGTTACAATATTATTTTGAAATATCATTATTTATAGAAAAACATCTCAATTTAAGTTTTAATTCAAATTTCAAATCAACTAATTAAGTTTTACTATCAAGCATATTAATCAAATTTACAAATTTATTAGAAATAAATTTTATCGAGCGAGCTTGAACTTTATTTTAAGTTAAGTTCGAACTTAATAAATAAAATTCGATTGAGTTCGAACTAAGTTTCGAACTTCAATTTCGAGTCGAACTCTAATTTTATAATGTATTGACTCAATTCAACTCAATTACACCCTCAAATTACCATCTCAATTGATTCAACATTTAATCAACATTCAATAATCAATTATTGACCACGCCAACACAAGTTCATATAAAAGATAAGGTTGATTTTTGTTATGTAAAAGCTCATTAAAATTAATTTGTTCCATATCATATCTTGTAGCTTATGTAATAAATAGGTCATGTAAATGTAATATTTTTTGTTGCTATTGCCAATTTCGCAACATTTAACATGTTGGAAAAGGAAGACACGATATGTCAGCCTTAAATCGAACGTGCATTTTTTAACATTTTTTTTTCATTGGTTTCTCCTAATATCACAACTAATACATTAAAAACATTTTTTAACAAAAGCCTCAAAATTTTCAAAAAGCTAATTTCAAATTCCAATCCAACTTTATTATGGACAAGAAAAAATGAACAAATATTGCAAAAAAGAAAAAAAAAGAAAGAAAGAACTAAGCAATTTGCGATGACTCATCACGAGTCCCATTCTTTAGTAACCATGCTTCATTCTGAGTAATCAGCCCCTGCCATTGGCAAAGCTTCTATTGAAACTGACAGGATGAAAATTGGAAAGGTTATGGCTGGATTTATAGACTTTTCTTCTTTTGGCTTTACAATCCTAATAAGCGAGCAATATATATTACTGAGATCCTTTTAGCAATGAAAAGAGCGAATTGAACGAACGTGGCTAATTGGGATCTATAGAAAGATGGTGTGTGTGTGTGTGTGTGTGTGTGTGTGTATATATACAAGTACTGTTTCTTCAGAAAATTCACGTGTTTGAATGATGATCAAACTAAAGGTTTGTTCAACATTCAAGATAAGGGAAGAAGAGGTTGAAAGTTGAGATAAACATCATACTAAAAGCAACGTTCTCGTGATGCTTTTTTTTTTCCTTTTGTTCAAATGCTGATTTTGATGTCACCCACACGTACGCAGTTATTTCTGATATGGTGGTACTGATGTATTGTATTGTTTTGTTCAAAGGCCTAAAGAAATGAATCTTACAGGAAACATTTTCGGCATTATTCATTCCAAAAAAGAACGGAAAAATAGGTTCGGATTACATCATGACAATTTCCATGAGCAATCAATGGCTCAATAAACTTTACAAGATCGAAGAAAAAATCTTAAACAAACTGAGAAGAAAACAAATAAAATGAAAAAAAAAAACAAAAAATGTTACCACATTACAGACCTCGACACTCAAAAGGCTGATTGGGGTTCAAAAAATTAGCAATAGATGAAGTGAATAGCTTGGAAATGTAATCCTCAACTGGAATGGGATGAAGATGACTTCAAAGATCTCTTCCTCTCTTCCTCCCAACAATCGTTGCAATCATTAATAGCCGGATCATGTATCTGACCATCAGCTTTATTGACCTCAACGATTGTATTATCCTCTCAACCAAAATCCTGCCGTGAGACACCCTTCGATGGCGCCTGCAATATTCTCCTGTGGCTCCATAGCTGCCATTGTCATCACAATTAATGCCATCAAGGTCTTCCCAAAGGTGGGTTAGGCCGCTACTGCCAATGTTTTGAATGCCCTGTTTCACAACCCTTTCGGGTTCATCTTCTTCTTCTTCCTGTTCAGCTAGTAAATGCGGAGGAGGCCACTCTGAATCATCATCTTCCCACTTTTCAATATTCAAACCCCATTCATTATAATCAACCCCTGCCATTGCTAAAGCTTCAATTGGTACTGTCATGATTAATTCATGCAAAGCTGCTAACTTAAAAGGCTTGAATCTTTCTTCTAATTTAACAATCAAAACTCCTATAAATCAACCAGCAATATAACATAAAACAAACAAATTGAGTTGGCAGCTACTTGTGTTGTGTCTGCTGCATGAAGACGAATATGTATATAAACATGATCAACTTGCCTGTAAAGGGGATGTAGACAAATTTTCTTCTTGGAATTCACGGCTACTGCATTGAAATCAAACGAGAAATTTTCTCTTCTGACATTCCGGGGTCGCAAATTTGAAAGGGAGAAGGGTTTGTAAGTTTCATGTAAGAAGTGACATTCCCGTGATCATTTGATTGACCTAAATATTTGCTTCAACTCATCGTTCATTGCTGACGGATCTTGATGACCAAAGTGATGTTGCATGATTAAAGCTATGACGCAAGCTTGATTTAATTCCTTTTTGCAGGGAATGTGAATGATAAATTCACCAACATATGTCTTTGCCTGAATTAAAGTGGATATTCTTAGTTGATCCGTTAGGGCTAGCCAAATTTGTTTTCTTATTCGGTTCAAACCCAAAACTATAAAAAAAAAAAGAAAAGACACAAAGAGACTATTAAAGAAAAAAACAAAATAATGATGAAAAATATAATAATATAAAAATAATAAAAACTAAGATTTTAAAATATATTTTTTAAAATAAAAATCAATAAAAAATACAAGATCTAAGAAGAATGAGAAAATAAAAATTGGTTTATAAAATATCAAATTAATTATACAACTAAACTTTTTTAAGAAAATACTAATTTTCTTAACTAATAAAAAATATTGAATGCAAATATTTTGATAAATTCATTTGCATTTGAAACTTAAAAAAAAAAAAAAAAACAATTACTACTTTATTAACGGGGAAATTTGTTATTAAAATTTAAAGATTTTCTCCATTATTTTTATATGAACATAATGTTTACTACCATGATGATAACTAATTAAAAGAATTCATATTGGATTTATCTAATTATGTGTTGGTTTATTGATTTTTTTTGTTTAATTTAATTAAATAATTTTTTATATAAATATAATATTTTATTATGATTATAATTTTTTTATATTTATAATTTCGTTAAAAATTACAAAAATTATGGGTTATTTATAATTTAGAAAAAAATACAAAAGAAATGTGATAGATAAAAAAATATTTGAGCTGTAAACATCATTTTTGTTTTGTTTTGACTTAGTAAAATGAAAAATGAAAGCTTAATAGAGAAGTTAGTACTCTATTTTATCTTTTATATGACTAAATACTTGTATCATAAGATTATTTTCTTGTTTAAAAATAAATTACATTAATTAATTTTCAAAAGAAATAAAGCAATTTTATTTTAATTTACTTTTTAATTTAAATTAATATTTAATAAATTTATTCTTTAAAATTAAATAAAATAAACTTTTTGAAATTTTTATTAAAATTTCACCTCAACAAAATAAAATATTTTTATATTCCCCATCATTAATTTTTCATCATTATAGTTAATGGTCTTATTTGATGATGTTATAACCATTTTAGAACATACATAAATGTGAAAGTAGAATTTTTTTTTTAACGAACAAAGATTAAATTATTCAAAATTGAAATAAAGGGATTAATATACATTTTTTGACTTACCATAGGAACTTTTCTAGTACTTTGATAACGTGCATCTTATCATTATAATATTTATATATAAATTTTATATAAAAATCAGGCTTTTTTATTATATTTATATAATTATTAAATATAAATTTGAAAATTGAATAAGAATCAAGTAAAGAACATGAAAATTTTCATTATAAAAGAACAAAATTTAATATAATTATAATTTCGTTGCCAATAATCGTCAAATTTATCATCTTTTTTTTTTATAGAATTTTTTTTTATCTCAGTCAAATAAACCTTGTTGAAGTGACAGCCTTGGGCCTGGGCTAGGCCAATGCTAGTCAAGTCAACACTGTGTGAACTCTGAATCGGATGATGTAGACGAGAGTTTGTCGTATCTCCACCTTCCTATTTAAAGATTATACAGCTGGTTAAACGTGTTTCATTATCTCCTTCTACCTCCAAAATTACCACCTTCTCCCCATCCTTGCAGATTTTCACTTAATAAATTTAATGCAAATTAATCCATTTCGAAGACTGACCTGGTGTTTCGTGGTAATGCCACATAATACATAGAATATGAAAATAATATAACAAATATAAAAATTATATTATTTAAAATTTTTGAAATATTTATAAATTTGATAAAAATTTAAAATATTTCATATTTGATTTATTAATATGAATTATAATATTATAATTTTTATATTTTATATGCATTTAATATAAAATAAATTAGATATAAATATACAAATGATCAAATATATATATATAATCTTATCCTATAAACTTATTTGATAATTGCAAAACTTTAGTGATTTTAATTTTTTTTTTATTGTAAAATAAAAAAATCGTCTCCTCATATGCTTGAACTTTGAGAATTAAATGATTAGTGAGTAACAATAAAAAATTTTCGAAGATAAATCATTCAATCTAAGGTGGATTATAAAATTTGCTGGAGAAAAATAAAGAAGTTAAAATGCCTGAATTTATTGAAAAAAAAAACCTAATAGATTAATCAATTTAATTACAATTTTTGAAAATTATTAACAAATGCTACATTTTTTTTATGTATTATATTGAAAAAAAATTATATAATGTCAGTGAGATTTATCAACTCCACTTAAATAACTTTTTAAAAAATTAACGTATTTCATTAAATATTTATTTATTTTATGTTAAATGCCTGGAATTGTTTCACATGGAGACTACACATATTTTCACGTGGGATTTGTTTCTGAGATGGCCATTTGGGTGAAACTATTCAATATGTTGAAGATGGAAGATACTGAATTTATAATTAAATTTTAGAGTTGGTGTGTTTAAATGGAATATGATGCATATGAATTTATTTATAATATGATTGTATTGTATAAAAGTATTTATTTATGAGAAAAAGTAAACGAGAATTTTTTTTTTTTGAAATTTGATCTAAATATCTCAATATTTTGATAATAATTTTTAAAAAAATTTATTTAATTTTTTTTAAAAAATTACTACTCGAATTTATCTAAAATTTCATTATAAAAAATTCACGTTACTTCGAGATTATTATATGAAATACAAATGACAACATATAGTATGTGTGTAAAAATTTGTAGTCATCTCATTTATTTTTCCTTATGTTATATTTTCCTTATTACTTGTTTTATTTTACTCACTAATTCATTTATTATCATTATTATTAAAATTTATATATATTAATTATTATAATTATTATTTTTTATTTTATTTATTTTTTTATAGGATCAAAGCAAGAAAAATCTTTTTATTGAAAATTTTTTAAGTATCCAAATACTTTAGCGATATTTTAAAAGAATTTTTTCATTTAAGAATTTCTTAAAAATTTCTATTCAAATTTTCTTAAAATCATATTCTTGGAGATTTTCATTTTGTTTCCTCCCTTTTGTTATTATTATTATTTTTATTTTATTCTGACTTTAATTTTAATTTTAAATTTATTATTATTATTCTTATTAATATTTTTTGAAAACAAAAATGATTAATCATCATAAATAAAATTCATGTGTCATGTACCAATCTTGATACTAAAAAAAAAGGTCATTTTTACATTTTTATCATCTCTTTTTTTTATTCATTCATTTATTTATTATTTTTATCATTATTAAGTCATATATATCTTAGAAGAATTAAATAAATAAAAATCTTTTATACTGAATAATTTTTTAAATACTTTATTACTTTCATAGTATTTAAAAAAAAAAATTTCACCTAATGATTTTAAAGAATCACTACTCAAATTTTTTTAATATCTCATCCTCGAAATTTTTTATTTTTATTATTATTTTTTTTATATTTGTTTTGCCATTTTTTTAACACTTTTTTATATTTTTTTCATAGGCATTTTCCCTAATTTATTTTTTTAAACATGAATTCTTTTATGTTCTAAAATATACACATTTATTCTAAGTATTTAAAATATAAATATACATTAATAACTAACTTAAATAATTAAAAAATGAAAAAAATTACCAAAAATTGACACATTCATGTTGGTCAATGGCCCATGGGCAATCTAGGATGGTTCAACGCGATTCAAGTGGTTTGTGACAGTTTGGAGTAGTACTAGCTGTTGTTTTCGATTCGGGTCTAATTTAGTTAGATCGGTTGAATGTTGGGATTGAAACAGATCGTCGAGTCAAATCACGAGTCACTCGTAGATCCTAAGCCTCTTTACGATATCATTTTGGTTTTTTTTTAACACTATAAAAGTTTTAAAAAAATTTTAAACTTCATTTTAATCTCATTTTAAAAAAAAAAATCTCAAAACCTCCCGCCAAACCTAGAATTTGACGCTATGCCAAACTACCGGCCACCATAGTTGATGTCAAAAATCTTTTAAAAAAAATCCCTCTAAAGATGGTCTTCTGATTCCAAATCCAAGCTCCCTTACTTCCAAAACTCTCTTAAACCTCTTAGATCGACCTCCAAAGTATTTGGCCAAAAGTTTTTATTCTTTGTTGGTTGTCTCTTTGCCACTGAGTCATAAAAAGGTTGTGACTTATATATATATATATATATATATATATATATATAGTTTTTCTATATATGTTTGATGGTGAGATATGATGGTTTTTTTTTCTTTTTTGGGTAGCTTAGGAGGGGGTAGCTTTGTTTTTTTTTGTGGTGGTAGTAAGCTTTTTTTATGGGTTTTTGTTCTGATGTTGGGAGTAATTTTTGGAAAGGCCGGTGATAGCGGCTTGGTGATAAGGACAGTGGTGAGGATGTTTGGTTTGGTAAAGGTGAAGGTGGCTACGATGCCAAGGCTATGTTGGTAGATCAAGACTGAAATATGGCTATGGGTGACTAAGTGTTTGGGCGCAGGGAATGGTGTTTGCGCGTGCAATGACTGGTGATGGTAGGTTGGGTTTATGGGGGACTGGGTGTGTAGGCAAAGGGGTTACGGTGCTGGGGTTGGTGTGGCTATGATGTCAGGGTATACAGACCAGGTATTGAGAGGTTAGAGATGGGACTAATGTGGCTATGGAATTAAGTACGTGAAGGTTAATGCTGTGGCTAAGGCCGAGCGAGGATGTGGGGAGTGTGATAGTGGGATTTTCTTTGGTTTTCATTCTATGCCGGGGTTGATTTCCCTCTTCCTTTTTTCAAAATTGGTGTCCCCTGGCATTTAAAAGTCCTTTATTTTTAACCTTTTAATTTACCTTTAGTAACTATAATTATTTTTTGTTTTAAGCCTTTTCTGCCAAATGCAGCAATGGATACTTAGCAAAGTGTTAGTGACTGCATCTAAGATAATGGAATCTTTTAGGTTAGTGAGCTTTTGATCAAATCATCATAAGATTGTATAGGTGAAATTAAGGGTGAAAGCAAAGAGCTGGGAATAAGGGAGACAATTTGGAATGAAAAGTTTTCGAGGTTGATAAAAGCTTGCTGCCATGGTAGCCTGAGCTGGATATTTCCTTTTTATTATTTGCCATCTTCCATAAGCAATTTTACCATTTTTAACATTTAGAGAAGAAGACAAAAACCACTTATGAGCCTTATTTATTTTTATTCCGGGCTTTGCAATTTACCTGGCACACATCCATAAATTAAATCCATACTTTTATGAAAAACCCGAAGAAAAAGCCAAAAAAATAGGTTAGGCAGAAAATAACATAAACCCCAAGCATATCAAATTAAAAACGTAATTAAACAAAAATTGATAACTTAACCTAAAGTTAGACCCGACCATATTTGATTGTTGAAAAATGATATGTAATCATCTTGGATCAAAATGAATGTATACAATTATATTGAAAAAATAATGAAAAACTAAAAGTGAAAAATAGAAAATAATAAACTACGAGATTAAATAGTAAAAAAGGAAATACTAAAATAATAAAATTTGAAAGATCAAATATCATTATTAAAAATTTTTTTATTATATTTGTAATGGTTTAACGATAAGTTAAGGTTTTAAAATTTTAGATTCAAGTTTTTATCACATGTGATTTGATTTAATTTTATATTTGATTTATCTAATTATGTGTTGGTTTGTTGTTTTTTTTTTTGTTAAATTTAATCAAATAATTTTTTATATAAATATAATATTTTATTATAATTATAAGTTTTCTTATATTTATAATTTTGTCAAAAATTTAAAAATCTATGGGTAATTTATAATTTAGAAAAAAAATCACAAAAGAAATGTGATAGATAGAAAATATTTGAGCCGTATACATTTTTTCTGTTTTCTTTTGACTTAGGTAAAAAAAAAAAAAGATTAATGGAGAAGTTAGTACTCTATTTGTCTTTTATGTGACTAAAACCTTGTATTATAAGATTATTTTTTGTTTAAAAATAAATTACCTCAATTAATTTTTTTTAAAAATAAAGTATTTTAATTTTAATTTACTTTTTATTTTTAATTCATATTTAATAAAATTTATTCCTTAAAAATTAAATAAAATAATTTTTGAAATTTTAATTAAAATTTAACCCCCAACAAAATAAAATATTTTTATATTTCGCATCATTTAATTTCTCATTAACATAGATAATGGTCTTATTTGATGATGTTATCAACCATTTTAAAATATAAATGAGTGTTAAAGTACATAGATTATTTTTGTTTTTACAAACACAGATTATCTTATTTAAAATTAAGACAGAGAGATTATTTTGACAACGTTCATCTCATCATTACAATATTTATATATAATTTTATATAAAACATAGGTTTATTTTTTATAATGTTTATATAATTATTAAAAATAAATTTGAAATTGAAGAAGAATCAAGTAAACAACTTGAAAATTTTCAAAATAATTATAATTTCGTTGCCAATAATCGTCAAATTTGTCATTCTTTTTTTCTTTTAATTGATTAAATTTAAAGTTTAATATTTATAATTTTTTTATTAAAAAGCTAATTAGGTCGGTTGGAAAGATCTCATTATAGTGGTCAAATTTTTTTTATCTTAGTCAAATAAACCTTGTTGAAGTGACAACCTGGGTCCCGGTCTAGGCCTAAGCTAGTCAAGTCAACACAGTGTGAACTCTGAATCTGATGATGCACATCAGAGTTTGTCGTATATCCACCTTCCTATTTCAAAATTATAAAGCTGGTTAAACGCGTTTCTTTATCTGTTTCTACCTCCAAAATTACCACCTTCTCCGCATCCTTGCAAATCTTCACTTTAAATTTAACGCAAATTAACCTGTTTCGAAAACTGACTCGGTGTCTCGTGGTAATGCCAATTTTAAACACAATACATATAATATGAAAATAATATAAAAAATAAAAAAAATTATATAATTTAAAATTTAAAAATATCCATAAATTTTATAAAATTAAAAAATATTTCGTATTTAATTTATCAATATAAATTATGATATTATAATTTTTATATTTTTTACATATTTAATATAAAATAAATTAGATATAAATGTGCATATATCAAATCTTATTCCGTAAACTTATTTGAAAAATTGGGGATTTTAATTTTTTTATTGTAAAATAAAAAAAAACTCGTCCCCAAATATGCTTGAACTTTGAGAATTAAATGATCGGTGAATAACAATAAAAAAATCCCGAAGATAAACCATTCAATCTAAGGTGGACTATAAAATTTGATGGAGAAAAATAAAGAAGTTAAATGCCTGAATTTATGAAAAAGAAATGGAATAATTGATTAATCAATCTAATTACAATTCTTGAAAATTATTAATAAATGCTACAGTTTTGTGATGTATTATATTGAAAAAATTTTTATATAATGTCAGTGAGATTTATCAACTCTACCAACTTGCATTGTATGAATCTTCAATGGACTTGCAGGGATTACATGCACAGTTTACAACTTCTTTCTCTGCGTTATACTTGCAAGAATTATCCTGTGTTATATCTATATCAAGGTACATGAGCTCAAGAACGAAGTAAAAACGAATCATGGCATTTCAACTTTTTTTTAAGGGGGGGTTCAGAATTCAGCAAGCAACTTCATCTCAGTTCTATTAAAAACCAATACTTGCTCAGTGTTATTTGACACTTGGAATTGTTGATGGAAACAATGTGGCATTACAGATTGAATCAAACTTAAATTTGGCTCCCCCATTGAAGAAAAATTTGTGCAGCAGTTGATATTGAAGCAGAGGACACTCCTTTTTTTACCCGGGAGAAAAAGGACAGACTTGGCAAAGAAGACAAATGAAGACCTTGGCCACTGGGGAGGCTATACCTAAGACAGTTCCCATCATCTAAGATGAATGCACACTGTGAAATTCTACAGAGCCTTGTATTCTCAGTCAACCGTCTCAAGATAACCGTCAACTATGGTTAGGAAACTTCAGATGTAACTTCTATTGATACCAACAAAATGTAAGACAGTAAAGAAATGTGGTTCTAGATACCAATGGCATCCTCTCAATAATAACAGCAAAATCAGGATTAGTTTTTCCATGCTGAGAGTGATGTCCAACAAAAAGAAATTGAAATGGTACGTACACACACAGCATAGTGTCAAAAACTCACACAAACACCAAATAGAGAACTGAAAGGCATAGCCCAAGCAGCAGCATTCCATCAATTATTACATACAATAAATAATATGGCTACAATGAGAAGCTCTAAGGGGACCATGAAGCCAATGAAACTTCAGGCAAGAAGTGAATGGTAACAGGAAACCTTGCTGTGGTTAATCTGGCGATTAATCTCATATCTAATCATGAGATAAGTTTATTTTGATAATTATATAAAGGATTTAATCATCAGAAAACTCAGAAGCCAGTGTAGCACTTGACCTCATCTTTTGGACTAAATTCTACACAACTCAACTTGCTTGAATCACAAACTTGTTGGGTTCCCATGCTAGTATTTATTTTCTCCATTCCATTCAATACAATTGAATCTAGGCTTCTCTGCTTCTCTTAGTGGTTGCTAGCAGGTCATGGTCCAGGATTCTGCGCCCCCCCCCCTCCTTCTCTGCTGGGGAAACAGAGAAAAGTAAATAATAAAAGAAAAAATTGGATAAGATAGAAGTGACCTTGTTCCTCCAAAATGATTCCAACCCCTATTAGGCAACATATAGTAAATAGATAGTGAAACTCAGCAACCTGATAATCATTTTACCCAATCCATATGGCTACAAAGTTGGACAACTATTGGTGACCGGTGACATAAGAGCACTAACATAATTCTACAACTATAATTTTGATCCCTTTAGCTCCCCAGCCATTCATTTCCTTATTTGAAGTATAAAAGGTCGAATTGAACTTTCTCAGGAGTAGAGTTTACACTATGTCAAAAGAAGAAACAATCAATAACATTCAATCTGCATATCACAAAATCAGTGAACCTATATTTTATCCACAATGAATCAAAAACTCACATTAATCAAACATAATCCATCCTTTATTTCTGCAAGTAAAAGAACAATAGGAAGAACATGCTATTGTCACAAGAAGTTAACACTACTATATGTTACAACAGAGATTATTGAAAAAAATCAATACCTACACTCTTTTTACAAAGAATTATAACAAAAAAAGTACATGAAGATGAAAGAAACAGAAAAAAAAAAAAAAGTATTACCTAAATCCCGAAATGCTAAAAGCCATCATGAGAGACGATCACAACAAATCTTGCAAACAGTAATTCTCAAAAGATCCAAACCCATCAAGCAAACCGTCAAAAAACTCATCTTCCAAACACCTTTTACTCTCCATCAACTCCTCTTCCTTTTCCTCATCTTCCTCCATTGCTACCACTCCTTTCAACTTCCGATCCTCCTTCTCCTCCGTGACTGCTGGCATATGCCCTTCGAACAACGACAAGTGTCCGAAAAGCTTATCTTTCCTAGAAAAACTATTCCCACAACTACACTTCCATTTCTTACTCTCTTCCACACCGCCACAATGCTTCAAATGGCCCTTCAAATCGGTCAAAACCGAGAAACTCTTCTTATGACACCTATTGCAACGAAACATTTTCGGACAATGACTTCTCTTGAAATGATTCCTTACACAAATAACTGATTTCAACGGCCTAAACTTGTGATGTTTCTTGTTCCTATTACACCCGTCATACGGGCACGAAAATCGGATGTTCCGACCAGAATTCTTCACTTCCCATTTGTTCTCTGATTTTTTCGCTAATGCCTCGGGAGTTTTATACTGATTTCCGTGAGCCCTCATATGCATCCGTAAATTCGCGTCACGTTTGAACCCTTTCCCGCAAATTTCACAGAAATGTAAATGTTCCGAAAGCAACTCCACCGCGTCTAACTCGATTATCTCGGACACTCCTTCATCGTAATCGTCCAACTCGGGTTTCGGATCTGGAGTCTGGTTTGGGATCGGAGTCGGATTCGGGTAATTGGTTATTTGGGCGCAAGAAAGGAGGGCGGCGCCATTGACGATAATTTGTTGGATGGCGGAGGCGATTTCGGAGGAAACGAGGTCCATCTGATCTTTGGAGATCAAAGTGTTGGCGTTGACCGATTGAGATAGGAAATATTGCAGGGAATCCATTCTACTTTTTACTGTTGAGAGGTTTTGGAGTGGGACATGTGGATCGGCACAGCCCATCGGATCCTGTTGCAGGTGAGAGGGTCCTCCGCTGATGGTATATTCCGGCGATATAGAAAAAAGTTCTCCGGGATTCGACATTTTGTTTATGGGTTCGTGAAGATTGATAAGCTTAAAGACAGAGAAAGTAAAAAAGCTTTGGTCTTTGTATTGTATTTTACTTTGAAAAAGACGACAAGAGCAAGTACGTCGAAATTGACACGTGCAGATTTCAGATGACATCTTGACCATTCAAACAGTTGCGTGGAGGTTGCGGGCCAGAGAAACTGTTGGGCCATTGTTGGACTTGGACATCATTTTTTTTGGACCTATGTGTATTTTTTTTTTGTTTATAGTATGAACGTTTTATTTAAATAGTGGAAATAAATCAATAATAATATTTGAGTGAAGAAAAGAGCAAAGCGAGCAAGAGATCATAGTAACCACAAATTCTCTTTTGTCTTTTGGCTTTCTACCAAGCAAGATGCTTTTCACATTCAAACGTCCCTAAACTTCAACGGAAATATATTTGTTTTTGGTTGAAATATAAAAAATTATTGAATTATAATTAAATAATGGAAATATATAAAATTGGTACATATTTATTAAAAAATTAGCTAATATATATTTATATATAATATATAGGGATAAAGAACAATTTTGTCTGTGTATTATAAATAAAGGTTGAATTTGCAATTATAATTTGATTTGATTGAATTTAAACATTGTAATTTTAATTTTTGTGGTATTTTATGAATGTTAATGAAAAGAATCGTTAATAGTTAAATAAGTTTAATTAAAAATATTAGTACATCATTTTAAGATTTACAAATAGTAATAGCCATGTAAACAAACATTATTTATTAAAAAGTTTTATTGAACTTTATGACTTTGTTTAGATATGTATTTTATTTTTTTATTGTATTTAAATAAATCTTTAAATTTTATTTTACACTCAAATAAATAGTTAAAGTTGTATTTAAATAAATACTTATATTATAATTTATATTTAAATAAGTCTTTAACATAAATTAATTTTTTTAAAATTAAAAATATATTTGAATATAAATTAAACAATAATAGCTCAGTACAACTGTATAAAAGACTAAAACTAAAATTATATTAGATCATAATTTTGAATTATTTTATATTATTTATTTTAATAAAAAATATTTTGTTTACTTATTTTTTTTATTATTTATATTTACGTTAATAATTGAGTACAACAAAAATAGAAAATTTTATCTAAATAAAGTAATAAAATTTAGTGACTTTTAATATTTTACTTTAAAAGAAACAAAGAAAAACTATGCCAACTAGAAATTTTGACTAAACGAAGTTGTTTGGAAGCAGTCACTCAGCCACACTTGTTGAAGGCGTCAAAATTGGGTTTGCTTAGTGGAAGAGATAGCCAGCTGGCGCCACAGACTAGCACGTCATTTTGCCGAGGAAATTCGTGTGGGTGACGCGAGCGATTACGACAGAAAATTAGAAAAAGTGAGCAACGTCAACATTCAAAGAAAAAAACAAAAAGAAAAAAGTCTCTACTTCATTGGTAGTGGTTGAATTTTTCAGAAAGTAATCATATGAGTTCAAAGTCATTACTGGGCCAAATTGGGTTTGACTTTCCATACCAAACTCGACCCAGCCCGAAAGACTCTAGAAATTCGGCTCGGGCCTTGGTTAAGTATGGCTTGACATCCCAAATCCGAAATTGGTCTTTAACTTGAAGCCTAAGGTAGGTTGGAAATTTCTAACGTGCATTATCCAATTGGGCAACAGTCAAACCTTGTTGTTCTACCGATCATAATTGTATTTTGCATCTAACTCTTTAAAAAAAAAAAAAAAAACTTTTAATTATAAAAAGTTTGAGATTTGAACTTAAAACTCTTGAGATTAAGCCCCGTCGTAAAAAAAAATATGAAATTTTTTTATAGAATTATGGTAAAAAATTTTCAAGATGTTAAAAGTATTTTGTCAAAAAAATTAATATCGACAAAATATTTTATTATTATACAATTAATTCATAAAATATTTCTGTAACTAAAAGGTTATTTTTAGACAAAGAAAAGAATGGTGGACAAAAAAAAATTGAATGTTATATATCTTTGAGTTATCATTGGTAATGTAACAAATTAAAAAAAAAAAAGAGTTATTGGCTTTAATAAAATATTTCGATAATTATGCACCCTTAACACACCATTCCATTTCTTTTTGGATTTGGGTTAGTAGAACACGGCATCTAATCTCTCTTGCTTTCAAAGAAAAAATTAGTGAGGTTAATGGTTCGGTTAAAATTATTACAGTCAATCCCTTGTAAGAAAAGGAATAAAACCAACCACTCTCCCAAGAAATCGACATATATTCGGGGTCCCGAACTATTGCTTTCATGTCTGATTTTTTACTCAAATTATTGATCATAAAAGATGAAAGTTAAGTATTATTAATAAGCAAGTTTACAAATTAGACTTGCTTGATTCGTATAATTAATTTTAAAAGATGATATTAAATAAATTTAAAATTTAAATCTTAACGGTTGTAATATTTTTTTTATAGTTAAATTATGGCTTTATATGTATAAAAAAAAATTGCAAGTTAATTAAACTTACAACAGTCATTAACTTCTAATTGACTTTTTTTTTTTTTTATCTTTTTGAATTTGCCTCAATTTTGGCCAGAAAGAATTGCTTCAATGACAATGATTTGGCGACTCAAGTTAATGTTGGATAAACCTTAAGTCCTTAATTCGATCTTTTAATGGAAAAAAAAAAGAGAGAATACAACCTTCCAGGTGAATCCAATTACGTTAAAAAGTGTTATAATTATAATGTGTTTATATAGGGATGATCATTAAGAAACTCAAAATCGATTACAAAACCTAACTCTAATTTTAAAGGTCAGACTCAAGGTTTAATCCAAATCCAGTTGCCTCCCCTGGCTAGGTCGGCGACGTCGTTACCTGCTGCCAGTTGAGAACATCGACATGTTTTCAAGGAAAGCTCTTGAAGAAGGGCATGCTCAACTAATAACCACAAAAATTCAGAGTCAGGACTGGGAAACAAAGATTTAATCTGGTTTTGAACTGTTTAGCCATTCAATTTTTCTTCCAAAAGTACTAACTAATCTTCACAAACTTAACGATCATATGGATAATATAATCGAAAAATAAAAAGAGTTGGATCCTTTTCCTACAAAGCACTTATTAGGTGCTAAAGAGTGCGGTTGCCCGCTTTGACTACGTACATAGGCTCGTGCCTTAAATATTTCATTATGATCATTATGTAAAAATTTAAGTAAATCATTTAAAGGGGAATAAAGTTGTCGAATTCCAAACTTATCTTCCCGACCCAAGTAATTAGTTAAAAAATCTGAATAAAAATTCGCTTCTCATGCTTTAAGAACAAAGCACTTGTTTTTCCATTTTTTCTTAAACCAAGTTTATTAAAGCATTCAAAAGGTTACAAAGCTAGTAAAAGCTAGCAAGTAAAGTTTCGATGCAATCAATAGAAGCAATACGAAACACCTACTTGAAAACAAAGCACTTAATTATTTGATGAACAAGATATATAATGATCAAAATCAAAGGAATTCTTTCATTCCAGTACTGCTTATTCTTCAAGAGTGGTTGGATCAGAAGGTTAGGTCAATGTCTTGACCCCAACTTACCCTAAATTATATAGTGATTTATTTAATTTATAAAGTAATCAAGAACAGTAGGAACATATAAACATCAAAAGTAGGGCAAAGAATCAAGCAGGAAAGAAAAACTTATTTTTTTCTTGTATGAACTGCAAGACAAAGAACGAGCTTCATGCGTAACCTAAGAATTTAATTGTTTTTGTAGGTTTTCTTCATTGTGTTTTTCCTTCAAACTTCGCTTAATTTGTTTATTACTATTTACTTGAAGTCATGAAAATGATTTACAGCGTTGAAACGTTACAAAAGCATCCATTAACTGAAATTTCTTAGCAATTTAAATGAATGCAATAAGGGATATGTTCAATGAAAACGATCTGTATGTAATGTCAACAAGTTTCTAAATTGTAAGAAAACGAGTGATCTGCTTGCTAATTTGCAGCAAACATGTACGTAAAACTAGCTTTGTTTTTCTAGCTAGATTCCTTTTACCCCACCCAAAATTTAAAAAAAAAAAAAATGAACAGGAAAGTAAAGATGTGAGAGCTTTTTATTATTGGTAGGGTCCACTTCTCTATAGTAAATAGCAATAGAATTTACCAGGTTCTACCATTGCTACACCTTGAATGAGCTATAGGTTTATTGTTGTTTGGGGCAGCTGAAAAATAGGAAAAAAAGACGAGTGGAAGAAGAAGGAACATTTCTTTCCTACAGTACACTGAAGCCTGGAATTTAAAAAGATTAAACATTTTGACTTGAATTTACCTTGAAGAAATGCAAGAAATTGAGGGAGTATTGCCTTGAAACATGCATATATAGTGGGGTGAACTGCAGATTTAAAAATTTTTTCCAAAAACAGAAAACGTATGTAAAAACATGCAAAGGCTATCTCATCTCATCTCATCTATATATAATTATATATATTAATGTAGTCTTTGATGTTTTAGAAAAGATTGTCCACATATATAATGAATAGTATGTGTGCAGAAACAAGTACACAGAAAAGAGAAGTGGAGTAACTGCAAACCTTTTTTTTTTTTTTTGGGATTTCAAACATATTCAACAAAATTAAGCTAAGCACGCTCATGAAACAAAGGGTATTCAAAGATTAGGTGATCATCAGTCCAAACTGAAGGCGCAGCTCCACCATAGGTTGAAGAACAGGAAGCATCCCCCAAATTGTTGATCAAAATCTCTGTTATAGGTGGAATCATATAAGGTGAAGGAGTTGCAGATGGAGTGAGCCATGGTGAATTGCATTTATTCTCTACTTGGCTCAACACTGTGTACTCTTGAGCTTGACCCGTGTCCTTGCTCTTAGTTGTTCCATATTCACAATGGATTTGTAGGTCTGTTAAACGAGGGAAAGGGATTGAATCATTGAAATCGTGAAACGAAGTAGCTGCTACATCCTGCTGGAGTGAACTTAAAACTGAGTTATCCTTGATTGGAGAAAGTGAGTTTAAAAGATTAATAGTCTCCATATCAGTGAAAGTGTTGTGCATGTTTTTAGAGCCATATGAAATGGAAGCTGGGGTTTGAAGAAGATATTGCAAGCATTGCAGCATAGCCATTTGAACAGCTTCTGCTTGTTGCCTTACAGCTTGTTCCTCCCATGGGTGCTGATCCAGAATCTCTTTTAGGTTGGCCAAAGCTGTCAGATAAGGCAAGCTTGAAAAGATATCAGTTCGAGGCCTATGAGTCATCGGATCAATTCCCATTTGGATGAGCTTTTTCTTCAAATGGGTGTTCCAAAAGTTTTTTATTTCATTATCTGTTCGCCCATGTAGGTGGCTTGCAATTGCTGACCATCTTGTGAATAACAAGGAAAAAAATAAGTATACATTATTCAAGATGCAAAAAACAAACTAAAAATTTATAAAAATTTACATTAAATTAAATGGTTGTTAAAATTACTTGTTTCCAAGGATGGAATGGATATTGAGAATTGTTTGCTCTTCTTCTTGGGAAAATTTCCCCCTCTTGATATCAGGCCTCAAGTAATTTGTCCATCTCAGCCTGCAACTTTTCCCACATCTATTAAGACCTGAGAAATTATAACAAAGAAGCAATAATCTCAGGTAGGGAGATTGAGAGAAATTAATAAGAGGGTGGAAGAGGTAGCTAGTTGATTCAATTCGTACCAGCAAGTTTGGGAAGGGCTCTCCAGCTACCATGGCCATTTTCTTGGATATATTTGACAAGTTTTTTATCTTCTTCAGGGGTCCAAGGACCTTTTTTAAGACCACCTTCACCACAACAAGGAGACCTTCCTAATTTCAACATCTATGTAATTTTCTTTCCTTAAGACTTGGCAGCAGCCTCCCTCCAATCCAACCATGAGCAAATGCTCACTATATTTATAGAGTTTCTATTCCCTGATAAAGCAGACGTACGTACTGGTTTCCTATTTTGGGCAAAACAACATTATTTTTTATTAAATTTGATAATTCATATATTTGTGTCGTCCAGAACAATGGGTTAATCCTTCTTGAAATCTCAACTGTATATATTTGTAAATGACTTTCGCTTTTACTGTAACTTGTAAATGACGTTATTTCGACTTGACTTTGTGTTTTCAGTTTTCTAACTGGACCCTGAATTTTTGTATTATAAAATAACTTCATTACATCAATGGTGACCCACAAACATATTAAAACCAAATTGCTGAGAAGGTTGCCATAAGCATCTCTCGCTCATTAGAAATATGAATGAATTATTATATCATCAACCAAGACATATAGAAAATGTCATATAAGCAGGTCAAGAAGAGTGGCTGGTTTCACACCTATTGCATCTTCAACCTTTTGATTTCTGATTCATTACTATTCTGAGTTAGGGTAGGGGAACAAAACTTTTAAATAAAAAAACTTTAATTCTGTTTGAATTGTTTACTGGGAAAGTGGAAAGGAATCCTAAATCCTAATAAAAATTGACTAGAAGGTGTCAAAGAGGTACTTGGTAAAGGTTACAACTTGGGATAGAAGTAAAAGAGAGTATAGCAAGTGGCAAAGTATATAGAGTGCCAATTATTGTAAAACCTACCATTAGATAGAAATAAGTAAATAATTAACATGTATATATCCCAATCAGCTTTTTAGAACTGATATTTTGATTCAATGGTACATGTATGTATTTTTTTCTTTAGAAAAAAAAAAAAAAACTACGACTATATTTGATTAAATAAAGATTGGTTTACAGGCAAAAACAAATGAACAAGAGCTTCGAAGGAGGAGTAAGTGGTCAGCATCAGAACAAACTGCTGAAGCGTCATCCATGATATCTTTGAAACCCTCTTATTTCATCACTGATCATTATTGCATGGATCATTGTACGTATTAATATTACTATTATGCAGATGGGTCCTTATCTCAAATTAATTTTTTATGTTTATATTTCTGGCTAGCTTAATATATATATTTATGCTTACGCACTAGCTATATTACTACAACCCCACTGATGATCTGCTGGGTTTTGCTCCACTCCCTGGCACCCTGTCTCTGTTTGCTTAAACCTCACCAATCATATTTGTCTGATTATGTACATAATCTCTGCCATTGATGATCTGCCTCAAAATGTATAGAGTAGTAGTCTTTTCTCATTGCTTTCCTTTCTAAAAACTTAGAGGGAATAGATGAAAAATGGTCGAAAAGAAATGATTATGTTTAATATATGCACCTTTTTCCTTATCCATTCTTATAAACACTGTTAGTTTACTGATAATGCTTCGAATACAAAATCATTTCTCCATGTTTTGCTAAATTTTAGGATCCTATTATTGGAAGGCTGTTATGATTACATGAATTGCAAATAGACCATTTCTAATTTTATGTAGATAAAATAAATTAATCTAGTTTTTTTTTTTTAACAGACCTTAAAAAGTCTGATCCGTTGATAGAATTTAAAATTTTCACTGATGATTAATGAGATCAATTTTTCATAAACAAAGGAAGCTCAATTGATGAAAAAAGGTGTTTAGTCGAGGTCTCCCTCTAGCTGTTGTCCTACACAAAAGAAATGTTGAGCACATGGAAATTATGCATCACAGTCACAAAGCCACAAAGTAAATCATGTGATTATCCAATAATTAATGTCTATAATTAATTTACTATTTCTTCCTAAAGGTGGCGGTAGGAATGTGTTAACTTTCATTGGGTGATGTAATTATAGGGATATGGCATCTGATCATTGTCCTAATTGTCCGTTTGTATTGCCTAATAAGAAGTTGATAGTTTAAGCTATCTATCGCGCATTTTAAGAGCCTTTTCCCACTTGTGCACTACGAATTTGCACTCTAGCCAAACACATCAATAATGGAATACTACTCTGGATTAGTTATGTATGTATGTATGTATGTATGTATGTATGTATGTATATGGGCATATGTATAAATATGCATGTCTTTGTATACATATGTACGATTATACAAAGGAAGAGAAATGTCTAAGTAAAAATTTACCCTATCTCGTTCAAAAAAATTAAAACCTTTAACTCGGTCATTTTATTTTCGAAGAAAAAATTTACTGGGTGCGTGACTCAAAATGAAAATAAGAAGATTTGATCTTATGGAATAAGGTGGCCTCCTACCTACAAGATTGATTGCTAGAACAATTTTGATGCCAATTTCAATGGTGGAAAGTCAAAAAATGTGGCTGTTTTATATACTTATATTGTAGTGCGAGAGCTTGTCATCAGAATCTTTCAGATTGATGGCAAGAAAGAAAACTTAAAAAGCTAGATATATAGCGACTGAATCGATGGTGACCTATTTGACCACATAGGCAGATAGCAAGCTCACTGAATTTTCCACCATTTATATATGGTGGAAAATTCAGTGAGCTTGCTGGCTGCAATCCCTTCTTCTAACCATATATCTTGAAACCCTTAAGACATTCTTTTTTATTAACCCTAATAAGAATGCGTCAAAGGTGTTGGTTGATGTAGCACTTGTCCTTTTCTTCTCTGTCCTGGTTCAAGGAGGAGGATGATGAGAAAGAGAAGAAGGCGAATGTATTTTCTTGCATACATGCAAGTTGCCATTGCCATACCTTTTCTTTCTGTCTATAATAAACTATCATTATGATCATTGGGTTACAATTCAAACCTATTCGTTTATTTCCAAATCCCAGAGATGACACAAGTGATGATGAGGAAGAAAGTCCACAAGTCCATGGGTTGATACATACATACATTACAAAAACAGGATAATTAAAAATAATAAATCATGGAAATTCATATAATAAAAATGAAGAACCATGAAAATTATAATGCACAGAATTTTGGAAGACAAGAAATTAGAAAATGACACCAATTGCTATATATATATATATATATTATACATACTCAACCTAAAATGTTGAATCATGGATAGATATGCTTTTGCAGATGTAATACTAGTTTAACAATGGCTGCTCTGGGTATGTAGACTATATACTCAGGGTCTTGTTTGTCCAAAATCACTGTTTTCTTACTTGATATGTTTATATATATATATATATATTATATACATACTCAACCTAAAATGTTGAATCATGGATAGATATGCTTATGCAGATGTAATACTAGTTTAACAATGGTTGCTCTGGATATGTAGACTATATACTCAGGGTCTTGTTTGTCCAAAATCACTGTTTTCTTACTTGATATGTTAGCTATTTCTAACCTAAACTAGTTATAAAGCATCACATCACATCACATCAATGGCCACCAAGAGTCAAACTAACAACAACGACATCAAGAACACCGTGTCCTCACTCTCCACCTTTTTTTTCTCCTTCACTTACCTCATTTTTCTGTCAGCGCAAGTTTTACCCATAAAAGAAACCAAGAATTGTGTTTAGAGAAAGGGGAAAACAGATTAACACCTTCACCAAGAAAACTAGCAGAAGATTTTTTAGAAGGAAACAGAGAGATTACTTCTTCAACTAGGGTTCCTAAAGTTCAGTATACCAACCCTTTACATCAAAAAAGAAGCGGGTTTAAATAAAGAATTTGGAGAGTAAGTGATGTCACCTAAACAACTTACTATTTTATTATTAGAAAAACTCATAGTTTTAGTGTCAGCTAAAAAACTGATTTGCTTATTCCCCAGTTAAGTTTCCATCCTATGCATCTAAACTCGGACTTCATACACTTCCTTTGCCACGTTTATATAAATGGTTTTCGGTCTTTCCATCTCCATTCAAAAACGAAACAACCCCATAAAATACTTGTTTTACGCAAACATTAGATATGTAGATCAATTAAACACTCACTAGTGATGGAGAACATGGAAGTTCTTTAAAATGGATTGATTTGTTTTAAGCAATCTTGTCACCTAAGTTTATTTTAATTTTAACGTACAACCAAATGAAATGACGTTGAGTATGAACATGTGAAAGTTGACATAAAAAACGCACCCAAGATTCAAATAGCTTCATCGACCCAATGGATGTTCGTTCAGCATCTTCTATCAGCATGAATGTTCTCTGAAACACTTCCTAAGATGAACTGATAATAATCAATGATCCTGATCATGAACTGTTGGTCAAAGTAAATAAAACATAATGTAAATTAAATATTGCAGTGCACCACAATCCCTGCGGTAAAAGCCTCATAGAAAATTGACATAGATTATTGCTTCTCAGCATTGTTAATTCAGTGCTCTATTAAACAACTAATTAAAAGAATTGCAATGGAGTGGTCACCAGAAACAGTTAATAAGATATACTTCTATTACGTCCGGTGCACGTGAATCATATTTGCAGAGTTCATGGCGCACCAACTTCTCCATTTTCAACTATTCATAACCCAACAAACCCAATAGAAAGCAGAGAAAAAAATATTGAAGTGGGGTCTGAAAATATATGCTAATTTCATCATATCTTCACCATGTCAATGATAATTACGTGTAGAAAAGGTTCACTTTCCATAAGACGACGTTCATGCATTTGCATCTTATTGGCCTTGACACAAGTGCACTCACAGTTATCACTCTATTATATAAGGTTTTTGTATTACCTCACGACAAAGACCAACAAAGACTATATGATTTCTTCTAAAATGACACTAGAACTTCGGGTAATTGATCGATCCATATTTTTAATGGAAAATGTAAAGCTTCTTGATTACTGTTTTCATGGCTACCATTGACTATAGTTTTTCTAGATCTATGGTTATGCCAAATGATATGGGATTTGGGGTAAATAAAGTAATTAAGAATTAATCTTGATGCAGTGATCACTATGCAATATAAAATATAATGTAATAAATATTTATGACAAAGCATACTTGATAACTATTTGGAACATTTGGGATCTTTATATCAGCCATCAACTACCATGTATTATTTGTTGGTTCAACTCTCATCGGCAAGGACATCATATTCACAGCTAAGGACAGTGAAAGAAAGTGAGACTAAAAGTTGATAATTGCATGTTATAAAACACATATAAAACATACCAACTTTGCAAGAATAACCTAAATTTGTTGCTAATTTGAATATTCCACTAGTAAATCAATTTCTAAGAAGATAGCATATATTCTGTTATAGATCAAAAAACTTGTCAACGGTTTAATTGCTATTGCTGGTGAAGCAGCAAAATAGGCAAAGCAAGTTCTCGTAATGCACCTTACAGTGCAAAGGAATTTACCCAACCTCATAGAGAGACAAGGACTTCCATAATAAGTAAGCGTCTAAAATTCATGTTTTATCTGAGCACAATACAGTAATAGTAACATTAATCAATAAATTTGCAAATAATAATATATAGAAGTAGCAATAAATATAATACCAACATATTCTTTTTTTTGCTGAGAAGCAATAAAATATACTTACAGATATTTTAGATACCCGAAACAAAAATTTACATTATTGAGATATGAGTTGGTGTTCATTTGCCTGCCACCATAAGAATCAATAGTGAGGAAAAATGAATTAAGGATTATTAGAAGACATAGGGTAATACACAATCTCAGGTAAACCAAAAAGAGAAAGAATACTAGCTTCAACACAAAATTTCATGCACAAAATGGTCTAAATTAGAAACTGCTACAATTTAAAGAGCCCTTCTCTAGCCATGAAAATGTGAAGTACTATTTGGAGTGGCTCAAGCTGCAGATTTCTCAACATCTTCAGCTACCTCTTGCTTTCGCAATTTCTTCAAAGATGGGGGAGGTCTCACAACAATGTTTTTCTGCCATTGCCGATCAAGTTTTCTTGACAATCGCTTGCTGATGCCCTCCTCAATCTCTCTTTCCCGTTTAACGGTAACCATATGCAGGCATTTTATCAAGGAGAGAACACTTTCTTCCATTATAATTTATAACGATACTGAATTCAAAGCTTAAGTACATGGTAAAACTACCCTTAATCTTTACAAAAGCGTGGCTCCTCCAAAACTCGAAATTTTTGTGTGGTAGGCATTGAAAGGCTGCATTCCGATCCTGGAGGTGTTGCAAAGCAAAGCCTGCCAACGCAATGTGCCGAACAAATGCCCCTTCTGCGAAGACGCCGAAACGGTGGATCACCTATTTGTTTTCTGTCACTTGTCTTGGACAATTTGGAACAAGTTTTGTGGGCAAAGTTGTACTTCTTGGGTTATTCCGGGATCTTTAAGTCTTCTATTTCAATCTTGGAGTCATCTTTCTGTGAAAAAAATCGATAAGCAAATTTGGGTTACCTTGTTATTTGCAGTCATCTGGTCGTTATGGCTCGCAAGAAATGAAAAAGTCTTCAATCAAAAAGTTCTCTCAACTGACGAGCTGTTTAATTTGATATGCATTAGGCTTCATTGGTGGTTAAAGGCAAAATTTCCCCAAGCAGTCTGCAATTCTATTGATGTTGGTACAAACTTACACAATATATCCATCCCGCGCAAGATGAAAGCAGTCAAGAAGCATATTATATGGACACCTCCTCCTTTGGGTGCGTGGAAGATTAATGTAGATGGCTCTGCAATTGGAAAACGGGGGCCTACAGGTATTGGAGGGGTTGTCGAAAATCACAAAGGCCAGATACTATTGCTCTTCTCCAAACACATAGGTATACAAGACTCTAATTTTGCTGAATTACTTGCTGTTGTGGAAGCTCTTTCAATCATTGTTAGTCCCAACATTGATCACATTCCTGAAATCATAGTCGAAAGTGATTCCTTGATTGTTACCTCGTGATTGAATTCTATCTCTGAACGCCCCTGGAAGTATAATGCCGTTTTAAATAGGTTCAGCAATCTTTATGCCAGCATCAGGATAGTATCTTTCGTTCATGTATTCAGGGAAGCAAACGCCTTTGCTGATTCCCTGGCTAAACTTGGTGTATACAGAAGCTCAGACCTTGTAGCATGGCTTTATCCTATTTTCTCTATTAATATATATTTTCTTTAACTTTCAAAAAAAAAAAAACTTTACAAAAGCGATAAATAATGTATATATGACTAAAGTTCAAGCTGTAATTTGGTCCTGGGGGTGCAAATAAGCTATTCTCAAACCATTTTCTAAGCATGGAACAAGTCCTGCCCTTAATTATCCTATAAATTTACCACCAGAAATATAAGGTCATTGGCTTATGGGTGGCGGGGGGGGGGGGGTTGCTTTTCCTTTTGAAGCCCTGATGGACTACACAACTTTTTCATGGCATTTCCCTTCTTGTCCTTAAGAGTACCAGTTCTAGCAAGATTTGATAGATGGTAAGGGTGGAATTAAGGTTGAGTTTTAGGTGCTGGTAATGTTAGTAAAGAATTGCAACCAGGCGCGTGAGTTATTGATAGAATACAAAAATTTTAGTCCGGGGACAAGAGTTCAAATCATGAAGCTTCAAGTTAAAAAATTGTAGGTAAGAAATGACTTTGCTTATCACAATTTGATAGACCAAAATATTCCCATAGTCAAGCCAAATTCGAGGTTGTCCCAAATCTAGCAGGCAGCAACATTGTAAGCTTGATTTAGAACATGCAACTCAGCCAATTAACAGGTTTCAAGTCTCTTAGAAATCGAAAGTTTTTCACTCTCGTTTTATATTTTTGGTATATGTAAATTTTGATTGTATTTGAAGTATACAAAATATATATATATATCATCTTCCTTTTTTTTTTTTCTCTCAAAATTCGAACTTAAAATTTCCAGATTGAAGTCTCAAATTTCAATATTGTTGAGATATCCTCTTAGACTTCTACATTTTTTAGCTCAAAATCTGAAGTATTTACCTTAAACTTGACCTTATATTTGAATCCTAATTTAACTTCTTTATATAACAATAATTTCTGCCAAAGTAAAGGAATGAAAAGTGAAACTCATATATAATCTTTTTCGTTAAAGATTAGTGCCAATGGAATGTCCCTTAGCATGGCCTTACATGTACTGGTATCGTTCTTTTTTTACGGAAAAAATTTCAAAAAATAAAAATAAATACAAGTATTGAAACTTAAATTTTATATCTATTAAATATTATTATTTTTAAATAATAACATCAATTAATTGAATTAAATTCTAAATTTTAATGATACCATTCTTTACTTATAATAATTGAAAGCTAGCTCTTTCTTTTCAAGCTCCAAAGATTCACAAAAGTACAAAATTCCAGCAGGACTTGATAAATGTAAAGATAAGTCTAAACCTCAAGCAAGATGCTATCAAAGTTAGGTAGGAATTGAATTTCGTGGAACCCCACCAACCAAAGGGAAAACGAAAATGAAAATACACCTATGTTTCTCCTTCAAAATACAAAACATGTAACTCCAAATGCATATATATTTAACATAGACCCACCAAAAGTTATTGTTCTTCAACGAAGATCGTAGAGATATTTTTGTGTGCTGCAATTCCTGCAGCCAAGGTTCTCATTTCTGATGCAAAGAGAGATGGTAGCTTTGTCAAATAGAATGGAAGAGGCATGAAAAATCGACAATTTACTCTTTTTTTTTTTTTTGTCTTGGCTATAATCAAAATATGCTTTAAGGTTTTTGTATTTGAAAAATAATTTTAAAATTTTTTTATGGGTTTCATGTATTTTTTTTATTCTTAATTTTTTTTAACAAATATGTTTTTCTTTTTTACTGAAAAAATGTTGTGAATTATACATCTTAGTGCTATAAATTTATGTTATTAAAAGTAAAGTGAAATTATTTGGATCTTTTTGATGAAATAAAAAAAAAAATGTAACCAACATATAAAAGAGAAAGAGATAGATTAAGAGAAAGAAAATTTTACAATACATATTATCTTTGCAAATATTTATAATTTAGAATAATTATTTTTAAAATTATTAATTTATACCTTAAAAAATAAAAAATAAATTCATGAATAAATTAAATAAAATGAAGATAGAAGGTTGAAAGTAAATTAAAATTTTAAAAATAAAAATAATTTTTTCTCTCTGTTATTTACATTGATTTGTTGAGCAAGTGCCAAAGCTTCTCTTTGCACTGGTTGTAGTTTAGAAAATTCCTAATAAAAAATTCATAATTCAATTCACTCAAAGAGTTGATTTCTTTTTCTTTTTTCTTTTTTTTTATACATAGCATTCTCTTTATATATATAAAATCTGAGCAAATTGATTGTTCATAATACCTCTTTAAGGTGACAAGATGGTGTGCGACTGATGAAGAAATAAAATCAGCTACATCAAGATGAATAAACTTACGAATTGAGCTAATTAATTTGTTGTTGGGGGTAATTATTACTTTCTTTTTTATTTATTAGAATTGTAATATATATATATATATATTAACAATTACTTTTGTTTTAATAAAAAAAAAATATAATTTGATTCAGACTCAATTGATGTTGTTTGATTTAATTTTTTAAAATTTATTTTTATTTTTAAAATTAAATTATTGAAACGAATCAAATAATAAAATAAAATAATATATATAAAAAATTATTTTTTAATTAATTAATTTTATATTTACATTAAAAAAATAATATTTTATTAATTTTAAATTGAATAAAATTAAACATGATTTTATATAATATTAAATAAAAATAAATTTGAAAATAAAAAAATTTTAAAAAAATTAAATCAAATTAAATTTAAATATTATATATATATATATATATATAAAATTGAGTTGGAAGTGAGAGAAACTCACTTCGATCTTACCCATTGCCGTCCATAGAAGCGGGGTTGCTTAGCCAAATGGTGCAAAGAATTGCATTCCCGTGAATCTCTTTTGATTGACTTTTGTCTCCTTGTGTCAGTGGCATCGAATAATAAACCCCCTTTTTTCTCTTTTTCTTCTTCAGATTGTAGCTTCACGTGCAGCTTATTTTAAAGCTTTGGTTCGGACAACCTGACAAATCTCGTACCCATTTTTATTAAATCTCCCCCCACTCAATATTTTCTGTTTCTCAACTTGCCCTTTGAGAAAAAAAAATTAAAACTTGATTTGAAATTTTAACATTTTGTTTGATTTTAGATTAAATTTAAATATTAAATATATATATTAAATTTAAATTAAATTTAAGATCAGAAAGTGAAAAAAAAATAAATTGAATTGAGTTATATATTTTTCTTAGATTATATATATTTTAAATTTTTATAAAATAAAAAAAATAATTTTTTATCAAAATTTATTTAAATATATTAAAATAATATAAAAATTAATAAATTAAATCAAATCAAATTGATAAAATTTAATTCAATTTAAATCGAATGAAAATTTAATTCAAATCAAATTAAAATTTAATTAAAATTCATATCAAATTTTTAAAATTTTATAATATTATATAATATTTAAAAAATTAAACTTAATTCGATTTAAATCGAACTATTATCACTCTTATTTCACGTTCCACCAAAATCTTAAATCTCACAATCTTTTACACTATAAAATAAATTTTTTTATTTTTTAAAAATCTTATCCATATTATTTCTCCATGTCTCAATGTTGAGTTGTTATGGAGCATGAACCCAAAGATGTTGATCATTTGCATGGTTGTTGGAATGATAAGTTATGCCTATAAAAATGGTGATATAATTTTGGTTGCCATTTACTACTTTTTATTTATTTTGGATAAAGGTTTTAGTTTTTTTTTTTACTTTTTAAAAACAATTTTAAAAGAGTTATAAATTAATATTTATTTGAATGTGAGATAATCGATATTAGAACTAATTTTAAAATCATCTCATGGTTTTTTTAACAATATTAGGTTTTATGGTTTTAATTTTACACTATAATTTTTTAAATAATTTTACACTATAATAGATTTAAAAGAAAAAAAAAACAAACTTCTAATTATAGTAAGGATTTTGTTAACTAGTCATAATTTTTTAAAAATTGATAAATTAATAAAATTCAATAAAATTTAGTTAAAAATAGCATTTACACAAAATTTCATGTTTATTAAACGATATTTTCTATTGCAAAATTTTTAATAAAAATATTTATTTAAATAAGTAAAATATCAAACTATTTCATCAATTTTATATATTTTATTTATGTAACAAATTCTTTTAATTTACCAACTTAATATAAATCTGACAAAAAAAAACATAATTCTTCTATTCATTAGCAAAATTTTTGTTAATTCAAAATTAAAAGATTTCCATTTAGGGATAAATTAGAAATAAGTAACAACACTAAAGAGAAATAAAAAAGAAAAGAAAGAGTGATTAAAAAAAAATGAGAGAAAGAAGAGAAGGGCATTTACGTCAAATAAAAAAGAAAGGGCAGGGGTGATGATTTGTCGTTGTCGTCGAAGTCGTAATCACGGGCCTTTTGTCGCAGATGGCGCCGACCTCCGATATAGCCTTTTAACGTTCGTTTTTTTTTTTTTTTTTTTTTTTTTTTTTTCTGTCTTTTATACTATATATAAATAAAGAGAATTGTAAATTCACAGCAACTAATACTAAAAAAATTAAATCAAATTTATTTTTGAAATATTCTCAGATTTTATCACTCTGTCGCTCTTTTTTTTCTTTCCTTCAATGACCGCTAAATCGATCGGGGAGGTGAGATTTTTTTTTATTTTTTTATTTTGGAATGTGTAGCTCTTGATTCTTTTCTGTTTCTGTTGTTAAATTGGAGCTGTTTTTGGAAATAGAATTTCTAATTTTGGATTAAGTGTCAAGTTTCTTTGATTTTTTTTTTTTGGAAAAATGAGTGTTTGCTAGATTTGCCGGTTGAGAAACGTGGTAAAAAATTTATGAATTTTATACTTCAAAATTTCTTGTATTTTCTCCGGTTTGCATTTCATTCCTTTTTTCTTTTTCAGGGCTGGTGGAAATTTCTTATAGCGGCTCATTCATGGCCGTTATGATCTAGTCTATCTTCCATTGCTTTTTTTTTTTTCTTATTTTGAAAAATATGAATTTCCTGTTTTGTAGCTGCGAAAATGTAGGAAAAGGAAGATACTATCACTTCAATTTCTTTCATTTTCTTCAGTTTCTTGGCCTATTGGAATGGCTTTTTTTCTCTTAAGAAAATTTTTTAGTATGGTTATGATGACCTAGACTTTCTTGTATTGCCTAGTGCCTATTTATATATGATTATGTTGTTGATTTTTTCTCGTTCACATTGAAAAAAGAAAGGAAAATGAAAATTATAAAAATTCTTCATCTCCGCAAATTAGCAAATTTGGTTCTTTTTCCTTTGAATTGTTATGGTAAAATGTCATCCATTAATGAATCTGAATATAGAAAATCAGCCATGACTTAGAATGGAATTTCAAAATCATATCAGTCTCACATTTAACTTGACACCCACTTGTGCTTTTAGTTTGGAAAGAGCCCAAAAATGAAAAAACAAAAAGAAGAGATGTTTTGCTTCTTTGTTATGTCATCTTCTTTATCAAAGTTTGTTTTGCAATGCTTTATTTTTGAAATATTCTCAGATTTTATCACTCTGTCGCTCTTTTTTTTCTTTCCTTCAATGACAGCTAAATCGATCGGGGAGGTGAGATTTTTTTTTTTTTTTTTTTTAATTTTGGAATGCGTAGCTCTTGATTCTTTTCCGTTTCTGTTGTTAAATTGGAGCTGTTTTTGGAAATAGAATTTCTAATTTTGGATTAAGTCTCAAGTTTCTTTGAGTTTTTTTTTTTTTTGGAAAAATGAGTGTTTGCTAGATTTGCCGGTTGAGAAAATGTGGTAAAAAATTAATGAATTTTATACTTCAAAATTTCTTGAATTTCTCCGGTTTGCATTTCATTCTTTTTTTTTTTTCAGGGCTGGTGGAAATTTCTTATAGCGGCTCATTCATGGCCGTTATGATCTAGTCTAACTTCTATTGCTTTTTTTTTTTTTTTAAATATGAATTTCCTGTTTTGTAGCTGCGAAAATGTAGGAAAAAGAAGATACTTTCACTTCAATTTCTTTCATTTTCTTCAGTTTCTTGGCCTATTGGAATGGCTTTGTTTCTCTTAAGAAAATTTTTTAGTGTGGTTATGATGACCTAGACTTTCTTGTATTGCCTAGTGCCTATTTATATATGATTATGTTGTTGATTTTTTCTCGTTCACATCGAAAAAAGAAAGGAAAATGAAAATTATAAAAATTCTTCATCTCTGCAAATTAGCAAATTTGGTTCTTTTTCCTTTGAATTGTTATGGTAAAATGTCATCCATTAATGAATCTGAAGATAATATAGAAAATCAGCCATGACTTAGAATGGAATTTCAAAATCATATCAGTCTCACATTTAACTTGACACCCACTTGTGCTTTAGTTTGGAAAGAGCCCAAAAATGAAAAAAGAAAAAGAAGAGATGTTTTTCTTCTTTGTTATGTCATCTTCTTTATCAAAGTTTGTTTTGCAATGCTTTATTTTAACACAATTGCTTCCAGGAAAAACCATTCTTATTAGGGATGGTGGATGGAAGCACCAATTTACCAGTCAACGTTTCATGCTTTGAGTTGATTAAGCCAAGCTGTGACGAGACAAACCAGCATTGTTCTCTTGGTAAGGATATTCATGTCAGATATAGTGTATTCAATGCCCTCAGTTCGCTAAGCATGTTTAATGAATTTCCTTTATTGGAATTTCAGATGTCTTGCCTATTCTAATAGAGGAAACTTCATTTCCAGTAAGAGAAAAATGCAGCTTAAACACTTTACATGTAAGTTCATTCCTAATCTTCTGCAGTCTTGAGTTATCTTCGATCTTCTCAGGAATCAGCATGATCTTGAAATCCCTCTTTTTCCTCTGTTCTTTCAATCAGATCAGTTCAGTTATATTTTAGGAGAAGAGAAAATTCCCATAAAATGGAACTTAGATAGAGTGTACACCACTGCCAGTCCATTGAGATGATCTCATGATGGAACACGTTTTGAATACTTCAAATCTGGTCATGTCCCATGACCCATGAGATTTAATGCTTAAGTCTGAATTCCTTTTCTTGTCTAATAATTTCCTTTATGGCTTCCATTTTTGTTATTTTCTAGATTCTATACTTTCCAAACAAAATTTCTGATCCCAATAATCTGTGTTTAAAAGTTAGTTCAAACTTTTTGTTCTTTCTCAAAAATAAATTTCTTTAAAATGAGAATTTGGAAATTAATTGAGTTGTGCTTTGACAGTTTCTCTGCTCACTCCTATTTTTTTTTCAATTCCTTTGTGCAGGGCCAGGATGTCTATAGCATTTCTTTGTTGCCTGAGGAAGGAAACACGAGTCCAAAATGTACACCACAGTTAACTTTTTTGAGCCTCTTAGATGTTCCTTTTTCATCAAAAAACCATATGTGTCTAGATGCGCAATTGAGTTGCCAGAACTACATCGATTTGAAAGTGGATAGTGAAGATGCTTATTCATCTTGCATTCTGGATACAAACATTGAGAAAGAGACTCCTGACATACTTAAATCCAGTGATGAAACTGTTGGCAATTCAAAAAGTGAAGGCGTAGTTACAGTAAGTTCGATTTACCTATCTTTATAGCATTAATCTTTTAGAAAATTTCTCTTCTTTTTAAAGGGCATATTCTGTGAATTGCTGATCATACACAGTCTGGGATATTCCAAATTTAATTATTTAATCATCAAAGCATTGCTGATTTTCCCCTTGAGTCTTAATCTTTTTTTCCTTCACTCTTGACACTAATATTAGATCTCAATGAATTACAGCATTTGCAGAAGGTGTTACAAAGGCAAGCAAGCTCAAATGTAGGTGAGACTTCAGTCAACTTTGAACTATTTGTGGGTTAATTGCACTAAAACTTACTCCGTGAGGTCTTGTCAGCATATTCTATTATTTACATGTACTTTTTTGAACAGTAATTTCCTTATGTCCCCCATAAATAACTTATGGATTCATTTTCCATTTCCATGATTTAGTTGTGATTGCATTCTTTAGTGTAATATATGGCTGACAGTTTCTTTTAAACAAGAAACAAGAAAACATCCAAAGAATATTCTGCTTGTAAGCAAGCTGTTATAAAGCAATTCAGGTTTCTAATGTTTCAGGCGTATCATTTCATGTGGTGGTTTGATATCAAACATGCACTTTTAACAAATTGAACGAGATTTATGATAATTAGCAGAAACCAGAGGTTCCCATGGTAATCTGTTCACATGGATGCCATTGGAGTAGAAAAAAAATGTTAATCTTCGTGTAACCCCGCTTGCAGGCCTAAACTTTAACCATCAAGAAGATTAAAATTGACAAAAGAACTTCATTTGACATATGCAATTCCAGTGAACTAACAATTGAGAACAAATGAACCAAGTATAGACAGTGAACAGACCTGCGGTTGATACTTGACAAAGCTATGTGGAACTGTTACTTCAAAGGGCTTTGAAGAATTCAAAGATTGAACTCTATTTAATTATTTCTCTTGATCAGTAAACTTTGGTTTAACTATGTGATTTTTGTAATTATTTTTGGAATTGTCTGCTACCTTTTCTGTGCGGTATTTTATGTATCACATTTAGGATCTGTCTAGTTCGTTTTGGTTATGCATATTGCATTTTGATTCCTCATTCCATAGGGTACCCCTTACTCATGCCATGCAGAATGTGTTTACAACTAAAAACTGAGTTTGATTGGAACAGACAAATCATCAACTGAGAGAGTTCACGATGCACCAACAAACAGATGGAGAAGATATAAACGAGTTGCATCATTTGATTCAAGGAAGATAGTCCTCCTTTTCTCAATCTTGTAAGCTCTGGATTCCTTGCAAACAAGCAGTTTATTTTCAAACTACAAAATTTTCATTAATTGATACTTTCGTTTAGTAAGACAAGATTTGAATCACTGTTATAACATCTTTAAAATAACCCAATTAGTGATAATATTGTGCCAAACATCAACCCTATGGTGCTATCTTGTATGTAGATTTGTTGCAGATATATTTAGTTTAAGAAGTCAAAGTGTGATTGCAGTTTACAACATTAAAATTTTATGGTAGGCGAAGTCATTATTAAGACATTTTTGAAATCTAATGTGATAGAGGAGTGAAAAGAATATGTAAATGTCAACTATTTGGAACCAGTAGATATTCAAAAATGAAAATGTTTAGGAACCATTTGACAACTAAGGAGGAAATATTTTGCATAGAACAAGTAGGTTTGGGATGTTAGGGAGATCAAAAATAGAAAGCATTAATGCAATACATGGAAATCTAAAATATAGTAAATAATAAGTATGTGATAGTTCAGTCTAAGTTTAACATCCCTTTAGAGAATTTTCTGTCGTTAGTCTGATGAAGCTTTATTGTTTGTCCATTAGTCTACTCTGGATGGTGAACATAATATTAACCTGATGCCATAGTGAAATAAGTGTAATCTGCATTTCTATGATTCTGTAACACTTAGTAAATTGATCTTTTCATATGTTCGTTTTTCTTTTCTTATCTATCTATTATTCTACAGTGGAGGAGTCAGTTGTCTAGTCCAAGCGCCAATCATGAGAGCAACCACTAAGAACCATCAGTTTGAGCTATAGTCTTTTTTTTTTTTTTGTTCTCTCAAGGAATAAGATAGCCAAGCATCATGCATCTAGTAACTAAATTTATGATTCATCTAAAAAATTGGTGAAATGTTTGAATGAACACCATGCATTGCCTATCCATCATATAAAGCACAAATGCCATGCCACCTGTCGTAACCTGATAGAGTCTAATATCCCTACATTGAAATGGTTTGGCACATTTCTTGTTGGCTTGCTGGCACTATTGCACATGGTAAACGAAAGCAATCACAAGTTTCCTAGTACTAACAATTAATCAGATTTGCACTTTTGGTTCTTTCTTTTTCTTCTGTCTCTTTCAATCATGGACTCATTGTTTCTTCTTTGGTTCAGGTCAAGTGTGGGGACATTGATATTGATTTATCTGACGCTGAGAGTTAGACAAACTATTGATGGGTTTAATCATGTCTAGTACCTCCACTTTCATCTCCCTCTAATTTATGCTTGAACTTGTTTTTCTTGAAATTTCTTGACAACTATTGTGTCTTGAGAACAGCTGCTTTAAGTTCAGCTTTTTAATGTCAATATATTTGTTTTCATTTTTCGAGTTTCCACTGTAAATGTGACTAGTGATTTGAGTTTACGATACATCGGAAAAGTGTGCTTTAACTTGTGCTGAGAATGTAGCAATTGACTAGTGTAAGGAACAGTTAAGAGGTTCATTAAGACAAAAACCTAGGAGGGAAATTTGGGTTAAAAGGGTAAGAGTTTACTAAATTCTTGTTGTGTCTTGTTCATAAACCAAAAGTCTCCCAGAAAACTTGATTATGAACTGATAGGTTGCCTAGCGCGTCTAGTTGGTAATTGAGTAAAAGCTATAAGGGCTGATGTTATTGTCCATTTGGCATGTTTTTGGGGAGGTTGTTTAAGATAGTTACCTTGACATAGAAACAAACTTCAAAATTGTAATGGTAATAATAACATGAAAATTGATCTAATGACTAATGACATATTGATAGATTGTAAGATTTTTCGTAGTGCAAGTATTTTTAGTTTTAATGTTCAAGCTCAAATTTGGATAGCTTAAAGTTTATATATATATATATATATATATATATAAAGATAGAGAAATTGGCTGTTACAACTGTACTTTCCATCTCCTTCCCTCTCGACACCAGGAATCTTACAAGTTATAATAGCAACACCCATAAATCTTGTTTTGGTTTGATGATAGGAAAAAATACCTATAAACTAGGATAACTCTAAACAGCGTATCCATGCGTGGGCCTATTTAAAAAAATGGGCTTTTATCTTTATGACTCGATGATGGCTGTCAATCTCAAAGGGCACTGGTTGTCGGGGTGGACTTGGATTTGGTTAAACATTTAACCCAAAAGTCCAAAACCTTGGATCTTCTCAAGCTGTGAAACTTTGAGCTGTTAATCACTCTTTCTATCCAAATTATGGTCAAAATTCTCGTCTTTTATCATTTTAAAATGTAGTTTGTTGCCCCACCCCACCTTGTAAGCACTTATTTTTCTAGAAAAAAAAACAATACCAGATATAATGTAACCTTTTACGCAGAACAATGCTTTCATTTTCAGTATCATTTTATATAGAATGGAATGTGTAGAAAATTCTCATAAAAGAATAATTTTGAACGTTAAAAACCCCAATCCCAATCACACAATGAATGGCTATCCTAGACGGAAATTTCTGAGACAAATAAAATAGTTTTACTCTACTTACTATGCGATGCATGGAAGAAGAGTTGAAGAAAAGTTCCGTAAACTATGAGGAAAATAACATTAAGAGATGAAAACAATCTACCGCACGACCAAAATCCTTTACCGTGTTTGCTAAATTTACTTGGGTATTTGATGGTTGAATCAACTGCTTGAATGCTTACTTTTCTCTCTTGGGTTATTAGTAAATACATTTCTCTTAACACGCACAACCCCCTCCTTGCTGCTCTGTCTTCTGGGATGAATTGACGGTGGGCTTCAAGTTCACGTCAACCATGTCTTCCTGTTTTGTTGAAGAAAGCGTTTCCATCCCTGGTAAGGCAGCAGCAATCTTGCGGAATAGAGGCTGCAATTTCATATTCATAATGAAACTGGAAGTTAACAAGGATGTTTACAACAAAATGAGGAGAAAGTATCGAATACCAATGCTTCTAAATAAAAACATGATGTGTCAAGATCAAGCATGCAAAAGAATTAGATCAACATTGACAATACTTTCCCTCGGGAATAAATTATAGAAGAGAGAAATTAGTCTGCAAACTACAGTGATTCTTTAACTATATATATATTGTGTGTGTATATATATATATATATATATATATACACACATGTATGTGTATAACTATAAAATAGTGTTGTTTTTTTCACCTTGATGTTGAATCCTGCTTTTGCGCTGGTTTCTATGAACATGACTCCAAATTCACGAGCCTTGTTATCACCTTCCTCTATAGAAACCTGCCTGTTTAATCACCAAATGATACAGATGCAAACAACATTAAGAATTACTCCCACGATATAGTTAAGACTGTTAAAAGAAATTCCCTATTATTTCAGTTTTAGACCTAATGGCATATTATCAATGTGAACAAAGAAAAACATGGTTCCTGTTCATGAAAAATTAAGCAAGTCAACTTTGCTGGCTTTCTTGTCAGTTGGGAAGCTAAAAATGTATTGTGTGAGTGGACTTGCACTTATTACTTATTGCTTTTGTGCGTTTTTAAGCTGGATGTTAAACCCTCTTAAGTACCAAAGGAAAAACAAAAAGAGATTTACACTTTCTAAATTCAAATAAACCCAAGCAAATAAGCTGATCAAATTCCAGTAATATGGAAAATCAATCTAGAAAGTTCAATTTTCTAACCCAACACTAACCTTTTATCAACCAAATCAGTTTTGTTCCCAACAAGGACGATAATGACATCACTGCCTCGTTCTGTGCGTACCTCTTCAATCCACTTAGAAGTGTTTAAAAATGATTGCCTATCTGCGAGGAGATATCCAAGTCAGGAATGAGAATAATTAAGTTTAACATGTACGCCAATCTAACGATAATTGTTATCATGGGGGAGAGTTGTTTATTAGCATTATCATACAGTCAATTAAAGCTTTCCATTTTAGTCTCATCTAATGAAGTCAAAAACAAAAAAAAAAAAGGTACTTGGGTTAGCTTATACTCACTAGCTACATCATAGACAACTACTGCAACTGAAGAATCTCTAATATAACTTGGAATAAGACTCCTGAATCTCTCCTGCCCAGCAGTATCCCTGTGAAATTATAAGATAAAACTCAAATGGAGAAAAGACAATTGGAAAATTAAAAAGTATATGCACCATGAAAACCAAGAAATTAGATTAACGGACATGTTATACTATACTCTTGCCAAACAGAAAGCTGAAAGGGTCCATAAGAAACTGAGTAGACTAGATTGTTATAACAAATTTCAACCAAGCATAATGACTTTAAGAGGATAAAGTACACAAGAGAAATGAATAAGTTTCTATTTCCAAAAGTTGTAACATTTCCTAACTGGATGAAGAGGAAATGCTAAATGGTCTTTTTTTTTTCTGCTGTCATGATCATCACCCACCACTTTAAAGCTCCATCGCTGACAACAAATTATACCTGCCTTAAAAAAAAGTTAAGCTCTTTTGGAACTAATTTGTAGTCTAAAATTGAAATTATTAGCAATCAAAACAAATGCCTCGAGTTCACAAGAAATGTGCTTATGTTCATTCAACATTTATGGAATTGGTTCGAGAGTTGAATAAACTAAGTGTTGACCAGAGTTATCCAAGATTCTACATTGTGAGAGAGAGAGAGAGAGAGAAAGGAAGAATCATATTACCAAAGCTGCAATCGAACTGTTCGATCTTCAAGATACATTGTTTTTGACAAAAAATCAATTCCTATAGTGGCCTGGAATTGAATTATATCAATAAATCATGAGCAAATTCTTCTCCAAAATGCTTAAAAATATTCAAGGAAAATATATATATAAACTGTCAATTCTAATATATTCTATGATCTAGAGGAAGGAAAATTCAAATTCAATGAATTTGAAATAATTGTGACAGAGAAAAAATAAAACCAAAGTAATCATAGAAATTAAAAAAAAAAAAAATCAAGATCTGTTTAAGCTATTACGCAAAATTGATCATAATTCCCAGTACGTTACAAATCAAGCATTTTTACACTAAGATAATTTCACTCAAGATCAACAACACAAGCAAAAACGATATTAAATCCGCAATTAGTACCCCAGATCAATAAATCGAATACGAAAACTAAATCACATTCAAACAATGTACGAAACAAAGGAACTTAAGAAACGGTCAAATATTCGTTGAATATGCATGAATCAATGAAAAACCACATTAAATTGTTTAAAAAATTAGGAAAAAAGCTTACCTGGTAAGTGGTGTCGAACTTATCGTACATGAAGCGGGTGATGATGCTGGTCTTGCCAACGGATTGATCGCCTAAGAATACCAGCTTGTATTTCGCCAGAGGGGACACTGTCGCCATTTTTCAATTTCTTCTCTCTATTTTTGCTTGTAAGCGAGAGTTTTAGATCTGAATCTCGAAGAAAAAAATTTTGATTTTATCGTTACTATTATTATTATTTCTGACGGAAATGGAAACGGAAATTTTGAAGAGAGAGAAGAACACGAAAGAAAGCTTTGAGTTTAATCCCTTTTATATTGGTTGGGAACAGGAAAAACCGCCAAGTACGACGAGGACGGCTTAGTCAAAATCATTTAACAGGTTTTTACTTTCCAATTTTACCCCTACTTTTTTTCTTTTTAACAGAAGTCTAAGGGCCTAAAGCCTAAGGATAATTGAAGAAGGAAATTTTCCAAGTGTTGGCAATGGATTAATTCTGCCCCCAAAAAGAGCATATATATATATATATATATATATATTAGCGTAATGGGCATAGGATTGAAGTGCATCAGGAGAAAAAGGCTGAGCTGCCAATTAGTGTTTACCACTTTATTGTATATAACTTCATTGCATGGCAAAGTGGAACAACTCAGGCAACATGTTACTCAAAGTTATAAATTTATGCGGTATTCAAACGAAAAGATTTTGAAAAAAAAAAATGCATGCATGTGCAAATGAAATACAAGTTCTCTCACGCTGCTTTCTAATCCGCCAAAAAATTTTCAGATATTTGATTCACATTCAAATTCAAGAAGTTTCCTGATCTAAGACATGGACTGTATAGGATTATAATAAATGTTTGATACAGTGTGTCTGCCTCCATTAAACCACAAAATCATCATAGAAATAATCCAAGCATAAGTGGCTGAGAAATTGACAAATCATACCCAACATTCCCTTCCCCTCAATTGTAACATCGACCTTGATTAATCTCCATCTATTAAACCCAAAAAAAACTGAAGGTTGCAGTCTACCAACTAACTTAAGACCATCTGTCCCTTCCAGCCACAGGCTTGCTTCTCACATTTATTCAAGCTGCACCCTCCTTTTTTTTTTCCTTCATATATTCTTCATCCCTATAAACAGTATGAGAAACTTACTAACATATTTGCAGGAAGAGCTTCACCATGAAGAAGTCGTTTCAAATGGCTCATCCACGAAGTCCTGGTGGGAGTGATGCTGATGGCAATGATCATCAAGTTTATGATCAAAGCATCATAATTCCAAACAAACTCATCACTGCAGCCGATGGCCTTGAAAGGAAAGAACTCTCATGGTAAAAATTGTATTCCTTGCTATTCAAACTCTCAAGTTTCAACCCAACAAACAAGAATTGACAACAGAATAATTGCTTTGTAAATCAATAAAATGTTGAAATGAACAAGCTACTTATCATTTGTTTCAAAGTTTATCCCTGCAGCTCAGGTTTCCGTTATTTTTTTTGGGGAGTTAATGCAGGTTTGCCACATCTCAAATCCCCACAGATTTAGCGATCCAAGTTCAAGGAGTCATCTTCAATGTTCACAAGGTAACTAGTAAACAAAATGAAGATACCAATAAGACCTGCATAACTATCGGGACCCTTTCTTTTCTTGTTTACCTTTTATTTTTAATTATTTTGAACGCTTCTTTAGTACAGTAGGGTTCAGTAATTAAACACATTAAATAAGAACACCAATGCAACTCTAAAACAATCAAAATCCCTCGTGATATGATATATAGACAGATAATTAACAAATAAAGCATTTGGCTTTTAAACCTGTTTTATCACTATTTCAGATTTCTAGAATTAAACATTTTTCCTAGAGAAGAAAAATCTGAATATTCATCGGCCAAGTTGGAAGATAAAAGAAACCAGTTACTCTTTCAATTTATTCATGTCAATTAACACAATAATCTTAACAACTTGAAATTAATGTATATAAGGATGAAGAGCCAACCTTGTTATCAAACTACTAGCTCTCTGATCTCTTTATCCTGAAACAGTATCCTTTGATAGCAAAATGTGGCTACATTGGGCGGTTGGAACTTCAACCTTCAATCTCAAATTTTGGACGTGATCTCAAGCTTGAAAATTTTCCAGGTGGATCAGAAACATTTGAGATGATTCTAAAATTTTGTTATGGTCTCCCACTAGATTTAAACCCCAATAACATAGCTTCACTGAGATGTGCATCCGAATATCTAGAGATGACAGAAGAATTTGAAGATGGGAATCTCATAGCCAAGACAGAAGCTTTTCTCACGTTTGTAGTCCTGGCTTCCTGGAAAGACACTATTACTGTCCTCAAATCTTGTGAAACCCTATTTCCATGGGCAGAAAGCCTCCAGATTGTCAGAAGATGCTGTGACTCAATAGCTCATAAGATTTCAAGAGAGAACGCATCAACTGGAGAAATAGTTAGTGAAGAAAGTTGGTGGTTTGATGATGTGGCTACCCTTCACATTCATCATTTCATGAGGATTATGACAGCAATTAGAGCAAAAGGAACAAAAGCAGAGATCGTAGGTAAATGCATAATGAATTATGCAGATAAATGGCTGCCATACATGGATGAGGAACTGGAAGGACTGAGGGGATATGGATACGGAAAGAGTGAGTTGCAGTTCATCATTTTGAGAAGGGAGGAAGAAGAGAGTTCTGCGCAAAACAAGGAGCAAAGAACAATTATTGAAAACCTAGTAAGCATACTTCCGTCTCAATATGAAGCTGTTTCATGTAAGTTCTTGTTGCAGATGCTGAAAACAGCCATGGTATATTCCGCGTCACCAGCTCTGATATCAGATCTTGAAAAGAGAATTGGAATGATGCTGGAAGATGCCAATGTTAACGACCTACTGATCCCTAATTATAAAAATGAAGATCAGGGAATAATGGTAAAGTGAGTATTCTACCTCAATTGTAGATTGTCTAATTTAGAACTTTAATCCAAAAAGAAAATCTCCAAAAGAGAAGTTCCCTTTGTAACCATGAAATTAGACTGATTTCCTGTTCATATAACTCCCTCAACAGTTCGCCTGAGCAGCGAACAATGCACAACATAGATGTGGTGCAAAGGATTTTGGACTATTTCTTGCTGCATGAACAACAACAACAACAGCAACAAATGGGGAAAACAAATGTTAGTAAGCTATTGGACAATTACTTAGCTGAAATAGCAAGGGATCCAAATCTTTCCATCACAAAATTTCAGGTTCTTGCTGAATCCTTGCCAGAAAATGCTCGATCATGTGATGATGGTCTCTATAGGGCCATGGATATCTATCTCAAGGTTACTTTTCAAGCCTCTTATGCTTTTCAGATCATTTGTTGATGTAGATCTTAATATTTAATTCTTGATAACTTTTTCAGACTCATCCTTCACTATCTGAGCATGACCGGAGAAGATTGTGCAAAATAATGAACTGTGAAAAACTATCATTTGATGCGTGCATGCATGCTGCACAAAATGATAGGTTGCCCCTACAAACGGTTGTTCAGGTAACTTGTATCAGAACTTTATATTCAAAAATTTTCATTGCATTAATATCACCATGAGTTATGAAAAATCTGTACTGAATCAGAAATCAAGATCAATGAGTCAATTCTTAAAAGTTATTGGACAAAACTCCAGATTCATGGTTCTAAAGTAAATCAAAAGTATCATGCAATACTGCAACATCAGGGACCTATACTGAAGTTAGATTGACAGGCCAGTGATAGATTCCTTAAATCTTTATATAAATAGCAAATCCACATCTAAGACAAGTGCAAGCATTTAATGATTCTCATAATGCTAGTTAACAGATCTTCATTTTACAAACCTGTACTCACAACTGTGATAACTCATCATTCTGGAATTCAACAGAAAATTATTTATAAATTATAGAGGGAGCTTGTCCATATTAGGCATGCATCTATACCAATGATTTGTCATTGAGAAGCGCATCACTTGAAGAGAACACCAAAAAGCACCTTATATAAGTACATATCCATAGCAGGAAAAGCTCAAGTAAACTCCAAAAAGAGTACAAAACTAAGAGAGAAATCAAGACAGAACATTTATAACCACAACAGTCTAATATTTATGCGTGTGTGTGAGTGTATGTTTTTGTCATTCACTAAAGAAGGTAATCACAGGGTCAAAAGAACAAGTATGGACACCAAAAGGTAATGTTTAGATGTTTCCTAAACTAAACCATGTAGTCCCTAATACAGTTTATAGATTTCACTGCAGAGAATTGAGACAAGAAATCGGAATTTATCTGGCATACAGGCCTCTGATAACATGATAATGAAATAAAATGCCAATAGAATGAAGAGAAGGAACATTAAGAGAAGCTATTGACACTTTGATAAGTAGACAAACTCACCAGGCATAAAACTCATCCTCTGAGTGCTAATTAGTTTACGAACAACACAATACATGCAGATTTTATTTTCAGAGCAAGCAAAAATGAGGATGGCAATGCAAGGTAAGGAACCATTAACAAGAGGAGATAATTCCGAACAAGAGGAACATCGACCATCCACAAACACAGAGATAAAGGACCTCAAATCAGAACTTGAGAATGTAAAGACAAAGATGTCAGAACTACAAAATGACTATTCTGATCTGCAACAAGAGTATGAAAGGATATGCAACAAGCAAAAGAATGCATCAGGTTGGAGTTTGAATTGGAGGAAGATTAAGAACTCTTTCCATGTGAAGGCAGAAAGTGATGACACTGGAGACGGACAGAATAGATCAAATCCAGCGGGCTTTAGACTCAGCTTTAGACGCAGGCGATCGTTATCTTAAAATTTATTAGCAGTAAGCATCTTGTAACGTCAATGCTCAATCCAGCCAATAGCCTCAACCGCATATATGCCTTTCCATTTTTGACTAGTTTACAAGGTTTAGACTTTAGACTGAATGTTATCATCATAAGATACCTCACCCTATATATCTCTAATGAAACAGAAGGCGAACAGGAATTCAATTTTTCAACTAGGCACTGGAGGATTCATAGAATTGTTTGATCGACAATTATACTAAACCAGAAAGCAAGTTTATCAATTCCATTTTGGTTAAACAAGTTACTCAATTATGCTCAATCAATCCAACAAAAGCTAAGCAATTCAAAATAAAGAAAAAAAAATAAAACGCCATCTCAAAATAACACGTCAACAAATAAATAAGCCTTCCCCTTCCCCTTCTCTACTCTATCATCCTTCATCTTCCCATCAAGCCAATGCTTCTTCTTTTCCCCTTCTCCCACAACGCTCTTACTCTTACTATTCTTATTCATACTCTCTTTTTCCTCTTGAATAATCTGAATAGGGAAAAGATTCTCGGAAATAGAAAGAGGGGTTTTTAAAGTGACATAAGCTTTCTTGTAATCGGGTCTGGCGATTAAGAAACCACCGCGTTTCTTCTTCTTGCCTTTCATGTTGAGAGTACGGACTTTTTCGACGTCGAAACCGTAGAGGGATTCGAGGACGCGTTTGATCTCGATCTTGGATGCCGATGGGATGGTTTTGAGAGCTATTTCTTTCATGTTGGTGAAGGTGTTTGGCATTAGTAGCTTGATTGGAAGGTTCGCCAAGTGGACAACTGGTCTTCCCAATCTACTCCCCGTTTTCTTTTTTCTTTTGTTTTTTTGGTTACTCTGGCTTCTTCTTATGGAGCTCGAACCTCGAAATGGCAATTTAAGAGGTTTTTGTGAGGCTTTTGCAGAAGGAAAAGTTTCCTTGGCGATTGCTCTGCTTTATTTTGCCCGTTTTATCTTGGGCTCGGCTAGAATTCCGTTTAGTATTAATGGGCCTTGAAGATAACTTCAAGTTCCTCTCAAATCTCGACGTGTTAATATTCCAACAAACAGAAACCTGGCCCCAGTCCACCAGACAACTTAACAGTTAAGAATTTGAGTTTTTTTTTTTTTTTTTAAATATAATTGAAGAGGTTAGGATTTGAATCTTAGTAATTAAAATTAAAAGTTTAGTATGATTTGTTTCAAAAATAGTGATACTACATTCAAATCATATATTTTATTCAAATCATATATCTTTATGAAAAAGTCTTTCAAACATTTTTTTTAAAGCTTATAAATATAAACATTCATTTTAGATATTTCTTCATTCAATCCCTCAAATCATTTTTTGGTTTATGATTAATGTGCGTTCAGAAGATTCTTGAAGTGCAATGGTAATTATCTCTATTTAGGCGTTGTAACTGAATAATCTTTTTCAGTATTCAATAGTCATCACCAACTCTATCTCACTGAACAAAGCAATAAAGAAAGGATTTGAATATTGATTCTGGTATTCTTTATTTATTGCTTTGTTCAGTGAAGCCACCGTCTACAATCAAAGTACTGAAGTACTCTTCTCATCTCAGAGCATGATATAGGACTTCTCAATTACTTCACATGCATGATTATTCATTTCATAATTCATACGATTTTGCACTGCTCGTAAAGGTCAGACTACTACATCAAAGCCTTGTTCTTGTTCTTCCCAATTTCAGTCACAATCAATACCCAATTCAAATGTCCTGAAATAGATGAAATCAAGTATAATCTGCCTTCTTCATTGCCTACACTAGTAGCCAGTAAGTACAACATCCTAAAATTCCTGTTACCCCTCCCCTAAAACTTGGGAAAACAAATGGAAACTATAACAATTGGGGCCACTCTGAGAAATCCCCTTATCAGCCTGCAAGTTTTTAGGCTTCCTTCTTTTTAACTTGGTATGGATATTTCTGGTATATCGAAATGCTACTGATGACAAGTGGAAGAGCCACGAGACAATACACTGACGGCGGCTTTCCTTCAAAAAGGAATTGCAGCATGGCTGTTACAAGAAGTGCTGAAACAATGACAAACCCCTGCAGGCATTTGAGAAAATTTTGCAGGCATAAGTATCCTAGAGAAAATGATGTGGTATAGAAAATAAATTCAAACAATAAATATTTATGGCATAAAAGGAAGAATGATCTTCAGCTTTAATGATCCCCCAAAAATGATATTCTGAAATTTGTGTCCTTTAGAATTTAGATACATAGAAGGCACTTGGCCTACATTACCCTTCACCCCTATTTGATGTCAACACGTGGTAAAAAACTAATTAAGAAATGAGGTCAATGACTTTAAGTTTGATATTTTGTTTACTTGATGATTTATAACATATGCAATTCCATAGCCCCCATGTTGACCTGCACCCATTTAATCATCACTCTATCCTTCAATACTCCATCCTAAGTAGTTACCGTATTGCTTTTATGTAGTTAGGCTTACCTTTCTCACACCACCAGCAAGGCTGGTGACAAGGCCAACAAGAATCCCACCAAGAGAATTGGCTACAACCGGAATCTGGAAAAAGGACAGTTGTGTTCAATCTTTAGCATTCATGTACCATAGCAGTTAATAAATAAAAAGTATTACCAACATAAACTTGCAGGCATCCATTATAGAGAAATATGGTAGTCTTAACTTGCAAAATTCCCTACCCAGTCTTACTCTGTCCTTTTCCTGCTTGAGTAAACCCAAGAGCATCCCCAATATTCTTCAGAGAAATTTTCTAATAAAATAGGACTATTACCAAAGTTAGTGGAGTCCAACCATAAAAGAATCCATGGCGTCTGATAGCTTCTCCATCTGGAGACTTAGAGGTACTAGCCAGTAAGCACAAGCTTCCAACAATGGACATTTCTACAGTCATCAAGTATGATGAGCGCTTCTTGACCTGTAATAAAGAAAACCTTAAGGAAAATAAGGAAAATAGGCAAGCCTTCATAATTTGTATCTTTAAAACAGGAAAATAAGCCATTTCTTACTTGAGAAGCCCATTGACATAATGCAGAAGCCAGACCAGAGAGTACAGAAGCAACTAAGACTGGGACAATTCCATAAAATAGAATTTGCTCAGGGTCACCACTGCTAGAACCTTTGCTAGAGCCTTCACCAATGCTTAGAAGAATGGCAGCCATGATCAACAAGAACAGAGCCCCGATTTGTTGAATTGACTGCCTCTGCCTGCATAGAAAAACCACAAATTAAGCCAAATAAGCTGAAATATATCACAAAATATCATTATATTTGTCCACATCAATAACTGCCTTATCATGATGCTTTTGATTAAAATAATGCCATTTTGCAAAGAAAAAACAATTATTAGAACTATCAAATTCATAAAACATATTATAACTAGCAATTAAGTCATTTGCAAAACTCAAAAACAGGTTAACATATTGGTGAGCTATAATGAGTAAAACATATAAACATCATCCTAGTTTCTAGCTTTAATAGGAACCAGATGATCAGTACTAAATTCTCTAAAACTAAAAGGAGGTAATATCATCTAGGCAAATTCTTTTGCTGGAAAACACTCAAAGGAGATAAATGCAAGGAAAGATACCTCAGTATGATATATGTAAATAAGGCAGTGAAAAATATCTTTGTCTGGTTCAGCATTGAGAAAGTAAGTGAATCAAGATTCCTGTAAGATATCTGCAACAAGCTGTTTTGAAGTGCATAAATTGCTGCAGGAAGACCTGATGCAGTAAGTGAACCCATCAAAGTCCATTCCTTCGCCAGTTTCTTTAAGCTACCATCTTTTGCCATGAGAATAAGAGCACATGCAACCTAGTAAGCATATTCAAAAGTCAAAGATCTTATAAATTCATATGCTTAAATGCTAAAAGAACCAGAAATAAAGGAAAATAAATTATCTGTAAAAAGTACCTTGGCTATCTCACATGTCAAGACTGATGAAGTTACAATTACTTGCCGTCTGTTAAAAATGGTTATCATGAGTTAAAAACTTGAAAAAGAAAATTGTTCAATCGTACTCGGACTGTTCGGACTGGGGTAAGATATGCATAAAAACTAAGGAATTAGGGGTGGTGTATCTTTCGATATACATGCGTGCAAGCGTGCGGGCATTTTCATGTGTACCATCATTATTAAACTGAATTTACATCATAGCATTGTAAACTTTAAAAGATTCGCATTAAGATATGAAAATAAGCAACCATGAACACATTTGAGCAATTGGTGCCAATGAAGATATACAAGTACTAACTGTATAAAATACAAGGGACATGCCAAGATGATGCTTCAAGTTCAAAATAGAAATAAGCTCCCCTCGGAGACTAATTCAAACGTCAATATCTCTAATTATGCTGAAAATATAAAGAAGAAGAAAAAAAACTAAGGCAAAAAAAAAATTCAACTTAGCCAAAAGCTCATGATAAAATAAAATATTAAAAAAATCGTTCCTTTCATCAATTGCTACTTTTCCACCATAATCCAAATCCGGATTTCGAAATGATCACTCAAAAATTAAATTAAATAATATTAAATCCGACAGGCGATTAATTACAAGCCAAATCAAAAGCACAGAATTAAATAAACTAAAGTTTTCGAGGAATTTATTGTTACTTGGTGAAGCGTTTGGAGATGAGAGGTTGCGCTCCGTATTGAAGAGTCAGCAAAATGGAGTAAAACCAAACGCGTGGACTCATTTTGGCTGTGTTCTGAGTAGAAGCTTTGGGCTTTGTCGCCGGCATTATTGGCGACCTTCACGAAGAAAATGTTTGGGGAATTTCTTGTTTACCGTCCCAACGTCGATCCTTGCCTCGCTAGTCTGATAATTTTGCTGGCGAATGCAATGGAGATTGATTTTAAATGGGATCAGAGAATGATTCTATTCTTCCCTGTCACACAAGAAATCGCGGTTACTCCTACGACTTGGCTTCGGCTCTTTGATGGCGTGATAATGATTTTATTTGGTTTGTTTGTTTGTTTGTTTTTTTAATATAAATAATATATAAAAAATATAATATTATAAAATTTTAAAATTAGATTGGAATCAAAATTTTATATGATTTAAATTAATTTAAATTATATTAATTTAACTTATCGATTTTTAAAATTTTTTACTTTTTATATATTATTTTAATATAAAATTTTAATATATTTACATAATTTTAAATATAAAATAATTATTTTTATTTTATAAAAATTAAAATATATATAAAAATTAATAAAATATATAATTTGATTTGATTTAATTTATTTAATTTATTTTTTTGATTTAAAATTCAATTCAATTTTAATATATATTTAATATCAAATTTAAATTAAATTATAATATCAAATAAATTAAATTAAATTAAAAATTTTAATTTAAACCAAATCAAATATTATAATTTTAAATTATTTTTATTTTATATATATTTCTTCATCCTTACTCTTGACCAAGTAAAATGACAATTTTTTTTTTCCAGTTTCTTCGATTTAAAAGGGGTCAAGAGTCAAAGACGGCCCAAAGAAAATATGGGAACTAAGACATATTATTACGATTATTGGCCCAAAAATATTTATTTTTTGCTTTAATAATTGTTATCTTCTTAGTCTTAGAAAACAGGTCAAACTCGAATTCCGCATTCCGACCACGAGAGCCGCTGAAAGGAAGGGAGGGGCCACGATTAATCATGAGCAAGGTAAGGCTGGGCCAAGTGTTGATAGAAGTCTTTATGAGCTATCAAATTAAAATTAATTGTATTTGATATTAATAATTTATATATTTATTTAAATTTGATTTGATTTAATAATTTGGGTTTCAAAAATTTTTAAGTTTGATACAAATTAAAAAATTTTTTAATTCAATCATTAAATTTAATTTGTATAATAAAAATTTAAATATAACTTTTAATTAAAATATTAAAATAAAAATTTACATATATATATATTTATATAATTATAATATTTTAATTATATAATTTTATTTTAGTTAAGTAAGATCTCAATTTTAATTCTTTTATTTAAAATTTAATCTAAAATTTAAAGTGATATAAAAAAATTATATCCAAACTGATTTAATGAATTTTAATTTTTATTAAATTTTTTTAAAATTATGTAAATTTTTAGATTTAAACAATAGTTCGATCAAGACATGACTTACAATGATACATTTTTATAATATTCCAACATGTATATTATTTTTCATAACTCATCCAACAAAACTCTTAGCATTGTAAAATTTTAAACAAATATTAGTTGGACTTTGACATTGTTGCCAATTCTATATTTTATGATTTGAAAGTTTTGCGTTTTATTTTTTATTTTATGAACTAACCATGAAGTCTTCATTGTCGTGTACTTTGTCAGTGGCATTGCCGACTTAGAAGAAGTTTCCTTTTCTCTAGTCTATTGTATCAATATCCAATCAAGTTTTCGATTACTGGTTCTATTAAGATGCATAATGCATGGCAAAAATCTAGTTAGTTATTAGGCTAATTAATTATCTCGCTGGTTTGTGAACCTAGTCTTGGCTCCATTAGGAATTAGCTGGATGTGTTCCAGTTTGGCTGGATTTTTCATGCTTTGTGCTTTATTAATAGTTTTCCATTTCTAATGAGCAAATTAAGATCTATCAAAACAAGGCAAAAAATAGTTTTCCATTTCTCATTCTGGTTTATATTAACCCCCTCCTCCTTGTTATGGATGCATGCTTCTAATTAAATGCAATTTACTTCGCAGGTTCGGTATGGTTTGCTTCTGAGATGAAAGCTTTGAGTGACGATTGTGAACGATTTATGTCTTTCCTTCCAGGGCATATATATTCGAGCAAGCAAGGTCTTTTTTTCTTTGGATATTTTAGTTTCTAGCTTGTTTAAGAATTGATCGTATAACTTCTGAAGGAGAACTTAAAATTTGTATGGTACATGATATTGTTCTCTTCTCAGTTTTTCTGCGATCAGTTTTTTAAATTCACCTTTGTTTATGATTTGTTGCATGCAATGCCCTTTATTTGTTACATTTGTAATCTCTGCAGGAGGGCTTAGAAGATGGTATAACCCCCCATGGCACTTGGAGGAGATACCTTCAACTCCATATGATCCCAAAGTTCTACGGGAGGCCTTTGAGAAGGCACAGTTTAAACCTCCTTTTACTCTTGTGTTGATTTTATTGGTTTTATTTTAGTACTTTGGAATCACATGTCATTATTTTGTCTCTCAGTTAGCTAGAAAACGAGTGGAAAACCTAAGTAAGCTGTATTGACTAAGTAGTCACCATGTCATTACTGCAGACAACAGAGCAGTCTCATGCTAGTGCAGAAAGCATTGTTCAGAATATGAAAGGAGAACTGATAAAGTCTTTGAGTCCCTGTGATTTGGTCCCCCTTCCCCTAATTGGCTAGGGTCAGCTTAGTTTCTTGGATTTTGCTTTATTAGTCTGTTTCTTTTCTTGTGACCACCTTTTCATTAGGTAATTGGCGTTCAAGAGAACAACAACAGTGCTTAGTTTAGGGGGTTGTCTGTTACTCTAATATACCCTTAGTTTTTAGGAGATCTCCCACCTACCTTAGGTCTTAAGATTTCAACTTGACCTCCAATCTAGAATTGGAAGCTTTGTCTACCTCTATGGCTCTCTGTAGTTCTGTGTTATCCTTTTCCATTAGTTCTCTGTCTCTGTCCTCTCTCGATTTTCTGATATCAGCCTATTTAGTCATGAATGACTCAAACAAAGAAAATTGTTAATGGAAATATTTTAAGATTCTTAATATTTGTCGAAGTTTTTTTTAGTGGATCAGTCATCTGAATGCTTGAAGAGGCACTGAAGCACATGGCTTTAGCATTTGTTACTATTCCCTTGATTTTAAATTAATAAATGTTGGACTTATTTCTGTGCTATGCCAATTATGTTTCACTGCTAAGTTTTCCTCGTGAAGTTATTTTATATAGGCTGTGCTTAAGAGGCTCATGACAGATGTCCCATTTGGAGTGCTTTTATCTGGAGGGCTGGACTCATCACTTGTTGCAGCGGTAGCTTCCCGTCAGCTAACTAATTCAGAAGTTGCTTGCCAGTGGGGGTCACAGTTACACACCTTCTGCATTGGTTTGAAGGTCTTAATGCTCACTTTTGTGTGGCACGGAGAAAGATTCCATATCCTCTTATTATGTTTGTTTTCTTCCTCCCTGGGACATTTCTTAATGTCTAAAGATATGCCTGTTCATTAGATATGTTTGTTGTTGCCTTAAACGCTATGGTTGTTCAGTGCGAGTAACTGATGGTAAATCAAATTCTTTGACTCTTCGTTGAAGAATGCTATATACTTGCATTGGAACTGCTGCTACTAGTATATGCAAATAATCTGTGCAAATAATTTACATAATATCTACATCCGATCTCTTTCTAGTTGTTAGGTTGAATCTCTGCAGCTTCAAATAACACACTATCTTGATCTTTGAAGTGTAACTTGAGATTATTCTTTATTTATAATAATTTTGACATTTTGTTATTCAGGGTTCTCCTGATCTTAAAGCTGCAAGAGAGGTAGCAGATTATATTGGAACTCGTCACCATGAGTTTAATTTCACCGTCCAGGCAATTTCCCACTTCATTTGAAAAAAAGATGGAGAAATAAGGTTTTTTTTTTTAATTTTCTTTCTCCTCTTTTGACCTATCAGGAAGGGATAGACGCCCTGGAGGAAGTCATCTACCACATTGAAACATATGACGTGACGACTATTAGAGCCAGAACCCCATGTTTCTTATGTCAAGAAAAATAAAATCTTTAGGAGTGAAAATGGTTCTTTCAGGGGAAGGTTCCGATGAAATTTTTGGAGGTTATTTGTATTTCCATAAAGCACCTAACAAAGAGGATTTCATGAAGAAACATGTCGAAAGGTATTCCAGATGATCTCACTTTTCGTTTTCCTGGGCATTAGTAAAGGAGTTGGAAGAATCCATATGTTAGGCTTGATATGTGACTACCTGTTGTATATTGTTCGGCTTCTGATGATGTTCTAATAATTCACCAGATCAAAGCTCTTCATCTTTATGATTGCTTGAGAGCAAATAAAGCAACTTCGGCATGGGGACTTGAGGCTAGGGTACCCTTTTTAGATAAAGAATTCATCAACATTGCAATGAGTATAGATCCAGAGTGGAAAATGGTTTGATATTTCTCTATCTTTCATTTACATTACGTTCTTTAGTTTATCTTTCATTTCCATTACATTCTTTAGTTTAACCGTCGAGAAAAGGAATGTTGTGTCTGTCTATACTGGAATAACTTATACAAAAGCTTTACTGTCATTACATGAGAAAAGTACTGAATGCATAGAGGCTATTTTCCATTTTGCATTCTTGCTATTATTGCTTGTTGCTCTATCTCTGGTTTTTGCTGCAAGGTTATCATTCCTGGTTTCACTTGTCCATTTTGAGGGTAGCATTTCACTCCATGGATGTGTTCTAGCATTTGGTGTTTAATCTGGTCTGTAAGTTGGTAGTGGGTTTTCTAGGTTCCTTTATTTGATAATGAGCTGATGGAAATTAGGGGGTCAGTTACTTGATCGATACTATGTTTTAGACTGTTAGAACATTGTTAAGAGTTATAAAATTTAGTTAGATGTTCAGACTGTTTTTTGGGTGAAGGAATGCCCGCTTATGGTTATTGCCATTGCAGATAAGGCCTGATCTCAGAAGGATTGAGAAGTGGGGGTTACGTAATGCATTTGATGATGATCAGAAGCCATATCTGCCAAAAGGTTGGTAAATCTGCCTTTGAAATATTCCTGCCATCTAGCAAATTTACTGGGACTTATCATTTTACTTGGTCCTGTTTTCAATGACTATGTTTCTTCAGTGTAGTAATCTTTCAATTTGAGTTCTGATGGAAAATTTCTTGGAAGAAATTCTTGTTCTTGAAACTGCTTTTCTCTCTTTGTTTCAGCACATTTTGTACAGGCAGAAGGAGCAGTTCAGTGATGGAGTTGGATACAGTTGGATTGATGGTTTAAAGGACCATGCTGACAAACAGGTAGGCTTATTTGTTTGTAGTTCCTCTTGGAGACATTTTCCACTTGGCTGCATAGGAACAATCTATTGTTTGTGAACTTGACAGGTCACTGATGCAACGTTGATGAATGCGAGCTTTATCTACCCTGAGAATACTCCAACCACAAAAGAGGGATACTATTACAGAACTATCTTTGAGAAGTTTTTTCCTAAGGTGTTATACTGTTCACTCTATTTTTCCATCCCTTTCTTTTCTGTGTATCTAGATTTTCTTGAGGGGAATGCAACATGTCCCAAATTCGCTTTTACTCCATGTCCAATTATCATTTTTGGAAAAGAAAGAAAAATAAACTGAAAACAACATTTCACTGATCCATTAGGGGTGGGATGCTTGCCAGGTTGTTTTAGTTTTCCACCATTAGGGAGAACATCATTTATCTACTTGCCCACAATTGGTTGGCTTGGGACATTCCCAAATTTTTGGGGGACAGGTAGTAGTGTTATGGAAAACGCAATCAAGTTAATAACATTATGTCCCACAAGTTTTCTACTAGAAATTATTAACACCTATCGATGGAGAAATGGGATTCTTAGCCAACAAAGATGTATAAAACGGCCCAGGTATTGTGAGATTTTTAGGGCATGTGAAACTAATTCAGACCAAACAAGGATAAAAGAGGCTCTATATGACTATAAGAAATTCTTCTCTGAACCGAATACACCTCTAGCATAATATTTTATTATGTCTGTTCCTTTTAACACCTTTTTTGCTCAATTTTCTTGATATTGCTGATTAATCTTCGAATTGCAAGCAGAATGCTGCAAGGTCAACTGTTCCAGGGGGTCCAAGTGTGGCTTGCAGTACTGCTAAAGCAGTGGAATGGGATGCAGCATGGTCAAAAAATCCTGACCCCTCTGGTCGTGCTGCTTTCGGTGTTCATGCCTCTGCCTATGAGAAACAGCAGATGTCAATGCCACTGGTCTGATCAGTGGTCCTCCCCAGAAGTTAGAAGAAGGAATTCTGGTAAAGGCTGCAACAGTTGTGTGAGGGGATTTTAGCATCTTTATTTTACAGCCGAGTAGTAGATCAAGTTCACCGCTTAAGTGAGAAGGTATTTATTTCATTGGCAATTAATCTGCAGTTGCTAAAGGCATGATTATAAACCTTTTTTTCCTGGCTAACCAACATTGACAAAAAACATTTCTAACAAGCTGCCATAGTTAATGATTCACCGATGAAAAAGCAGTTTACATGTAATTTTTATACCAATTTTGTGACAGATATTTACAACAAGCGCTTTCGATCTTGTTGTGATGCACTCATATCGATCCAAATGTTGGAAGGTGCATTCCTTTTTGCCCTCTTTTCCCCCTTTTGGTATTGAGGTCTTGGGTGGTAGAGTTGTTTCGTTGATTAGAGTTAGCTTGTTGTTATGGGTTTTTTATTTCAGGCTGTAATAACTAATAAGTCGTGTAATATTGTTTACTGGTATCAATAATTTATTTATAATATTTTGCTCAATGCACAGCCTTGAAGAAAAAAAAAAGAAAGAAAGAAGAAGGGTAGGAAATTTCAATCTTTCCACGTACCTTTTAACCCGCTTCCAAGTTGAATAATCCTTCTCTTCCTTTCTCTTTTCACCGGTATGAAAATTCCAAAGGAATAAAGAAAAGGCGGCCATCTAGCAGCCTCCATCATCTTCAATTATGGTTTATGGCGTTCAAGGATAAGACGACTCCTCTCTATTTCAACACCATTTTTACTACACATTCAACCAGGCTAAACAGGCTTGAAGAATGTCTGGTGAAAGATTTAAACTTTCAGCTTACACTGAGGCTTGATTTAAAACAAACCATGAGTAGGGATAATCCTGTTTAAAAGCAGAAAGATTGTGCTTCTACTCCTGCTAAGAACAGACTGATAGGGTAGTTACCAAGTTAATTATCATATGCTCTTGTTGTATATACAACGTTGGCATGTATGTACAAGCATAAGAACGCAGTAATGACATGTACGATGAAAGGAATAGGTCAGCAAACACAGCAAAAGATGATTGTACCAAATGAAAACTATCGGAACTAACTTGTGGTCAATGATCATATTGAAATAAGACAGCCACATGCTTGAAGGGTGTTTTTGCTTTTACCACCGGCAAATTCCAGGCATCTCTGTTCTGCTTAAAGCGAGTATTTCCTCGTATTTTGATCCATATACAAAGCCCCACAACTTGCGATACAACATACAAGGATAAAGTGAACAAACTTGTAATATTAGGGTAACATCTCATACTCAAATTACAAACACGCCAAATGTGAATTCATGAAGCAAACGGAAATAGTGGCATTGGTGTGGAATGGAGCAAGAGAGAGAAGGAAGGGCATCGTGCATACCTCAATCTCTTTCACTTCAAAGTCTTCAGAGAAAGCAAGACAGGGGTTTCCATAGGCTTCTGAGTACGAGCTAGATCCATTTAACCTTGCATAAAAAAATTGGAAATATCAGAAAGCAGTGTTTCATTGACAAGCTTGCCAGCGGCAAACTTATTTTTTAAAAAAAGAGATGATTAACACAAGAATTCTATTTAAAAGGAGGAACAAAGAGAAGGGAGAATGAGGGAAGGGGGATAGCGTTAGATATTTTTACATAAAAGAACCATTGAGGGACAGAAATCTCACAGATCACCATCTAGATAGAGTGCAAAATGGCCACCACCACCGATTGCCAGAAATTCAGTGGAACACAGGGTGAAATATCGATTTGCACCTGTTCCATATTTGCTGTTAGATCTGCCAAGTTTACTCGGAGAGAAACTGTTTTAATACTAAAGAAAGATGGCAGAGCAAATCGTTTGTCCAAGGCCCCTTGCAGACTAGGTCAATCATGCATGAGTGCTATATGGTATTTCAGCTGTCAATATACTATGTTCTGACACATACATGATCGTCATTCAGTAGTTACTTTTTCAGCACCACATGCTCTAATGTCTAGACAGCTAGGAATCTATATACTGTGACAACTTTGAAACGGTAGACAAAGAAGGGAATACCTGTGGGACGGAATATAACTGGATCACCGGGTCTATTTGTGAAAACAAAGGTACTATTTGTTCCCTGTTCAAAATGTAATGTCAACAAGATATTCATAAGAAATACCTGTTGGATACGAGAAGTGTTTTCTAGCATCACCTGGTATTTCTTATTAGTTGGTTTTAGGGGTCCCTCAACCAGACCACCAAACACTGCACCCTTACGGTCTCCAACAACCTAAGAAAAAATAAATGCCATCAGCCCATAAACCTAAATGGAACAGCTTCATCATAGACAGAAAATAAACATGCCTACATTCATGCTGACATGAAGAAATAGTAGTGTAGCCAAATCATTAATATGAACAGTTACATCACATTTTGAAACAAGAATAACTTAATCTTCAAGTTAAAAATTCAAAAATTTCTATTCTCATGTAGAAATGGATCAGACTGATGTCTTTCTAGGCCTATTAGAAGTCCAAATACAACTCATAGATGCCCAAGCACTGTTTATCTTAAAATAAATAAATAAAGTAAAAAAAAAAAGGAAGGATAGAAAACCAGAACCGAGAAAATTCTGCAGATTATGTTTGTTTTAGGTAGCAGCAGCTGATATAGCCCCCTGCAAAAAGCTATCTATAAAAACTTTTTTTGCACCAGAATAGAAGGTTAAATTGAGAACCACTTAATAGTCACTAATGAGATATAATTATAGTAATTTCAATCAAAAGGCAAACTTAAAATTGAACAGGGAGACAAAAGAAAAGGAACCCAAGTTTCAAAAATTATTGTGCACTACATATGTGTGATGGTACGAAATTTACAAGAAGCACAACAATTATACATGTAAAATCAAATTTACTTCCTTGCCCAAGGACTTGCATTGGGGCAATAACCTCAATGAGGAGTCTGAAATCAAACATGTTGTACCTTATGAAATTCATCGTTCAAGCATAGATAAAGGAGAACTGGATTTGAAATCTACACATTATTGGTATGACAGATTAAAGACAAGTGCAAAATTGAATATGAATTGGAAAAAGAATTCATGAGTACAGGGATCCGTAGATGTAAGAATCTTTCGATATGATAGAATGAGTTTATGGAGAATAAATAAATTGATAAGGTTAAAGGTACAGACATGTCCCTAGAGGACTAACATCCCGCATTGGACAATGGGAATGACAATCCAGCTCACTGTGATGTAAATGTCTATTTCATATTTATGACAGTATGGCAACATTGAAGACATATGAAATATGATATAAAAGCAAAGATAATCTCCAGGAGAAAGTCATTTAACCGTTACCAGCAAACTGAGGCCAGGCCAGAGCAAGCTTCTTCTGTACAGTGTTGAGAGTGATATACCATGCCTCCATGTACTGTGAAGGACAACAGAGATATATCAATGAAAGAACAATAACTGTTTTTAAATATAAGCAAAACTATGTATCCAAGAAAGACCAAATTCAATTCATCAAACCGAAAAGTGCCATTCACCTGTAGAGCAATAACCACTTTCTCCCTTGAACAAGAGCTGGAAGTGCTGAATAAAGGGCATTTCTTGTTTGCTCCGTAAGAAGCAATGATGGTTCAGAAGTTTCTGGAAGATCTCCCAGAGCCAAAGGTTCCTTAACATTTTGCATATGTCTCATCTCAAGTCCATCAAATTTAGCATCACCCTCATCATCACTTTTCATGTCAGAATCACCCTCGTGATCTTGATTTCTGTATCCACTGATCCTAGTAACTTGGTTGAAAGCTCTAAGTGATTGCTTACCCCTAGAAAGTAAGCTTTTCCTTCCACCGTTCTCTTTCATTAGTGTGTCAGATGCATCACCAGTTTCCTCTTGATTATCATTTCGGTCATCTGGATTCAAATTGTGACCTGATTCTGAAGAAGCCAACAGCGAATAGAGGAATGCACTAAAGGAAGACGTATCAGGGCCATCAACTAGATCCCTATCATCCGCTTTGCTGATTAACTCTAATTGACTTCTTTTTGACTCACTCACATTTTCCTACTAGAAAGAAAACCAATACAGTGAAAACTTGAACCCTGATTGCAGGCTCTCAACATGGTAATACTTCAAAAAACATTAACTAGTCAATAGTTGATCCACCTCTTTGGACAAGGTTGAGATTCGTACGCAAGTTTTTTTAATTGCAGAAAAGTTTAAAATCACAAATTCACAATAGCAAGCCTACAAAAAAAAAAAAAAAGAAAAATGCACTTTGAAACCATACTGAAGTTCTGGCAAAGAATTTCAACAATCAGTTCAATAATTCTAATTCCAAGAAAGGATTAACCAAGAGAAAAGAACCAAAAAAACAGACAAAAATGAAAATTAAAACAAAAGCCAATCAAATACCTTCAAAACATGAAAAGTCAAAAGAATCAAGAGTATAAAAAAACCTATATCTTAACTGCCCATTATCAAACTTTAACTGGGATGTTGATCAAACATCAGAACAAGGCAACATCGTCGTGATCATCATCATCATAAACATTCATAACCTTAACAAAAAGGGAAACAAGAAGACTTTTCAAGATATGTACAGAGAAATCAGCAAAACGAGAGAGGGATAGAGAGAAACTTACAGGAGGAACGTGAGAAGGCTTGGAGGGTTTATCGGAGATGGGGTTAAGAAGGTCAGTGGTAAGATCAGTTACAAAGTTAACAGCTTTGCTCCTCAAAGACTTTTTCTTTCCCATTTCCTTCCTTTTATCATCCAATATGCAGAAGATGAGATTTTACACCGCAAGTTCCCACCTTTTTTTGTCGATTCTATATTCCATTCATATTCTCAAAAAAAGACCTTCTTTTTTCATTGTTAGCTTCTAAAAGATTGCCGAATCCACCAAATTCAACAACAAAACCACCATAAGTAATAATAATATGATAGTATCTACCGTTGTGGAGAAACTACATTACCCAGTAGCCAGAGCAGAGGAAACAGAGAGTAGAATTGAAGTAACTCCTTCCTAAAGTTGTTAAGTGATTAACTCCTATTTATTACGTATTGAATTAAACTCACGTTTCGTTTATTTTTATTTTTTAAAATTATATTTTAAATATAAAATAAAATTTTTATATTAAATTTTAATGAATGGTAATATATAAACAAATATAATTATATTTATTTTTTAATATAAATTATAACTTAATTATATATAAATATAATTTTTTATTAAAATAAGCTATTAAATAATATTTTTATTAATATATATATAAATATATATTAAATAAATAATAAAATTTTTCTTTTATATATTTCAAAGAGGGTTGATATAGAGCATTCTAAACTTGATCCCAAACTCTATCCCGATTTTATTTAAATAGTTTAAAGAGGTAAAATTTAACTAAAGTTTTATTTTAAAAAAAAAAATACATAAATTGAATCTTGATGAATATAAAAGCTATTGTATATAAATTATTTTATCATCTCTGCATCTATCAATTTTTCTTTACAAAATTTATTTAATAAATAAAATTTAAAATAAATCAAATGAGATTAAGGTTGGCAATCTGACATATATTCCTTTGATTCTAATCTAATCCGATCTTATAAGATTAATTTTTTTTTAAATTAAATCTCGAGTGTAATCAGATTAGATTTTAGATAAAACAAAATCGAAATCGAATTTTGGGCAAACTTACCCTAACCTAACTTGGGGTATATATAAAAATATTTTTTATTATTTATTTAATTTTATATTTATATATTAATATTTTTCATATTTATTTAATTTTATATTTATATTTAAAAATAATATTTTAAATTAAAAAATATTTTATTAATTTCGAGGGTTGGGTCAATTGGGTCGATTATAATTTTATACAATGTACAAATACGAATCATAATCCATTAAGTATAAATTATTTTATCATTTTTATCTTAATTAATTTTTTTATTATAAAATTTATTTAATAAAAAAATAAAAGTAAAAAAAATAAAAAAAAAACAAAAGCTTTTAAAAAAATAAAGATAATGAAAGGAAAAAACAAATAGAAGGAGATGCTATATGAACACCTAAAACAAAACGAAATACCTTAAATCCATCTCTAATTTACCTTATTTTAAAAAAAATTGATAAAATCTTAATTTAAAGAGAAATAGTACCTATTTTGGATTGATGTAAATTAAAACCATTTATATATTGATTATTTCACCATCTTCCCTCCATTAACTTTTATTCATAAAATTTATTAAATTAAAAATAAAATAAAAACAAATATAAAAATGAAAAATAAAAAAATGGAGAAGTGAGGAAGGGTGTGAAGTGGATACCCCACCTTCGTTCAATCTCTATATTTATTATGGATACCCTTTCCCAACATGACTCCATGGCCCAATGGATAAGGCGCTGGTCTACGGAACCAGAGATTCTGGGTTCGATCCCCAGTGGAGTCGAATCTTTCCTTTTTTCAATGCTTCCTTTTTCTCGTCTCGCTTCCAGGACTATGATGGAAGAAAGACACGAGAATTTTAAACATTTAGGAGATGGATTGAAAGAGATTGGTTAACTGAATGCTTTGAAAAATAGTGTTTTACTCTGCTTTTACTCCCCAAAATCAATAGCTCCTTTTACTCTGCTTCAGTCCCATTCTACAGATTAACCCACCAGAAACACCAATCAGTGGCCAACAAGGCACTCAAGAGCTCCCTTCGCTCTCCTTCAGCCCCATTCTGCCAATTAACCTACAAGAAACATGTCAATTGTCCCAATCAGTGGCCATCAAGGCACAGTCACAGTCCTTTTCCCCTAGACTTATGGGATCCATTTAACAACTTTGATCTTTGGAACCCTTTCACTGATGTTTTCCCTTTCACTTTCCCTTCATTCCTTTCCACCCCTTTCCCTGGTTTCTCCAGTGAAGTTTTCCTACTCCTTGGGACTCAATTCAACTTAAGAGAAACCCAAAGACCACATGTGTTCAATGCTTACCTTCCAGGGGTCGCCAGGGATGAAATCATAGTTTTAATTGATGATGACAGAATGCTTCAGATAAACACTGAGACTGGTAATTTAATGAGCAGGTTCAAGTTGCCTGATAATGCAAGGACTGATCAGACTCAGGGTTCTATGGAGAATGGAGTGCTTATTCTCACTCTCGGGAAAGAAGCCCTACAGAAGCCAAAAGTTAGGGTTGTTGAAATCACTGAATAATTGCAATTTGAATGTTGTTTTTGAGCCCAATTATACCATTAAATTTGTGCCAAATGTGAAGTGATGTTCTAGTCTGAAGTCTGCATTTCATTTTGTGTTGATTGCTTCTTTCTTGTGGTAAAACAGTATTGGTAGTAATAAAAGTGCATTTCTGTACTTTGTATTTACTCCAAGGAGTAACATAGTTCAAGTTTAAACCCACGCTGCTTTTAGTTTAGGATTTAGGAACTCAATTCAAGGAAATAGTACTTGGTAATTATAGCATATGCCTTGAAATTTTCCCTTCAACCTTCCAATTTACATCATAGTTAATTCCATCTTATTGCTAAATGAAAAGCTCAATTAATTGACATTTCTATGGAGGATATAAATATATATATATATATATAATATCAATAAACATTAATTCTCAATGCTACTTTATTAACGAAGCTCAATCAAATTAAGGGGGGAACACTTATTGTAAACAACAATTCATGATTGCCAAGATACTCTGCCACTCCCTGAGAAACTAGATATATATATATATATATATATATATATATATCATACAATTGTAGCCTCTTCAAGTTTATCTTAGTCAATTCCGAAATCTTATTTGAGCATAGAACTCAGCTATGAATTTCTCCGCCCTGGAATCAATCCCTTCGTCTTCTAATTGACTCTTCTTTTCATAGCCATTGCATTCATATTCTTCTCCTTCTTCTTCTTTTTCTTCTTCTAAGTAAATTTCCCTTCCGCTGTAATTGCCATAAAATCCACCAGCTTCATCATCGCCAATATCATAATCGAATTCGAGTGTGTTTGCGCCTACGCAAGGGAAAAGAAACTGCATGGAGCCTGTATGATGATCCTTCTTGACATGGAAGTCAGGAGTCCTATCAAACGAGAGCTGACGTTCCAGATAATGGATTTGGTCACTGTGAGCTTTATTTCCAAGGCCCTTGACCTTTAGCCCTCTCTTCAACACACCAACCTTTCTTGCCCATAACAATGCTAAACGCAAGAGATTCCATGCTTTATCAGCAACAACACGACTCTTTTTCTTCTGCATATTCATTTGCTTGGTTTGTAGCAACTAGCTGATCTCCAGTAGTATTATGTTTAAAAAAGAAAGTTGGTTCAGATATTAAAAGGAAATGAAAATGGAGTAGATGCATTTTCACTATTGTATTGCTGAAAATGATATATCATCCGACTTCAATAGGTATAGTTCAGAGTTCTCCCAAACAATTGGCTTTGGCTCTAGCAGTGGGACAGGCCACACGTCAACAAGGAAGAAGATTAGATTATAAAAAAAGGGCTTTGAAACGGGTTAAGTAGTTCAAGTTGCTATCTCTCCATTAATTTTTTCTTGTTCTTTTCTGCATCTTTTTTTCCTCTTTTTCTTTCGGTCACAAGGTGTCATGCAAGAAACGACCACCCTTGTGGTTGAAAACATTGCAATATTAATTCTACCAATTCCAATTTAGTTCATACTATAAGTCAGCAATTCAACTGTATACAAAATCTTTTTCTTTTTGTAGACTTCTGTTTGGTATGAGAATTGCAAATGTGAATTTATATTACCTACTATACATTGTTCTATATTCAGAAGTTATCTCTCATTTTACCATTCATTTATTTTCATTTTAACAAGTTCCTAAAACTTTGATTCTTCAGGTCTGTTTCAAAGCTCCCACAAATCCAAAAAATATTTGAAGAATAAAGTCTTTGGAGTTTCAACAAACTAATTAATTAATAGTGTTTTCATAATTTGAGTGAACAATCTAATCATTACAATGGAGAGCCACTAGTTATTTCTTTTTCTATTTTTTTTTATTTAAGTACAGTTTTAAGAAAAATGAAAATGAAAATTTGATTCTTTAAGTAGAAAAGAAAGTGTATTTATCATTAAAACAAATGCTTTTGATTTGTCACATAGATATCTAAAAATTTTTTTTATCATTAATTAATTTTATTTTATTGACATGACATCAACATCTAAAAGATGTTGACACGTGCTAAAAAAATTCAATTAATGTCACACCGTTATTATTATGTCAGCATAAAAAAATCTTAAAAAATTTTAAAAAATTTTTAAAATCTTTTAAAATTTGTTTAAAAATTTTCAGAATTTTTAAAAAATTTTTAAAATAAAAAATTTTTTTGAAAGGTTTTAAAAGTTTTTAGAATTTTGAGAATTTTTTCATAATTTTTTTGAATTTTCTAAAATTTTTAGAAACTATTTTAGAATATTTGAAAAAATGTTAGAATTTTAAAAAATTTTCAGAATTTTTTATTTTTTTAATTATTTTATAATTTTTAAAAATTTTTATTTTTTTTTAAATTTATAAAATTTTTTAAAAATTATTTTAGAATTTTTTGAATTTTAAAAAATTTTAAAGAATTTCTTAAAATTTTGTTGAATTTATTTGAAATTTTTTAACTTTTTTATAATTTAAAAAAAATTAAAATTTTTTGAAAATTTTTAGAATTTTTATTTTTTATATTGACATGACAATGATGATATAATGCTAACTAAACTTTTTTGACACATATTAATATCTTATTCAATATTTATGTTAGGTTAATAAAATTAACTAACAACATTAATCCGAAGTACTAACATAATAATGATTTAAAAGTTTATGTATCCATTTGATGGAAAAATTTTTAAGTATTAAATAACAAAACCTTTAAAATTTAAAAGTTAAATATATATTTAATATACGACCAATTTTCCTCTTTCGAATAGTAACATGTGGCATGACCTTAATCATTTGATGACTTATTAAAGAGTAAATTTAATAATTTTAAATATGACATGATAATATGATATAAAATTATATAAAAAAATTATACATGAATTTAATATAATTATATTTTATATTTTAATTATGTCAATATAATTAAGCTACGATATTATTTATGTCCTATACATGTCAAATAATGATAACAAATTTAAAATACTATATTATTCATGCAAGTATATATAAAAAACAAATTATAAAAATTATTTTAATATTATTTTTTAAATAAATTAATAATCATATTTATCATTTAAATAAAGCATTAATATTTAAATAAATTTTTGGGTTTAAATATTAATTTAAATAATATCTATTTATTTAAATAAATAAGTTAATCATATCTAATTATTCGTTTTTTATTATATTAAATCGTATCATTCAAATACTCGCATTAAAATTATTCATACAAATTATCAGACATGGATCAATCCATCAAAACCGTCCGAAAAAGGAATCAAATCAATCCATTGTTTTCCCATTTGAAAATGAAACGCTTGGAAATGCGGAACAGTTGGCTTAAAAACTCAATTACCTGCAACACGTGTCTTACATTATCATCAGAGGTAAGGAAAATATCTTGTTGTTGTCCCTACTTAATTATTGCCAGAGAATGCGCTGCAAAACTTTCGGCGGAAATTTTCATGTGAATGCCTAATTACCATAAAATACTTTTAACATTTAAGTTTTAACTACAAAAATGAAATTTAATTACTTTTCTTGCACTATAAAGAAAGGGTTAAGGCTGTACACCCTTTTCCTTATCACTGCTATCTCTGCAATCTCTTCTTTCGTTTTCTATTCTCCACAAACAAAACAGACAGAGTGAGAATGGCAACCCTTAAAGTGCCAGCTCATGTTCCAGCTCCTTCTGAGGATGCTGAGCAACTTCGTAAAGCTTTTGAAGGTCTTTCATTACTTCTATCATTTCTAAATCGAGTCATTGATCAATCTTTTATTTTTATTTTTACTTTGATTTGTTGTTGTTGAGTTTATGTTTGATCATGCACATTGAAGTGGATCATGGGCTTTATGTATTTTGGTTGATCTGCTTTGTTCCTAGGTGGTTTCATGTTTTGTTATCGGTCATTTTTATTATGATCTTTGGAAGTCAGTCATATGATAGTAAAATTTTTTTTTTAAAGAAAATTTTGGGATTTGTCATCAGCTAAGTGAGAAATGATGGTGATCAGGTTCATTTGGAAATGGTTACTTTGACTGATCATGGATGCTTGATCTGATCACTGTTGTTTTGATCTTTCAGTGTTGGATCACCATCTGATCTGCATTTTAAATGATTTTGATATTTTGGATTGTTATTTTGGGGGTGAAAGCAGGGAGGGGGGATTGTAGAACCTAATATTTTGGGAGATTTTTTTTGTTTAATTTGAAGTGAGACTAAAAGGGTATTCAGAACTTTGATTATATATATGTCTAGGCACATCAGATTTTGCCTTTATAGTTTGTAGATCAATTGACCTTTCCATTCTTTCAGCTCTCCCTTACTACCAAACATAGCATTAGATTTTATTTTAATCATCTGGCATTTGTATGCTTAAATTGCAGAACCATTTTCTTTTCTCATTAAGTATTTGAAGGGGTAATGAAATAATATTTCAATTTGTGCTATTTTGGTTATAAGTATTGTATTACACAAAAAACAGATATGTCCTGTTAAATTTTTGCTTCTGTGCGCTCAAAGGACAGGCTATGACAATGAGCTGTTTTTGATAATCTTTTGCAGGCTGGGGTACGAATGAGAAATTGATTATAGACATATTGGCTCACAGGAATGCAGCACAGCGTAATTCAATTCGAAAAGCTTATGGTGAAGCTTATGGAGAAGATCTCCTTACGTCTTTGGATAAGGAACTGTCAAGTGACTTCGAGGTCAGATTTTGACATATCTTTGTCTTAATCTTGTTCAGACGAGAACGATTTACATTGCCAAGTTATCTAATGGAATAAGTAATGTATGATTATTTTGCGTTCAAGACTTGATGTTTGGCTTTGGTATGCAGTGTTTGCAGTTCTCTTGAAAGGAAAGTGGGGAAAGTAATTTTGCTATTATTCAGAAGGTTTATTACTTTTTAATTTTGGATTTTTTTTTTCTTTCCACACCCAACAGCGGGCTGTGCTACTATTTACATTGGACCCAGCAGAGCGTGATGCATTTCTGGCGAATGAAGCTACAAAGAGGTTAACATCAAGCAATTGGGTTCTCATGGAAATAGCTTGCACTAGGTCTTCATATGAACTATTCAATGTGAGGAAGGCATATCATGCTCGTTATAAGAAATCCCTTGAAGAAGATGTAGCACACCACACTACTGGAGAGTATCGCAAGGTTCAGTCTTAAATTTCCTGGGCATGGGCAATTTGAAAATTTTCCCCCTTTTATCCTTCTTGAGTTGAATGCCTGAATAGACAGCAAAATCTTTGACATGTTAATTGATTAAATCATCCCTTGAACATATTGATCTAACCAAAATTAATTAAAAACTGAACACAAATCTAAATGTGGTTTATGAAGTGTTTGCTTATATTACTTGCTTGTGCAGCTTTTGGTCCCACTTGTTAGTGCATTCCGATATGAGGGAGAGGAGGTGAACATGACATTGGCAAAGTCTGAGGCTAAGATACTTCGTGATAAGATCTCAGACAAGCATTACAGTGATGAGGAGGTAATCAGGATTGTAACAACAAGGAGTAAGGCACAACTAAATGCAACTCTCAATCACTATAATTCTGCATTTGGGAATGCTATCAACAAGGTATTTATTTTGGCCCTGCTTAACAGTTTTCTTATGAAATTGAGTGAAAATTTAAATTTGTATCATTTATCTGTGTTCGTGCAACAATGAGAAGACTTGTTGTTCATCCTACCATTTTAACTACATGAGAGGATATATGGAAGTAAAGGAAAATTTGAAGGAAGACTTTCTTTAATAAATTCTAATATGAGCTCAAGGATAAGTTCTTGAATATGTCCAGCCTGTCAAAGTTATAGTATTAATTTGAACGAAAAACAAATATAAAAGTTTAGTGGGCGCCAATCCTTTACCTGTCCGGAAATCATTCTGATGGCCCTTGAAATAATACTTCTTTTTATGAGACACCGAAAGCAGTAACTTGAGTTAACATTTTTTTACTATAAAGTTGGTGGTCTAGACAGGTTGATGTCACTATAGCATTTGGCAGAATAGACTTGCAAAGTATAAGTATATGCTAAATAAGAGTATGTTCTAATTCAAACTGATAATGAGATACTGGTTTGCAGGATTTGAAGGCTGACCCCAAGGATGAATTTCTCAAATTGCTGAGAGCTGTGATTAAGTGCTTGACTGTCCCTGAGAAATATTTTGAGAAGGTTCTACGGCAAGCGATCAATAAGTTAGGAACAGATGAAAGGGCTCTTACTAGAGTCGTCACAACTAGGGCAGAGGTAGATATGGTGCGAATTAAGGAGGCATATCAGCGAAGAAACAGTGTCCCTCTGGAAAAGGCAGTTGCTGGAGATACTTCTGGAGACCATGAGAGAATGCTTCTCGCGTTGATTGGAGCTGGAGATGTCTGAGCTGTTTTCTATGTTCAGTTCTTGCTTGGATTTCTAGTTTTCTTTTCAGCTATATGTTGTCTTGGATTTCTGTCTGTCTTTATTGTCTAAGCGTGGCTTTTGTATTCCGCTGCTTCCATGTAGAACTTTCAAGATGAAGTGGTTGAGTTGGGTGTTCCTTTTTAAGTATTTTGCAGACATTTTTCAATCATGAAGACGACTACTGCTTGCAGTACTTAGTAAATTAGGATTGCAAAGCAATGCAGGCCAGGGTCACTGAAATGCTGCAGCTGATACAAGTACTAGCCTATTTGGTCCATAACAAAAAATAGCAGGGTGTCCATCAAGTAAACAATTTTTACGCACGACTGGAACTTGAGTCTTTGGTTTTATTTTGAGGAGACAAAGCATCAGAAGTCGAGGCGACAATATCCGATGCAAGGATGAAAAAATGATTAGCAATATCCTTAGAAACTAGTTATGTCTTGAACCCAATCGGATTTCATAAGCCAGTTATCATAGGAAATATCACTTTGTCATCTTGTTCAAGCTTTTAGCATTTGTCAATGGCATTTGATCCTTTGATCTCAATGACAAGCATGCATGATACATGCATCAAACCATTAAGACATAGGAAAGCTAAATTTTAACATCAAATACTTTGGTTTATGCTCAAGAACATATCAGAGACCAACTCACCAAGGGCCTTTTGTTATTCCACAGCAACAAACAAATTTGGTCTGGCGTCCAGAGCAAACACTAACAACACAACACCGGAAATTGTTAAAATAACTACATTAGCCGATCACTAGGGTTTCGATATAAATGTTACATTATAACAACGTATACATAAGCTATAACCAACATACGCTACTCCAAAGCCCAAATTTGATTGTCATTCGGCATCAAGGGCACTTTACAGTAACAACATTGCACTCAAACGGGGATGTACAGCAAAAGACACTACTGGTACACAGTCAACGTAATATCAATTTAAACCAAGGCAATGCTACTCTCACCACCAGGGGGCTTGCGTGTACCACCCAGATAATCTCGAGGTTCCACCTTCCCATCAGAAAAGATGTGTTGCCACTCATTTCTCGCAATTTAGCTCTGCTCAGTGGTTTTTCTGCATGACCTGGAGGAACATCTCCCTTGAAGATATCATTACCGGTCAGCTCTTGAAACTTTTGGTTATGTATCTTTTTTGTCGTCTTGACAACAGGTTCTTCGGTGAATAGGATACTTGTCTGACCTCCAGCAGGCTATAAACAAATGTTAGCAGCTATATGACTGGTGAAACTTCAAATTCAAGATATGGAGAAGTAGGAAGAACTAGAAATAGTTCTGCATGCAGCAAAACTTAAAGAACAGAGGGAGCACTTGGAATGATCAAGTTGTGGATGAATGCGGGCATGATAAGCCTAAAATGGAATTTGTTTGAAGGAATTCTTGCATGCAGAAAAAACAAAGTTTTATTTGCTAGACAAAAAAGTTCAGGTTTAACCCTAAATTTATGTAAACATGTGCTAGTTCCCAATCTCACATGAGCATAAAAGCATCTGACCAGTTTTATAAAGGATTGCTACAGTGTTATTTATAATGGAAGCCTCTACTGTCATTGCGGGACTGAGGGGACTAACAGATTTGGCCTTTATCAACACTTTTCGTTTTAGTTGTAATGTAGTGAATCTATGAAGTTACTACTCCTAAAAGTAAAATGGATGTTGTGTTAAAGACTGATTGGAAAGCAACCACGCATCCAAACCCCCCCAAAATAACTTGCATATTGGAAAGGCACTACCACTGAATAAACAGTTCTAACTTTCTACCAATGCTAAAACAGTGAGAAAGGATTATCAGACACAAAAAAGATAAACTCACATTTGAAACTTTGACAGATGTGTGCACATTTCGTGGCACAGGTTCTCCCACATCTTTGCTTTCTCTTGATTCAGTGGAGCGTGCAGCAGCCAATGAATGTGGCTTAATTTTAGAAGGAGGGGCAAAGATGTCATGCCCACTTATCTCCTTATACTTTGCATTTGATATTTGTTTTTTATTCTTTCCATCTGACTCACTTTGCAATGTGCCGCTTAACTCCCGCTGCTTCGCTTCCTCGGCAAGAGAGGTAGGCTTCTTAGGAGAAACACCCCTATCAGCACTGAATGATATTTGGCTAATTCGATTCACTGCTTGCTGAAAATCATATCACCAAAGTTTAAAATGGTAAATTTACATCTAGGACAACTGGTGAACAATCATGCTCATTCTGCGAGGGAGATCATTGATACCTGATACATGCGCAATCCTGTTTTATTAGTAGGATTAGTAGCAGTAGGTTCAGATGAACCATTAGTACTATTGGCGGCAAAAATGCCGCTACCAGTCATCTCTTTCATTTTGTAACCTGAGCAAGGCTTCCTGAAAGAGCAATAGTGAACAATTTCAGATGGACTCAGATGAATAATAGCCACAAATGTCCAAACTGGCCCTTGATGAATGTACTATATTACATAACTCCATGCCAGAGTACAAATGAGAAAGAACGATTTGGTTAACACAACAGACTCATGCAAAGTCATGAAATTCTTAGAACAGAGTCCAACTTCTGGGAGTATATGTATCAATAATCCATAGTTAATCAACGATCCAATAAGCATTACAAGAGACCAGATAACTGAAAGTCAAAATATTGGTTTGAGCTGGACTCTTTCCATGTTAAATAAAATTGCATGCAATCCAAGCGCATGAAATTAAATTAGTTAACTTAAAAGCCCAAGGAATTTCCACATCAGTTCCAAATCTAACTTGTTATGTAATATTAGTCTTAAACCAGAATGAGCTGAGTTGGACAGCACAATTCGCACATTCAATGAATCCAGAAATAAAAAACAAAAGAAGCAGATGGAGACAAAAGAATCCGGAAATAATGAAGATACATAAATGAGGAAACTACAAGAGTGCAATCAACTCTAATGCTATGCTTTAGCCAACTAGACTTGACAGTTGAGATTTATGATAACAACTAAATATATTACCCAACGTTATGTTTGTCATGGTCTATACCGCAATCTATCATACAATGTCTAACTCAAAATATCTTAGTTCAAACACAACATTTTCAAATGAAGCACATAAAAAACAGCTTAACCATCAAATCTAACAAAAAAAAAAGACCCGAACAACTCATAAGTTATCAATGTAAGTACTCCATAAAGCATGATTAAATATATGCTTTCATATAAAAAGACAAAGTTTCTTCCTTTCTATTGCAAGTCGGTTAAGGAATAAACAAATAAAAAAAACTCAAAAGAGAAATGTAGGACCTTGAGCTAGATTAACACTTAAACCACTAAAACAACTAAATATTTCAACTAAAATTAATATCTTGATAGAGATCAAAAACAAAACCCAATAAAATGTAACAGTAGATCTGGTTCTACATTTCTAAACTAAAAAGAAAAGGATGAAATTCAAGGTCTTATTTTTACAACAAAATAATAAAACTCAAATTTCAAACTCCAAAAAGAAAACAGTTCAAGCTTATATCTAAAAATGAAACGGCATTTACAGCTAAAGATGCAAAATTTCCCCTAAATTTTTCTTAAAAAGAATGCGAAACTTAAAATAGAAAGAGATCTTACTTTTTCAAGAGAGATTGAACTTCGACATCGGTAACCTGACCTCCAAACAGCACTTTGCTGATTTTATCCGACGGCTGTTCTTCATTGCACCATTCGTCAGATAAAGAAAATGTGTATCGAAGCAAGCATGCAAAATTACAAATGTGTGTATCTAATTGTTATCGAAATAGACCTGGTTGGAACGACCAGAGGAACGCTGGGCGGAGGCGGAGAAGGCAGATGGGGGAGCCTCCGTCCACGTCAGCAGATCGGCGGTTGAGGTGTGAGGCTTTCGAACGGGCGTGCTTCTCTCCATTTTTTGGTGTGCTCTGAGCTGAAGTAAAGAGTAGTTTCAGTTTTGGAGATTTTATTTGGTTTGAAGGGATGAGAAAATTTTTTCAAATATTGAGTCTCGGACCAATTACCAAGCCTTTTTTTTAAATTAAAGATACGTACTCTCGTGGTTTTGGAGGACATGAAGACTCGCTGTTGGAAATTGACACGTGTCGGAGCTTTCATTAAAGGTACATAATTTTTTTTTTAATTTTAAAGTTAAACTTTTTTCTTAATTTTAAATTGTTGTATCTGCATATTTAGAAAATCATATTGATTTTTTATGGACAATTTTTAAGATTATATCTACTTCTTTCCAGTACTTTTAAATTAACATTAAAAAAATATAAGTTTTACAATTTATAGTGATTTTATCTCTTAAAAACTCTTAAAATTATTCTGATTGATTTTGAAATAAAATCATACGAATTTAAAAAAAAAAACAAATAAATTATATGACAATAACCCCTAAAATTAAACCAATGACTGAGTAGGATAAACAAGATAAATAGTTAAATAATGAAGTGACACAATGGTTCATTAAATCACGTGTACACCCGCAATACTTTTGGATGTTTTATTTTTAGTCAAGTTGAATCCCATACAAATTTTTCGGAGAAGATAATTTTTGGGTTTTATATATATATATTGCTAAGAGATTAACAATAATGGCACCAAGCAATAGAAATGCTAGCATTAATTAAGAAGAGTGCCACAAAAATCTAGATCACATATATCACTATAATTCATCTATATCAACTTTCTTTTCTTTTTTGAAAGGAAAAAGATGGAGTTGCGTTTCTCTTGTGACGTACATCAAAATAAAAACAACTAAATGATCTACACATGAATCTCAACTACACTAGCCTTACTCTTGGTCCGCCTAAATTAATGGGGAAGAGGGGGCTGGATCTTTTTAACTTCCTCCCCAATCGCCCTCTTTTGGGAGAGGTGGTTGGCTTTAAAATTATGCAATTGGGTGATCTGTACGTAACTTTTCGTGTGTCAAATTAAGTGAGGTGATGGGGAGGAATACTTAGAATATTATTTTTTATTTAATTTTAAAGTTGTTAATATTTTATATTTTAAAAATATTTTCAAATATCTTGAACCTAGAGATTAGGCTTTGAGTAAAAATTTTAAAAAGCCAACTGACCTCTCAGAATGTCATTCATCTCCGAGTCTTCTTTTTTTTTTTTTTTTTTTTAAATCTTACCTTTGTATTTTAATAGTATCTTACCATTGTATTTTAAAATCTTATTAAGTACTTCGAAACAAAATTTGCTAAAATCCTAGGCAAAGAAGAGGAAAGACAAAAAAAAAAAGTTGCATGCATAGGTATAAATATATAAAGGGGATAAAATACGTCAATTTTATTCACGAGGCAGGAATAATTAGGCATCAATTCTTACAATATGACGCGCCACGGATTTTACCCGCTAAAAAAGGGTAAAAAATAGAGGGTAAAAATGAAAAACCTGTAAATGAAAATTTTCTTTATGCTTACACATTAATCATGGTTTACTTGGCTGTTATCATTTAATAACTCCGAACTACCAATATCTGCTATAATCTGATCTAATTTGCTTCACCGTTTGGCTTCAGCTCATGCATTGAGCAATACCACAGCCTGTGGTATACAATAAAAAATGATGAATTTTTCTTCGAAAGGGGAAATTAAAATATTACTGGTACCTGGCATCACATTTGCTTTACTCCATGTTCTGAGCATCTTAAAGAATTTATCCAGTGTATAATTACGTTAACTGATTCCATGAAACAGCAAAGTCGGGTTCAGAGTTATCCCCAGTTCTTGTAGCTATCATAGTACACAGCAGAGCACATACAGAATGTTGATCGTTGCACCAAACTCATTGCTTGATTAAACGAAGCTCCCAGTTACCCTCACCATCAACAAGTCGCAACTCCAAAGCGTGAAATGGTATTAGAGCAGGCCGCTGAAAAATTACAATAGCATAAATAAATAAATAATGTGATGGAAAAATTACAATTGAAATGTGCAACTATAGCTTTGTTGCAATGTCTCTATTAGGAAGTGGTGAATCAGATAATCATAACAAGCATCCCAAATATTTTATCATCCACTGAATTAAAGATGGCCTGAAAAATAATCCGTAGCATATTTGTCATTGAAGCTACTTGCCTGAGATGAAGTAATAACAGTTATACCCAAGTCTTGTGCCAGTCTATAAAGTTGTTCCTCAACATCGACACTTGTGGCGCTGCCATGGGAAAAAACCCAGGTAAGTTAGATAACTGCCAAGTGTTTTTTAAACAAAATACATAGGGATTAGTTACATACTTTGTGCACTCATCAAGGATAGCAAATTTAGGCTTGTGGAAGAATAACCGTGCCTGATAAAACAGAGTTTGATATCATACAACAGAATTCTGTCTTGTATAAATATTAGCTTAACTCAACATGGCTTGAAGTTGGAACAAGTTAGCTTAACTAACCATGCTTAATCTCTGCTGTTCTCCAAGCGAGAGGATGTCTTCCCAATTGAGATTGGCATCCCAACCACCTTCCTCCCTTTCCAAAAGATAATTCAATCGAACATTTTCAAGAATAGTTTTCAAATGCGCATCAAGAATGTTCATGGTGTCTGCAGAATTTTCACCTTAAATTTTGCATGTTTACAATTCCCAAAAAATAAACAAATTCAATACATTATTTCTGGAGAATTCATTGAAGAAAAATAAAGAGTAATTTCGACACCAATAGACACAAGAAAGGATTTGTCATTCTACCATGCTTTTAAACAGTAATGTCATTCTTAATGATAGTCACAGAGATCGGATACATTCTCATGTGAAACCTCCAGATGGAAATTTGAGCATTTTGAACTTAATTCTAGTCCATGTCCCTTGGTAACTCATCACAAGAGAAAAAAAAAAAAAACAAATATCAATTGCCCAAATTCCAGATAATTTTATTTTTTCGGAACTTGAAAAACTCAATCTAATTTTGGCTACCAACTATGTTTTAGGGGCAGAGGAAGACCAGAGGAAATAGCTGAAAATTATAAGCGAGGACCTCAATCTTTACTGAGGTTACTGAGAATTGATCCTGAACATAGAGGGAAAAAGCTCAGTTTCTTCTTGTTGTAACTAATCTTTAATACACCACTACAAATCTAAATGGCACCTCCTTTGTACCATGTAACTTGACAGTCTAGAAAAGTAGTCAAATTAACTCATTCACCAGAAATTACCGTTTAATCATAAATGAACAGTACATATCAAAATAGAATTTTAAAGGATAAGGAAAGCAATGCAACTTGTGCAACTAGATTACCTTTTCTGTACAGCTTTAATTCCCTCAACTCTGCTTCCTCACGAGAGAGAGGATATATGATTTGATCCCTTAAAGTTCCCAAGCATGTATATGGTCGCTGAGGAACATAAAAGATGCCACAACCTGATACAGCCTCTCCATCAAAATAGTGGGATGGTTTATAAAGTTTTCCACTCACAAAGGGCCAGAGACCTCGAAGTACTCTGAAAACAGAACTTTTTCCACTCCCATTTGGACCTTGAGAGATTAAAAGCATGTCAGATGTAAGTCCTCTATCAAGGCAAACAATAATAATTCCTATACTAACCAGTAACAAGCAGGCTTTTTCCAGGTAACACATCACAAGTCAACTGCCTAGCCAACAGCTTCTGTGCTGGAGTAATTATATCCACCTTGGCAAAAGAAATAACATCTTCAGTATAGAGACCAGTCCTCTGAGACCGCAACAAGTTATCAGTGCTCAAATCTCCTGGTTAGATGACAATCTTGTTAGATTAAATGTGCAACATTTATGTAACTGAGTAAGTCTTAAAATAAATATATAGGAAGACAAAAGAAGATGAGTTAGAAAAGTCGATCCTAATCAATAAACATGCAAAGTGGCTGATCAACAAAAATATTTATGATGGACAAAACAGATAAGCTTCATACAGAAGCAATACATCACAAGAAAGACTTCCTCACGTGATACATATCATGAGCACAACTACATCAAATTGAAACACAGCCTACATTTAAAATCCCCTGTTTTTGTAAAGCCCAACAAATTAATGTATTATTGTTTTTGTTAAAATGTCCTATAATGAGGAACAATATATGCAGTGTTACATTGCAAGCAGCTTACACACACATAGACCTAACTGTTACATGCAACCTACTTCAGTTTAAATTAAATCAACTTGGAATAAACTTCATTAGTCTGTTGGTACCTTATCAAACAAGCACACTAACTTCTATGCATTTATGTTGCTATAATTTATGAATTACCCCTCGAAAAACTGACAGAAAACCTTTTTCTCCAAACATGTGATATTTGTATTATGTAAAGCTTTTTCACACTCAACACCGGCATACTGCCCAAAAAAAAAAAAAAAACTTGGCACCAACAGATTAGAAAAAAAAAAAAAAAGCTCTCAAAAGAAATGCTAGCAACTATGAGAATCTGACAATCTTTTGAGGCAATTATTTCAGCCAAAACAATAAAAATACACATAAAAAAGAAATGTAATGTATAAACAACCATTAGGAGAGAGTAAATTAGATATACCAGACTGAGCAGCATCAAGAAGCTCTTCAAGCTCAAAAATTCGGTTGATGCTTCCAGATAGCTCCAGGAACTTTCTATGCAACTCCAGGATGTCACCAAAGGCTAAAAAGCTTTGAGAAACAACAGATGCTAGGAACCGCAGTGCATGTGCAAGCTCACCTGAAAATAGTTAAGTACATTCAGAGAGAAAAATAGGAGGGAGAAACCATAAAGTAACACAAATTTGAGTCAAATATCTCACTTTGAGTAGAAACCAAGGCTCGGTCACCCCTGTGTTCCAAGGCATATAATAAGCTCAAACCCCAAGTAACATTATGTGGAAGCTGTTTTGTAACAAAATCATCAAGTATACCAAACAGCCATTTCTTCTTCAAAAGTAACAAAGAGTGATCAAGAAGGTCCCTAAATCTTGACTCAACCATCTGTTAAATATAACAAACATAGAATTAGGGACGGGCATGGAAATTATGGGGAAAACGGAGTCTAATAACATAATGCATGCACGGTAGCAAACCATGCAAAAGGGGAAAAATAGTGGACCACTATCCATGCAAAAATTGCTTAAGATGGATTTCATGTTTAAAACAAATTATCTGCTCAAGTCCTCTCTAGACAAGGAGCAAAAGCCTGAAGTGCTTTCATTTTGCTGCAAAACATTCCTTTAGTAATATAATAACGAGAGACGGAGGGCGACAATCAATATCTGTCTTTGAAATATTAAGCTGGAAAATATTTATACCAAAATTTTAATTACACATGGAACCCACAACAGGTTGTGATCTTCTTATCAAGGATTGGCATGTAAACAATTCTTGATGCAAAATTCAAGCCTGTATGAAAACAGCAATTGTAGAAACACTAAAAAAAGAGTTCATTTTATAGGGGTTCAGCCCAGGCATATAAAATGTAAACTATAGTTGTGCGATATAAGCATAAGGATGTATTCAAACTTCCAGTAGCCAACCCGTAGATAGATTAAGTATATTGATGATTTTGGTCTACTTCTCCACAAGGAAAATTTACATTTGCATCATAAATGACAGAAACAACAGTTTGGATTCAAATGCTTCAGACATAAAAATGAATTCAAAGTATCTTACAGCTTTTTCCCGAGCACCGCCTCCAAAGAAAGCAATAGACTCAGCATGAGTACGCAATCTTTCGTGCATGAACCTAATTAACATATAGAATAAGTTATTAGAATGATATATGCATCATCATCCAGATATTCATAAAATTACACACATGCAAGCACAGGAGAACATGTTTTTTGTATCACATCCTTCAATGTTTTAAAAACTAAACAGGTAATGAACTGTAAAAATAAGAGAAGACCTAAAATTGAAGAGTTTAACCATGGCAAAACTCCTTGCTAAGACATGACAATATCACATAGTAAACCTAAAAATAATTAATTAAAATATAAACATAAAAAATGAGATAGCAACATAGCATTCTTCTCATATTAGAAATTTTGAATATTCTGATCAGTCTGTTGCATCATGTAAGCAAGTTTGCTCAAAAGAAATATTCATCTTTGCAGTTTTGTTATTTTGCCATTCTTGCCTCATATCTTAACAATCTAATCTAACTTCAAAGAAAGCCCAAATGATCATCATCTAGGCCAATGAAATATATAAGCCCAAACATAGGCCCAGATGACAAACAAGAGTGCCACACATTGACCCAGCTATTCAGTTTACATACATAGATGCCAGAGAGGGATGAAGAGCAGGGGAAGGGGGATATCACGCTCTGGATTGGTTGCCAAACAAAGAGCTAAACTATCACTTATTTTAATTAGTGAATGAGTCCTCCCCTGGTCTTATTTTTTACTTATCTGTTTATTTTGGCCATTTAGCTGTTATTATACAGGAACTGAAAAATCAAAACAGGGAAACAAGAAACATGTAAGGGAGTTCAATGATATGGTAATAGATGGTTTTGCTTTGCAAACCGCAAACTTAAAGAGAAGCTATTAATGAGGAAGTGGCGAACAGAGGAGAGAAATTTATCAATATAGAAGAAGCCAAATCTTTGAGGAGACAGTAGCAGAGGGTTTTTTTCTTTTTTCATTTCTGTCAAAACAGAATCTTTTTAAAGTCTTTTCTTCTTTTCCCTTTTCCCGCTCCTTTTTTTCAGATAGAGGCAGTTCTATGGACCATTACATGTTCTAAAACTTGATTGTATGGCAGTAACAATTATGAGAAGTAGGTAAAAATAAATATTTTGAAGCACCAGACAATTTACTAAAGCCACCAGGTTTTATGGTTCTTCTGGTTTTACTTTTGAGTTGTGACTACCGAGCTCAGTTCCTGGGCTTCGTATTCAAACTACCAAAGCAGTCTGGATTTAGAAACACCAGTTTGTATCAGCATTTTGGCATTATACATGTTCATGCAAGTATTTCCACGTGTAAGTACATCTAGCATTCTTAGTAATAGTAGCATGGATTCTAAACCAAGATCAAATTACCTAAAGGTTCCTTCAAGTTGTTGTTCTCGACTTGTCAAATCACCAAAATCAGGAGTAACAGTCCTTAGAAAACCCAGACCAAGCAACATATATGCATACAAAATAGCAACTCCCCTTCTTCCAGTTAACAGCTTCATTCTCCAGGTGAACCTTAAAAATTGCAGCATTGTTGAGAATTTTTCGTAGAAAGATAGATAAGGGATGGAGGAAAGGAACATGAAATTTCAAAGCCTAGAATCAAGATTAGACAGGAAACAAATAGTGCTACCATAATAAATCAAGATAATGTACTCACCACAAAATGTCAACAGATGGCTTTACCATTCCGGTAACCAGCCCTGATAAATCGGTTGTTAACTTTTCAAGATCATGGGTTATTCTTTGATCTGCATCAATATTTTTGCTTGACATGTGAAAGACCTACAAGGAGATGCATTTGATGTGAATTTACCATTGCTGAATTCTAGGTAATGTGTGACAATTATTACCATTGTGCAATGCCTTCCAAGTACTCAGACATCACTGTTTCTGAGCTGATCAAACTACCTGGTAAAATGCATTATTTCTTAAGTAGTTCTTTAGCAAATGTTGGGTCAATTTAATCCTCCATCCGAGGGCCAGCCTAGCTTTCAAGTGCCTGTAAACCAAGAAATAAGCTATTTAAAAATTATATTTTTCACCGAGAAGGCATGAACCTAGATGTGAAATAAAGCTAGGGATGAGTTTAGAACTTCTGTGGTAAAATTCATACCACCAAGAGTCAAGTAAATCAGTTTTTTGAAGCACTATAAACAAAAAAATTATTTAAAAGAAAACTCTTAGTAGAAATATTGCTGGAGGTTATCCTCGAAATTGTAAATGCACGACTGGTATTCATTGTCTTCATATGATCCAGAGATCTACTCAGAAGTTTACCAGAATGACATGAAGAAATGGAAATAAAATAAGAATAGAAATGAGCCAAGTATAGGATACCGAGCCATGACATCGTTCGTCACAAAGAGTATCTATTATTTAACAGTCACAAATTACAGGCAAATACAAACCAACAAGTTAGACAAACAGCCTGTGGCATATAAAATAGCAAACAGCCTTTTGCATATAAAATAGACCACTAAAATCTGCACATACAGCACAAAAAACATACCAAATGGAATGAATAGTCTTACAAAGCATTCTTTGTACAGTATAGGAGAAAAAGCACACTATATGAATGCTACAACTCTTTTGGTTGCTGCTGCAATATCTCCCCTTCAAGAAAATTTCAGAAATCAGAACATATTATGGCATTCATTAACACATTTATTTGGAAAGCACAGTGAGATTTTTTTTTTTCAGAGAAACCAATTTCAGTACCTTCAAGAAAAACAAGAAAACCTTCTTTAGGTTTCAAGAACGTGTTGACCCTGAAGTTTGAGGGTTACACACATTCATGCTAAACCAATCACAGTTACCAGTATGACATCAATTTGAGGTACACTCCACTAGCACTATATCAATAATAATAACACAACATGCCCTAGGGTAATTAGGAAGAAATAGCATATATATATATACACAAATATATGCCTATATTGCAGATAAGTGAATGTCACAAAAATTAACAAGTACAATAACGCAATAATATTAGCATTGACTCAAGAGACAGTTTAACAGATTGATCTTTCTCTATTTGTTTTAAGTATTTCATATAGAGGTCAACACATAATGAATAGAAAAAATTACCTCAAAGAAGGCGCAATGAATGAAGATGCAGCACTTTGGAGAACACTTTTACCAATTAATCGGATAAAGGCTGCCTTATCCTGCTCCAAAACATACTTCACAGTCGTTCCTGAGAAGTGATGTATTTAAATGACAATAAAACAATCTCTCAGATTTTAAAATGGATAAAAGTAAAAGAATATATTTCTAATACCATTCAATGATGCAATCCGATCTGATACCCATGTTCTTGAGACAACAAGAAAAGCAACTGCAAGTAGTTGAGCCCCTTGTTTGTCAAATATGGTCGGTACCTGAAACACAAATTTAAGGTTGTAGATAAAAGAATTAAAAACTTGTGTTAGCGGATGAGAACACCATGTGCTCATTACTTACATTAAGGACTCCTTTCACCGGGTTTACTTGAATTCAAACATTGAAGATAACTAAAATATCACAAAAATGAATGCTCGATATGCTCAACACTCAACAAATGTTATACAACAGTATTTAAGCTTCTTGTATCATCTATGTTACAGTTATAGAAGTGTATTTGAGAACATTTAGTCGAAGATGGTCAACTCCATCATTACTAATCCATAATGGCACTTTCAGAAAAGACAAGTATATAACTTCAAGCACTTATTTTGTAGGATTCAAACACTATGTTAAAGCCCATTTAATCTAATCTACTATTCCTACAGAATAATGTCTAGGATCTGAAACGCTAATGAAAACTCAATTTAGGAATAAGCTAAAACTCAACATGAGGCAGGATCAAAGTCAGAACAACTACATAAATCTCCTACCAATGACCTAACAAAACAAGAGAAGCTATATTTTTTTGTTATTCAAGTCCCATAAAAATTTAGAACTTCACAAACTCAACTATTGATACCTACTTTGAGTAACATAATGGGCAAATCATCCTTTAAGTTCCCAAGGTTAATTTATTTGAATAAAAGGAAAAAAAAAAAAAAAAAAGCTCTTTCAAAACATACCAGTACTTTAAACATGGCAGCTACTCTCAGTGGCAGTACTCTTGGATCCCTTTGGAGTTGAGGAACAATAGGCAACTTAACATCATGATTCACAGAGGGCGATGCTGCTATCACCACTGATACATATGATTGAGTCTTTGGATTTGAGAATGCAGAGTCCTAGACAAATTCACTCAAAAATTTGCAGTGAGATAAAATGGATCCAGTTAAACAAAACAAAACACACAAGAAAACCAAGTTTCAGAAATTTTAAGACCTTTTTAGCTGCAGTGAATGCCCGTTGAACTGCAATTGCATCAGTTTGGCGGTCTGTCTCAGAAAGTTTAGTCAAATCAATCCCACCTTCACTTTCTACTGAAGAATCCTCCCTGCAGGTTTTATAGAAGTTCAATTAACACACCAAAAAAATTGGTAATATATGAAATAAGCACAAATTTATGCTTGGTACCTTTTGTAATGAACTTTCCATCCTCCTTCCCCATCCAAGGACAAAACCATATCATGAAATGCAACTAGTGCTGGACGATGTGATATGGTTATGCATGATGTACCCATAGCTCTAACTTTAGCACAAAACCGCTCCTCCATATCAGTTGTCACAGCACTTGTGCACTCATCAAGAATTGCAAATTTAGGCTTATGGTAGAACAGCCTGGCCATCCCCAATCTTTGTTGCTCCCCAAGAGAGAGTTCATCACCCCAGTTAACCTCTTTCTCAGGTGGGTAACGATCCAATAGGTACTCAAGGTCAACCTGCATGGACAACAAAGTTAAGAGCTGTTTTGAAGGTAGCCTGTAAAACCCAAAAAGAAATAGAAAGCATGAATACAATTTTAAGAAAGAGAAAACATGAAAAATATTATGGGATGAAACTCAATACATTTTTCAACAGCTCCATCATTTCACTTTGTGTAAGAGGATCAACATCCTGATCTGCAGTAAGAGGATAAATTAACTGGTCGCGAAGGGTTCCAACGGCTGTATATGGTCTTTGTGGCACATAGAAAATTTCTTTGTTAAGATCCGAACCAACCCCAGGTTTCACAATATGGCCAGACACCAGTGGCCAAAGACCACCTAAAACCCTGAAAAGGGAGCTCTTTCCACTGCCATTTGGACCTTCAGCAAAGCAACAGCACATATTAGATTTGGTAAAAATGAAGATAAAGAAGGGCAGCATATATAAATAAATATACATACATATACATACACAAAGTGCGCATATGTAAAATACATACACACACAAATACACAGATAAGGAACAACCAAGACTTTTCACTATTCAGTGAAAAGGCATAGATGCAAGGATATTAATACTTGTCAAAAGTTAAAAGCAGGTAAGGTTGCCAAAGGGTTGATGGGTATGAGTAGGTGAGAGATAGAGTACAATTCACATCTTCACCACATCCTTGCTCCAGCACTCAAGGATAAATCCGGGCCCCTGCCTCGTGTGAAAAGAGAATGTTTCATTAAAAAAAAAAAGGAACTCTGCTTCTTCCGGGCAAGAATTGCACATATAGTATGTTTTTCTTTCTCCCTCTACAACTATCCCCAGTCCTCTTATTCAGTTTTTCCTTTTCTTTTAAATATCTCACTGAGTATGACTTTGAAGTTTTAGCAGGGTATAATCAAATTAAAGAAAGTCATAGATGTCTGAAAAAATGAGAACCTTTTTCTTGCTTTTAATTAAAACCTAAAGCAAAGGATTCTAAAAATAAGAATAAGAATTGTATCCAGAGGATTACAAACTCAATGTTCTAAGCCCGTTACCTATTCATATTCTACTTCAAAATTAAATACGTACTGAAATATATGCTACAAAGTAAGATCGTTATTAAAAAAGGAAGTGTTACCAGGGTTTATATTTAAACTAAGCCACTCTTTGGCATCATATCAAGAATAAAACTCCAAGAACAAAGCCCCATTGCAACCAACCAAAACTAGCTATGAATCATCACTATCTAACAAAATCTATAACAACTTGTCCATGGTAACTCTCATTTTCAATAAAAGCTCATCACACTTCCTCGACAATAATAGAAATGAATGTAGAAAAGCAAAATAGAAGCATGTCTAAAAGACAAGGAGATGACAACATAAGGCATATTAAAGGTAAAAATATAAATCACAATATTTTCAAGGGAAAAATAACCTGTAATCAAAAGATTAGATCCCGATTCAACCCTCAAAGAGAGATCCTTCACCAGAACATTCCCAGTTGGAGTGACAACCTGTATAGCATTTCAACTATTAGAACAAAAAATAATAATAATAATAATAATAAAGGCATATTCAGAATCATAAATGGTTCAATATCATCTCAAATACCTTGACACCGGAAAACTCAACATAATTAGCCTCAGTTAAGTAATTCCTTCTTGCAGTTCTTTGCAGGGAAGGTTTTTTATCATCAGCACGTAGCTCTCTTGATATGAGCATTAACTCATGAATGCGGTCAGCATAACCACTGGAAGACATTAAAAGAAATAAGAACAAGAATAAAACTTTAGTTATTAGATGAATCAGAGATCTGTGTCTCACTAATGTTCCTTCTAGTAATAATCAACAAGTATTACTGAATGTGTAACATATTCATCACGAATTTTAAGGATGCATATGGTAAGATTTCAGAGGTTGCTTAGAACGTGCTTAATGTTCCCTTACCTCTAACTCACTCAAGTTCTTTCTTGTAATAAACTAGTAATCAACAACTGACTGAATGTGCAACATATTCGTCATGAATTTTAGGGATGCACATGGTAAGATTGCAGAGGTTGCTTAAAAAGTGCTTAATGTTCCTCCATATGTTGTTTTTCTTCCAAAAGTATATATCTAATACCTCTCAAAAGCCAGAAATCAACGAAGAAATACCTGAGACGATTTAGCCGTCTTGAACTTATGGAAAGGGTTCCCAGGGCCTGAAATAGTGAAATTACAACACTGGTGTGATATCTTAAATTGCTTAACATCTCTGCCCGTCCCAATGTTGAAGCGTCCAGTCTAAGATTGCCAGCAAAGAAAGGCTCAATAATCAAAACAACAGCAACAGTAGCACCAAGATACTTCAATAAGAAGTCTTGAATCATGCCAAACCACCATTGGTCATGAAGTACGACACTCAAGTGCCTAACAAGAGTCTTAAACTTCTGCTGAATATGAGATTCTTCTCTACTTTCTCCACCATAAAACGCTATACTTTCTGCATGGGTCCTTAACCTTGAATGAAGCTGTCTGTATTCTCCTTCCAACTGTTGTTCTTTGGACATTAGTTTTCCAAAAGCAGGAGAGAAGTTTCTTATCGCAGCTCCTGCTCCAAAAACATAGCCCTGCAAAGCAATCACATGCACTAATGTGACAACTAGACGTTATGGTAATAACTACATTAGCAGAGCAGTTGCCAGAAAATTACGTAAGCCTGCAACAAATACAAATGAATAGGACGAAGAATTACCAATATCCAGAAAATGTATTTTGGGCTAGCATAAGAACAAAGTCGCCAAGTATAAAGCAGACCATCAAAAACTGCTGTCAAATCATCCTGTACAAGCTCACTCAACTCCAAACAGAATCTTGGTACATCACTTGCAATCCGTTGTTCAGGATTCCTAATCCGTCCATCAACATGTGATATTTTGTAATATGCCATGTTCTGAAATTAAATATTTTATTGATAAACAATAGAGAAAAATACTAAGAACGAGAAAATAAAACTTATAAATCATGTAAATCTAATTGATAAGTGCTTCTTCCTGCAGAGAACAAACAAAAGTAAAGCACCATCATCCTCAGAGATTGAGATTGAATTTGCAATTTATATATCAGATGGATAGTCTCATTGCTGTTGAAAGCAAAAAAAAAAAAAAAAATGGAATTAGGAAAAGGCATCAGGAGGAAAGCATAAATGACTAGATCTCTGGATTGTAGAACAGAATTTTCACCACTCAGAAGAAATCTACTTAATGCTATTACCCTTCAGATGTATGCTAAGTTACAACAATTTGAGTAGGATTTTCAGTAAAGAAAATTTTATATGATTCTAAACTTAACATATCTCAAGTCTAGGACAGATTTAGAATTTAATCCCATAATGCTTTGGTTAAAGATGTCATGCACATTTAAAAAAATAAAATAAAATAAAAAAGAGGAAAACATAAACTAAGATTTAAAGAATATTAGACAACTAAATATAAAACAACAATGAATTCCACCTGCCACTCATAAAGCTATGCAAAGAAGATAGTTCACTCATGCAGGAAGAAATGAACATCAAAGTATGTCATGAGTTATGATAGGAAAATACCTGATCTAAACAGATTAGAAAAATAAGCATAGCATAGAAGGTAAAAAAATATCAGTTATATACAGATTACTCCAACAGAAAAGGCAGAAAACTACCTCAAAGTAATGTGCATGGATGAGTTTCGTCAGTATTTTTCTGAACCTCAGACTTAGGGTACCAGTTATATACTTTGAAGTAGAATGAATGGTCGACAGAAGAAAGCACAACAAAATGTTTTCAGATATTAGCTGGAAAAATGATGGTACAAGCCGAAGAAAAGCAGCACGGAATAGAAATCCCTGAACTTTTGCTAATCTATTGCTCAACACAGTTCTCAGCACCTGCAAAAAGGTACAAGGTAGATGCTTTACTGAAAAAGAGCACAAAACAAAAGTCTCCTATGTCACATCCCTACGGAAGGAAATTAAATTTCCATTCACCTTTTTAAAGGTTTTCTATCCCAATTGCTATATCTGATACATTTCACATGGGAAGTGCAAGCTAAAATCAAAGGTTTGTAGGTATCCATCTGCATAGATGCATGTATAACAAAAGCAAATAGATAAAGAGCCTTAGCTACCCATTTCCTTCTCATGTTACTTATATCACCAAATACACTAACTAATTGTTAAATAAAATAAATAACTGAAGCAAGAAATCTAGCAACTAGACCTTGGTAACTTACTTTGATTTCTTGTATTTTTCCTATTCTAGATCAAAATATCTGAAAAATTATTACATTATACAGTCAAGGGGAATGAGAGGTGAAGTTTTGGTGTTTTACTGAGGTAACAAATTGTCATAGTCGAGTATAAAGATGAATTTGAACCAATGCCTTCTGTTATATGCCACTTGGCACTAGCTCAAGTGGCATCTCTACACCAAAGATTCAACATCAGGAAAAAACTTAACAACCCACCTCATTTGGAGGGTAAAAATTCAAATAATCTTCAACTTTCCTACTGGTCCATTTTCTTAATAATGCTTGCAATAGCAATGAAAAAGGTCACCGTGACACAAATAAAATATAAAGATAACAGACACTTAGAAAGCAAATGCAGTATTAAAACACGTTATGTTGGAAACACAGAAAAAGAAAGGCTTACCACTATGCCCACCAAAGCCAAAAGATCTCTTGCACCAATTTGGCCCATTTCAGATAGAAGAATTGCTGCTAAAACCTGAAGGGACTTTAATCCACCTTTCTTTTTTGAAGTTCCCTTTACATTATTATTCATTTTAAGAACCTCATCAGAATTTTCTCTATGATCTCGGACCCCATTATAATGACCATATGAATCAGGCTTTTTACTATTAAACCGTGATTCTACATAAGCAGCAGCACCACCAGCAACCACAATACCAGAAGCAAGCAGTAGTACTTTCCTGTAAAACCATAAAAAAACTAGTAAAATACAAAACAGTCACCAGGGAAGGAGAGAAGACAAAGGTTATGTGGCTTGAGCATTGTAACATAAAAAGAGTATCATAGCATGGACATCCAACAGAACCCCGCAGGGTAGGTGGAGCAAGGAATAATATCATGCCACATAACATATTAACCTTGATAGGATGGTAACAGACAGATAAAAAACTGCAATAATATTAAGGAAATACTAAAGATTCAGAAGAAAGATAGTTGATTGAAGTTAAATTCAAGCATCTAATCCCTTTAGAAAAAATAAGTCCCATATTTTACACTATCATTTAGTAAAACTATAGGAAAACATAACAGAATCTGGCTTAAATCACAATTTGTCAAGAGGTAAATATGAGGAAATGGTAAGGATAAAGGAGAGATACTATATAATACTTGCCCTAGCGGACATCTAAATTATCAGTGTTATCATTATCAAACCAGTTCGGAAGAAGCACCAACTCTTATCATTTATACAACAAATAAATTGACTCAACTAAGATATAGAAGTGTCAATATAATTATTTAAATTGATTATCACCAATAAAATACATCAATACCTCCTAGAGGCCAGAAGATTTCGGCCATCCTCTGTTAACTGCAACAGTTGAAGAGAAGGCATTGTTGAAGATGAAACTCTTCACTTTAGCAAAGATTACCTACCAAGCAAGGAGGGAAGAATCTGGAATGCATTAACAACAATTGTTAAACAATAATTCTTCAAGCTTTTGGATTTCCCCACAATCAATATGAGGAACCAATAAATAGAAAGAGGGACAAATAGTACTAATTACTTTCTAAGCATAAGTGAAAATTTTTCACTAGAAATATACACAGAAATATTGTTTTTATATAAGATGATACGTATACCCCTATGACAAGATTTGTTATTCATGACAAACAAAAGGATACAAAGAACAAGGGGAAGGATTACAAGTGAAAAATAAATTCTAGGAGGAAAAATTCAAAGTAGAGAAATTTGCACAGCATTTTTTTCTTATTCACTAAAACATCCCAAAATCATCCCACCCTGCCCCCATAGAAAAAATCTCCAGAATTTTATGGTCAAAGCTCAACAACTTGGAAACTGAATAAGAAGGGTAGTTGTGACACCATCTAATGTGCAATCAGTAGCAAAAGATAATGCTCTGCAGAAGGAAAGACCATTGTAACAAATTCACGTTATAAGAGAGCATAGGATGATTCTCCATAAGTCAGATCCTGTTGTTTAACAAGATAAAGCATATATTTGTCTAGAACAGGACAAAAAAGTGCATTCTTTCTATTGTCTTGCATTGCACTCTCACAATTCCAATTCAAGCCAATAGTGCTAACCATGCTCCATCAACAGTAGATGTTGGCAAGAGCCCATACTTCAATTTGTCTTAATATGAAAACAAATAAGCACACTAAATATGCCTTGTAATATTCCTTTTTATCAAATAATTCTCAACAATAATCAGACAGAACACATCTGTGAGATATATTAACTAAGCACCATCAGCATAACAAAACTATAAAACTACTAGGAAAAGAAAGGAGCAACAACAGACATAAAAAATCATATACCAAACACTGTTGAAGTTCAGTAAAATGTTCATTGAAGAGATAAGAGCACATTGAAGAGCATATCTTGAAAATGTAAAAATTGGATGATGTTCTCAGGAGCTACATTTATTTAATCTGGACCCATCTTCAATAGGTGATCAAAAATTGAAAAGAATAAAGGCTGAAAAAAGCTAAGCAAATTGTTGAAGTAAAGATGTGCAGCTAAAGTGTTGTGCAAGTATAGAATGCTTATACAAGTTGACACACCTGTACAGATGAAGACCCAAAAAGGGCACACAGAGGCATATGGAGTGTCATAAATAAACTGACTGAAATTGGTTTAGTTTTAACCCTTTTTAATCTATTGCAAACTCCACTGCTTGAATATAAGAAAAAAATGTATACTTTTCATTTGAAAAATGTAAAAAATTGATTTTGAGCAACACCATCTGCTTTCTTGACAAGAAAACTAATAACAATCCCTTTTATTAAAGAGTTGTTAAATTAATCTTGTGCCTACCGCCCAACATGCTACCAACTTCAAGTTATAACACTAGTTGCCACACTAGAGCTTAGGGGGGCATCCAACCCTCTGCGACAAGCCAAATAAACTGGTCTTAAACACAAATACCACATAAAAATTTACCATTTCTAACAACAAAAATCACATTCTGACAACATAAGGCCAATCAAAGTTGTTCAATTTAACAATAACTGTAACTAGACTCTTTCCAATCTATACACGCAAAAGTCGTCGCAGAGCTATAATTCATTAATTCCTTTCCTCTATCACATTTTCCGCTCAAACCTTCAAAAATAACCAAGAAAAGCTAAATTCTTACCATGGGATTAAATTTTTACAACTTAAACACTCGACCTAATTTTTTAGAACTCCACTTCAATTCAATTTTCCGTGTACCAAACTTTCCATAATTTGATCAAATAACTTAAAATGAAGGGGAAAAAAAAGAAGAAGAAAGTAACGCAGTCTTTTTCTTATTGTTGCAAAAAATTTCCTACAAAAATAATCATCATAAAATCGTTCCATCAACACTTTAGCTAAAACTAATCAAATCCAGAAAATTCAAACAAAAAAAATAATGAAAACTAAAGCTGAAAGCAAAATCATCAAACTAGAGAGTGGCTTTTTAACGTACCTGACTGCAGCAGAAAGTTCTCAAAGCGGCACCATCAAAACAATAGAAACCGCATTAATGTCTGTAACTTCTCTCTCTCTCTCTCTCTCTCTCTCTCTCTCTCTCAATTATTCTCTGGAACTAAAATTTGGTCCGCCTTTTTTTTTATTTAGATACAAATAATAAAAATAGCCGGAGCTCTTTAACAATTGAACCCAAAATTCAAACCCAAGATTTTTTAATTATTTTTTTAGGGTTGCTAAATCGAAGACGAACCTTATGAACATAATTCAAAGGGTAGAGAACAAAGAGAAGAGCAGCTTTGTCCTTAAATTTAAGCAAGAGAGAAAAAAGCCTAACAGTTGATAGATTCGATGATAAGCTGTTGCCGGAGCTTATTTATAGGTTTTTTTTTTATATTCAAAATTTTGTTCTGAATAGAGAAAAAACACAGGTCCTTTATTTTTTTTTTTTGGTATTCGATCCTCATTTTTCTTTTTAATCCATAGTTTGACGAAACAGCTGAGTGCTCATTTTAGATCCCATCTTTATTAAAAAATTTCTGACGTTTTATTTTATAAAAAATTAAAATTCAACTTTTTTATTTTTATTTATTTAAAAAACAAATACAAATTTTCCTTCGTTAAGAATGACTTTCACGTGACAATTAAAATTAATAATTTTAAATATAATATAAAAATAATAAAAAATTAATAATATAATTCAAAATTAATAAAAATTAGACCTGATAAAAATAAAAATATATATTTTATATTTAACATATTAATATAAATTATAATATAAAAATTTTTATATTTTATATATAATATAAAATAAATATAATACAGAAAATACACATATTATTATATTTATTGACAATCTTTTAATTTAAATTTAAATAAAAATTTGATAAAACTCAATTTTATTACAATTTCTACTTATATTTATAATTTTATAAAAATACATTTTTCACATTTTTCGTCATCGTTGTCATCTCTTTTTTTTTTTTTTCAATGTTTTTGGAAGTAACTAGAAATATTTTTTAATTCACCCAAAATTTCAACGTAGCGGTCACCAAAAATTGCAGAGCTGGCCATACATTATAGCATGAATTTTGGTGGGGGCCATTTTATTTATTTATAGTCAACCACTAACCTCTTTAATTAAATATAATAATTTGAAAAGACATAATCAAATATAAAATTAAATTTTATGAGGGCCAATGCACTGAAGTACACAACTGCACGTTATTTTTCAAAAAATGACGTAAAGCAACAATGCATATTTTTTAAATTGAGGATAAGATATTTAATTTTAATTTTTTTTAAAATATGCATCAATAATTAAATTAAATGATCAGATAAAAGTCATTGTCGTATCTTTACAATTATGGCATGGATCCATCATATCAACGTTGGATTTGACCAAAATGTTGAAATGATGTCCTCACATTTTCTTCCTTTCGAGCTTCAATTGTTACCTTCTTTTATTGTAGAAGTATGTTTGGCATACGATTGAGGGCAATTGGGTCTAGCATGTCTGATGTTAATTTTATTTATATTTAATGAAAATTTTAATTTTTATATTTAAATGAAGAAAAAGATAAAAATAAATATTATATTATAAAAATGAAGATGAAAATGTGAATAATTTTAAATTTTTATTAAATATAAAGATAAAAATGAATAATAACACATTTATTTCATACCTATATTATATATATTTAATAAATATATTTTATTAAATAATATAAATTATTATTTTAAATTAATTAATTTTATTTAAAATATATATTAATATATATTTATAAAAAAATTATCTAAATTTATAAGATAAAATATAAATTTTGGATTTTACTTTTTTAAAAAAATTATGAGACTATTTATATCTATTAAATAATTATAAAGATAAATACGATGATGATTTAAAATATTCATTAAATATAAATATAAAAATAAATATAATATAAAATTTTCGATATAAAAATAGGTAATATTTTACTTTCCCATGCCATGCCCCCTATGCCAAACATGCAGTAATTTTTTTTTCATTTTTAAGGTTTAGTTTGTTGATAACAGCGAAGAGAAACCTAAAATGGAAATTGTTTTGGTTCTTAATTTTTAAAAGAAAATTACTATATTTTCAAATAAATAAAACTATTCATTATTTTGGTTATTTTTTGGTGTTATTATAATTTTTTTTTATTTTTGTTTTCAAATCAAATGGAATCTTAAAGTAAACATATTTTTTTTACTGTCAATAAATATAATAACAAAGTAGGAAAACTCTATTAAAGTTTTAATTACGGGAATATGAAAAAAAAAAAAACTTATTTTTTATTTTACAATTTCATTATTAAATTAATAATAATTTTATTTTTATTAATGTAATGTTTGATACGACAATTGAAGATCTTGATCTATCACAAAAAAAAATTTAATAGTATCAAAAATGATTTTAAAATGTATTTCGATATTTAAATTAATAAAATACATGAAAAATAAAAAAAACAAAAAAAATTTAAAAAAAACACAAAAAATCAAGTCGTGAATTTAATACGAATAATTTTTTTATTATTTATATAAATAAAAAAAGAAAATAACAAAATTTTTTGTTAACAATTTAATTAATTTATAAAAATATTGTTAAAGTATGATATTTAATAACGTTTCGGTTCAAATCTATCCCAAAGAATCTTTTACTTTATCTCAAATTACAGAGTATTTCTTTTTTTATAAAAAAAATATATATATATCCTGAAAAGAAAAGAGTTTCACGGCACCAAGTTGGGCGGAAACAAGCGCGATAACCAATGGGTCAACAGGGATAGCAGTTGTTTGGGTTGCTTGGGAGGCTTTGGGAATGGAATTGTTTTTGTTTTCGCTTGGGAGGCAGTTGAAAATTTTTGTTAGACGTTCCCATCTTCAATTAAAAGCGAAATTAGGCAGTTGGGAGATAATAATCCTAGTATAGTATCAATTTCAGGAAAACAAAAAAAAAATGGAATTGGTTCCCAAAAATGGTCCTTACTCCTATATGACAGACTCCTAAGCTTGGAATTTAGACTCTTAATTAAAGCTTCCATATTTTAAATTTTAGCAGGAAAGAAACAAAAGCAACGCTCTCCACGTTTTTGTACTTGCTAACTTAATAAAGTCTAATGTACTTTCCTAAGCTAAATTCATTTTCAAACCTTTCAAATTAAAACCACAGTAAGATATAAGAACCTTTATTTTTCTGACAAAAGGTTAAAAAAACATTTCGAACAAATTTTTACAATTATTTAAGTTTTTTATTTTTTGCAATTAATTAAGATTTAAATTTTTAATTTCAAATCAGTTAAATTTTTAAATATTTATTTTTATCTAATTAACTATTAAACATTTATTTTTATCTTAATTAAGTACTTAATTTAATAAAAATGAATGTTGACTGTTAATAAATTCATTTAAAAATGATTTAATTGATGAAAATAAGTATTTAAGAATTTAATTGATTACAACAAAATGACAAAAGCTTGAATGATTATTAAATTTTTATTCATAGGTTTGTTTGATTTTTTGTCTTTTACTTAATTATAAGATATAAGATTACAATATTACATTTCATAAAATAAAGGTTTATAATCTTATTTATAAGACTGCACGGTGACTAGTTACAGTAGGGAAAGGATTTTCACAACACTAAATCGTGTTTGGAGATAAATTTCATTGAACCCTTGTGAATGATCTACGGCGTATTATAGTTAAGTATGTGATAATCTCTTAAATTTATTTATAAAATTTAAAAATAATTAGATATTATTTTTTGATAATAATTGTATAAATCAATTAAATTAAATCATATTAATTGTGTACGTGACAGGTTTCTTTACTAAAATAACCCATGAGAATGGGAATTAATTTCGCAGATGAACCTGAACAAATGACATGGTTGGCTCCACGTGCATGTCTCCGAATGATTGCTCCACAAATCCAGTAAGTTTATATAAGCTCTTCCTACCATGTTAATCATAAACTCGACAAATCAAGGTGCAACACATAATTAAAAGTTGTCAAATGAACAAATATTCATTATCGTTGTCTGATTTATATATATATTTGAGGTTTCGAAGATTGGAGCCTATGATCATTGAAATTAAAAGTTTTTAACATTTTACTAATAGACAACATAACTGTTGGTCTGGTTGTGTCTGATTAATTCAGGTAAAAAAAGATTATATAATAATTTCTCCTAACATTGGGGCTTACATGGACCGTTGCAACTGTGCTGACGTGTCATACAAAAGTGGTGTACCCTTTTTATAATCCTTTTAGCTAGCATGAACATCCAATATTTCCTCGCACAAGAAAAAATTCGAACCATCATAAGATATCACAATTATCATTCAAATATGATAGTTCAGTGTCAAAAACCTTTTAGGGTTTTATATACACAAAGATCTTAAGATCACTCACAAAGCTTCACACCCTCCAGACAAAATGGTTCCCTACACTCAAAATCTCTGTCAATTTCTACAGTTGAAATTAACAAGAACAAATCAGGAGAACAGAAAAACATAAAACATATAAGAAATGTTTGTAAAACAAGTTTTACCTCTAGCAATGACCAAAGAAAAGCTTCCCTTCCAAGTTGCTTCTTCACTGAGCCAGACATAAGACCAACTTTAAATGCAACTAGGCTATAGCTCTGGAACATGAAATAACAAATGCCAAATCATAGTAGCTTTTGTTCACTACTGGTCAATATCTATGCTGTTTGTCCTTCAAACACTTACGGTTCATCTTCTGTGAGCTGCACATTAAACCCGTGCTTTATATCTGTGAAAGTCAAGGAAACAATGCATTGTTAAAGGCCAAAAACAACAAATGGCTAGCAAACTAATCAAGCGCGAGAATGATGCAAACTACTCATCATAGATGCAAACTACTCATCATAGCTCAAGGTGACAAGATTTAAAACATCATAATCTCCTAAAAAATAAACATATAACACTCCTGAGATGAATTATTCGATAGTGGACATCTTTCAACCCCTCAAACCCAAAAAGTTGACAAAGACAAAAAATATTGCTTGTTTGTCACAGTTTACTGGTGCCTTAAAGTAGCCGATATGTGGTAGGTTGATTGCAGACTACAACTCTTCTGCACCCTCAACCCATGATTGGGAAGACATGGGATGGTAGGGCTGAATTTGCAAGCACTATATATTAATTCGTGTTTTCTTTCTTTTCCTTTTGCCTGCAAGGGTGGATTAATATTGAACATGGTAGTAAAGTCTGACTTTTACCAAGGAAAAAAAAAGGATCACATAAATATGAAAGTTAAAAGATCAACAAGCAGGCATGTGCCTTGTTAGACCTTATATAGGTCAAGTATATTCGGCGAAGACAAGAAAATATAACAAATAAGAGAAGAATACCAAAGTCTCAGTCTTTGACTATAGTTTTTATTGTTTTTCACTTATGCCAGACTATGAATTCTAGACTAGAAGTCTATTTAATTCATGTGTAAGGATGATACTAAATTTTAGCATAATAGAATTATCAACTGACCTTTGTAAAATATAACAGAAGGCAAATAACGAAATTTAGATAGGTTCGTCAACCATTATTTACATAAAATATGCACAATAATACTGAAACATACTTATCTATAGGTGCCCTTATTTATTGACCGTTGACATGTCCAGTCAGATGTCATATGTACATGTCAACACTCCAACACTTGCATTCATGTCCGCAGCACACGGCTGAGAACATCAAATATCCCATACCCTTGTACATGCAAACATAAAAATAATAAATGATGAAACAATTCTGTCAAAGCTGGTTTAGCAAAACTCTAGGTGAAAAGTTGAGGTCATGGGTGAAGGCAGGGTAGGCAGTCCAGACCTATACAAAGACCTGCAACCAACACATTCACTCACATGTATTGAAAATAAGCAAAAGCCTCAGTAATGGTTGGACGATAGTAAAAAGTCATAGCAAATCCAGTAGAGGTGAAATGTTGTCCGCTCACAACCATTAGATATATTGTATGAGTCGAATGAAGCAACTAGGATGGAAGAAGCACTCCCATGAAAATGGCAATTTAACAAATGGACTTTATTTTTACTTATTACTTTTTATCATATACAATTCCCCTTTTCTCTCTAAAGTAACTAACGACCACATGTCGTTAACATAACTAAGGAACAAAAAGATTGTCTCCATATGGGAAGAACTAAGAAGGATGGATTAGATTGAAGGAAAAAGGTTAAAAAACTTTTGACGAGTTAATAAACATGACAAAACTAGCGAATACAGAAGAGCAAGCCTAACAGCATGGCTCATCATGATGGAGCTGAAGGCCTCAAGCCAAGATTAAGTTTTATATGAGCTTAAAAAAGGCAAGCTTATTTGTTTCTTTTTTGGATAATTTATAAAATAAAAAAAAAAAAAGCAAGCTTGACTTTAGCTGATGTAGGAATTATCAAGCTCAAGCTCAAGCTTGGGTCAAATTGGCTTGTTTGACTAGCAATAGGAATATAGAATAGAGGAAATAGAGACGTATTAGCAGGAGATTCAAACTTGCAACCTCCTTTTCTAAAGGTAGGTATGGCTCCTATGTGGGATGTCCCAACATCTGCAAGATAACTGTTAAATAACCTAAAAGAATGCAATCTAAACCAAAATTGAATCACATCAGTCAAATTCAACCTGGTGTCGATATCATTTTGCTCTTTAGTGAACAGCCCCCTTCCACCTTCCTTTCTATTCAGCAATCAGAAAAGGAATAAAAAACAGATTTCTCCTTTCTTTTACTATCATTATTTTATTACTTTTTACTGTTTAATTGGTAGCATATGCAAGAACATCCAAACATGTCAAAATGCAATAAAAGTTAATACAATATTAAAATGTTAAATTTTACCTTTCATTGAGGGTTTTTCATATTTATTTTTCCTATCATCTTCATTCTTCCATTCGTTATCATCGTCATCCTCCTCACCCATTTCATCCCTTCCATCATTTCCTATATCGCTTTCACTCGCTGTCTCCCATTCAGAGTCATCAGTATCCTGGCCATACATATCACCTGCATCACCCTCACAGTGCACACCCCCATGTTTGATAGCTGCCTCTCTAAATAACCAAGCTGCACGCATTTGCTTCTTGACTAATCGTTCAGCATAGTCAGGAACCTTATTTTGCCTCGATGAGAGATCAGGGTCATTTGACTGAGAGCATTCATTTATGAAGAGAATGGCATCTAGCAAGCTCTCTTTAGCTAAACCAAGCATGTCATAAGCCTGAGCTCTTCTCCATAGGCTTTTGGCATGACGGTTCAGTGGGTTGTGAATACATAATGCACGTGTAGCATCACTTATGGCAGCCAAGGGTTGCTGCAATAGAAGATGACACTGAGCTCGATTACTGTAGAGAACAACTCTCTCTTTCTTGGATCTCATTGGACACAATGATAATGCTTCTGAATACTTTGATGCAGCTCCAGATATATTTCCTGATGAGAAAAGAGAGTTTCCTTCAAGCTTGACCACTAAAGCAGCAGCCTGTTTAATATGGAGATCCTCCTTTGGCATATTCTTTTCCCACTTCAATCTCTGCCTGGAACTCGATAGTTCTTCAATCAGTTCTTTTGAGCGGTTACTGAGAGAGCTGCGTCCCATCCCTTGTGATTGAGTACATTCCTGAAGAACATTAACAATGGAATCTCCAAGCTTTTTGTGATCACCCAGAGTTGTAATCTCTGCAAGGTCTACAAGGGCAGGTACTGCCTTATCTATCACCTGTATAATAAACGAAGATGAGTTCTACAGAGAATACCATAGCTTCCAAAACAAAAGGCAAAGAATTACATGGCAAAATTTCTTATTGAGATAAGGCTCTCTACCAAAGATTGTAGTATCAACATATTAAAACCTTTTCTTGGACTTCAGCTGACAGCTTATGTTGAGTGTAGAGCTCTAACTTTAGATATTAAAATAGATATATGATACATGAATGAATGAAAATTTCATCAAGTCAACTATGACATGGGTGCTTCTTCACTGGCTTAAGTAATTTCAATATAAATTTGCATGCTTTATTATCTGTCAGGAATCAGGATTCTTTTATTCTGATAAAAAAGGACATTACAAACACCAAAAATGGGGGGCATAACTCTGACTACCTAGATTGCATTGGCAGGAGACATGACACAGAAAAGGGGAAATCAAGGTAAAGCAAGATCGTACAAGGACTATTTCCCTGTATTACATTTCCCTGACACTTTAGATCAAGCTTAAAGACATATGTTCGATAACAGAAAAAGGAAGGAGGATTTCCCAAATGTTGCAGAATTCATTTATTACTTTTCATTCTCCAATGACATTTTTGTCAAAAGCAACCTAGATTTAGATCAAGCTTAAAGACATGTTCTATAACAAAAAAAGAAAGGACTATTTCCCAAATATTTCAGAATTCAACTTGTTTCTTTTCATTCTCCAATGACGTTTTGTCAAAAGCAATCTAGATGGCTGCATGTGCTTATTAGATGATACTGATTCAGTGATTCTGCAAAAGAGTAAATGTGAAGATGATTTTCATAGGTAGGAGGATTTGGCATAGGAAAAATCATCCTATTAACCATATCTTGCCTCAAGAGGTATTGAGTTCAAATTCACTTTCCGCAAAATAAACATCCAAAAGATGAAAAGGTGATATGGAATCCAATTAAATTAGGGAAGCATGCATGCTCAATGATTTAGCTCAGATTCCATTGAAGGAATAGAATCAGCTGTTACGGATAAAGGGCACTGTCAAAGAGAGACTCAGTAAATAATGTGGCAGTAATGCAGTACAGAGGTCTCAGGCCTTCTACATCAGTATGGAATTTACATTAAATTTTCTCACCCAGTTATGAGAGGAATATACCTTATGAGATGTGCTTGGATCTTGAAGCAACCAAAGAAGACAATCAATAGCCATATATTGCCAATCATCAGATGAGCGAGCAATATTACATAATGCTTCAATAATGCCAGGACAGCTAGCAACAGGTCCCCTACCAAGCTTATGATGACAGATGGTTCTTAACAAACCAATACCAGCTGGTGAGTTTTCATTAACAAGTCCACCCCACATTCCTGGTAGTTTTGCAAGAAATTCAGGTTTGCATATGTTGGGAAGAAACTCAGGCTTGAAAGCAAAGCAATTAATGAGTTGAAGGGACCAACATTGCAGCTGACTAGCCCATTCTTCAGCCTTCCTTGACTCCATTTCAACACCACCCATACCACGAGTAAGCAGGTCACAGTGATAACTTAGCCTTCTATCAACATACTGGTAAAAGTGAGAGTAAACTATTTCCAGTGAACTCATTGCTAGCTGAATAGAGACTTCAAGAATTTCTCCATGACTTGCTACAGCAGGAAAAGTACTCGTATATGTAGCCAAGTGTCCTAGAGCTCGCACTGCCACTCTTTGTTCAACCCAAGTCAACCTACCTCTCAAAAGCTCAACTAAAGGAGGAATTACACCAGCATGCACAGCGCTTTCCGCGAACTCTTCCACATTCATGGTGTAGGATCCAATAATATGTGCTGCATAATAAGGAATATATATATTTTGGTCATGAGAAAGCCAGCGCCGATTCTTGAGACCTTTCCATATTAGTGCAGACATGCATTCAAAAATCCCCAACTCAATGAATTCAGGATCATTAGGATGTGCCATGGCAGTATTCCAAAGGCCACTGATAGGAAGAACTTGACCATCATCATCTTGTGAAGGAAGATCTCTAAAGAACTTTAGAATACTGGCTCTGCGTTTAGTAGGGTTTCCTTCCTTCATGACACAGAAAAAGCACCCTGGGTAGGGACAATCTGTAGATACCTTATCCATGATTAGATTGTTATTGGCATAAGATTCATAAGGCACCAAGTAGATACATTACCACATGGCAAATCAGATAGAAAAGCCTGAACACTGCATAACAATGATGAATAAGATTAGCATCTAGCTTGCAAAGGAAGAAATTTATTTAAAACATCATTGCAGCAATAGTAATAGAAGACGTAGGAGCTTGACTCTCGGGTAATGGCAGGTATGGTTCTCCGTGTTTCTAACCATCATAATGAACCTAGAAAATTGTTTCATTAAAAAGCAAATCCATTACTATTTGTTCTAATTTAGCATGTTGATAGAGTTGCAAATGATCCAAAATTACACATTATTTCCACAAATTACTCTAAATTCTTTTAAAGTGAAAGTTTGCGTACTTTGATTCATTCTTAATCAATTGCCTAATTTCTTTCTTTCTTTTTTTTTTTTTTGAATTACACATGAAAGTCCACTGGGCTTGACCTACAGCCATTTGCCGTCACATAAATCCCACTCTTCCATCCCCAAGATTCCATCATGACTTCTTGGTTAAAATTTCAAATTCTAAATGCTTGCGTTATCCCCTTCGGGATAATTACCTAATTTCTAAATACGAATGACTCTGTCACTTTCTCTGATGTCTACTAGATTTTATCTCACATACATCCCAACCTACAGTTCCGAAAACTAGTGGGTTATAGCCTATAGGCATGTGACATGTATTGCTTGTCTTTTTCAGCCTATTAAAGTGATAATGACCAAAACCAGCTCCTTTGGCAACTAGCATCATTTGACATTATATCCAAATTCTGGTGCTCTTGAAACTAAAAGAACCTTTTTTCTTATTAGTCAAATGAACATTCAATCCAGAAAACAATACAAACACAAAAAAAAAAAAAAAAAAAAACTAAGACACTCATTTCATGGAAAAAGATTAAAAGATTAATTTCCTTTTCACTCTTTTCCCTTACAAACTATAACGTTTAAGCATTTGTAATTCACTTCCAATATCAATTAAAAGAAGACAAAAAATAATTGAACAAAATCAAAATAACTCCATTACTTGTCTAAAGTCTAAGCTAATAAATGATATGCTACAAAATCATTTCAATCAGTTAACAAGAATATTAAGACAGTAACATCTTAATTGAAATATACCCAAATTCCAAGGCACAAAATGAACACACGACCTAAACAAAACAAAGAGCATAATTTATTCTGATCTCAGCTACCACATTTTGCAATCAATTGGATCTAAAGTATAATGCTTTTATTCACATCAAGTTCTCAATTAAGATCCAAAATTCCCATTAAACAAAAAAAATAAAGAAAAAGTACTCAAATAATCAAACAATCCAGTGAAGAAAAAACAAAACCCAGAATTTATTATTTCAAAAATATATCTGTAAAAGACCAAACCTTTGAAACAGTAGAAGAATACACTGAAACACACTATGACTTAAAAAAATGAGTTTTAGAACCAAAAAAAAAAAGGCAAACCCAGACATAAACATGAACAAAAAAGAAAAAAAGACAAAGAAAGAAAGATGATACCTTGGAAGAATCAGTTCCTGCCAACAAAGTAAAAGACTTTTCCTTAAATTTTTCTGTGGTAGAGCTTTCAGTTCTTTGTTCAAAATGTGAGCTTTCAAGAACTTAAAGAGGAAGGAACAAAAAAAAAAAAATACTTGGAGAGATTACGGTAGCCGATACTAAGGAGATGCTTTTGTTTTATTTTGATTTTATTTATTTTTTTGTTTTTGGTTTTGGATTCTGATAGCAAAGTGAAGAAGATCTTACTCATGTAATGAAAACTTGAAAATCAAAATGAAAAGGAAAGAAAAACAATACTGTTTTAATGCAATAGAGAAATTCCTTTTTTCCCTAAAAATGCATTCACTTCCCCACGCGATTTTTTGGACACGCGCTATTAGTCCCACTGAGATGGCATTTAAGATTGGTTTGATTGGGTAGTGGTGAGTTTGTTGAGGTGTAGCACGTGGGGAAATTATATGGAAAGGATTTTATTTTCAAATGGGCCTGGCATTATTTCCTTTTTCCGGTTGTATTATTATTTTCTTCTTTAATTGTGGGCTATGGTCCCATTTTCTTACACGCCTGTCTCTGGTTTTTTTATTACCGTTTTGAAATAATGGGGGAAGTGAAATTACTCAAAATGTCCTCCTTATGCTGGTACTGATTAGGGTAGATATCACGATTTATATATTTTTGTTTTGTAACTGATTAAAATTTATGTATTTATATAATATTTTATAAAAATTTATGTATTATAATTTATATAAATATAAAATATATTTTTTAATTTTATTAATTTTATATATAATTATTAATATTTTAAATTATATTATATTTTATATTTTTTATTATATTTTTATGTATTATAATATCATATTTTAAATTATTAAATTTAATAAAAATAAATATCACTCCCCATTTCCGTATCCAATTACATTTTTTTTTTATTTTAATCATTCCGAGTACTACTTTCGTGCTTAACGGATAACCTGAAACTGCCCGAATGATGATAGGAAGGATAAAGAAAATACTAGCATATATACTAAATTAAAATTGATAAAGACGTTAATTGAAATTTACAACGTTAGCATGTTCTTTCTTGGGCTAGGGATTTTCACGATCTCCTTGGATTCTTCATCATTTTCTCATGAAAATTGCATAAAAATGATTGTTTCTTTGTGGGAGTTTTTAAATTCTTGTTGTATTGTGATTTTCTTAAACAAATCCATTGTTGTTTGTTTGAATTGATGACATTGTCATGAACTGATTGGGTAGCTCATCAACAGGAATGATTTCAAATCTAATTGCCAATGAAAAGGGATTTAGATCGTAGGAAGAAATTCAGAGTCTTGATGCTCAAGTTGGTCTAGTGAAGAGAGGAGTTGGATGTAAGGTTCGGGAACATAACAGGAATTGCCACGGTAGAATTGATGCCAAAGGAAAAAGGTATGGATTGGCGACAGCTTTTCTCTGCTTCAACTGATCAAACATTGGAGTACTTTCCACCAGTACAGGTAGAGGGTAGAATAACAGTGAAACCTTTAGATGAAGTACTTAAGGAAGGGATTCACAATCGATAGAGTTCTTTCATTGCCCAATTCATCGGAAGAATGCCAAATTTCAATCTCTTTCAAAGATGGTTAACATTTTATGAGGGAAGAATGGTCGATTGAGGTTAAGCCTGCTAGACGTAACTTGTATGTGATTCAGTTCTCGAATGAAGTAGCTGGAGATTGGGTAATTGAACATGGCCCTTGGCACATATAAAACAAGCCGCTGGTTGTCTAGAAATAGGTACCAAGAATAAAATCTTCGGAATTCAATATGGATAAGTTTCCAATCTAGGTGCAGTTGGGCAATGTGCCATTGGAACTATACTAGAAGAGAGGGCTGAGCTACATAGCAAGTGCATTGGGTAATCCTCTGTATATGGATTCGATCATAGCAAATAGGCAGAGATTGACCTACGTAAAAATTTGTGTTGATATGAAGGCCAGTTCGAAAGTTTCAAGATTCATTGATGTCAGGGATTTAAATTACGGTAATCGTTATGTTTTCGGTCGCGTCACATTTGTCACGGTTGCAAATATAACGGAGATCTTCGCGGTCAATACGGCTATCGTAATCGTGAATTTTTTTAAATTTTGCTCAACTTACTATAAAATATAATAATTTTAATTATTAATCATAAAACCTCTTATTTTATAATTTTTAAAGTAATTTATATCATATCATGTGTTTTATTTATTTAAGAAAAAATATTTATAGTAAAATATTCATATTTAAAAAATTATTTATATGATAATTAAAAAATAATAAGAGATAAATAAACATGTGAAAAATTATTTAATTACCGTACTCATCAAATTATTACCGAACTATATTATGTATAAATCAAATAATAAGTAATTAGACATTCATAAATTAAGTAAGAGCATTATCATTTATGAGTCAAGAGAATTGCTTTTTTATGAACTTACAATAAACCAAACTTGGCAGCCTCCATGTTGTGGGCAATTTTCAACAATAATAGCTTCAAGTCTACTTCCTCTGCCTCTTGACTAAATTACACAAACCCACACAACTTCTCATCCTTCACCTTGCATTCAATAATTTTTTTTTCTCCAAACCTTCATCATCATCTCTCAATTTTCTTTTTATTTGGTGTATGCTATCTGCTTGCTTCCGTCAACCTCAAATCTCACTCTCATCTCTTGTCTCTCATTTTAAGTCTCAATAACTCCTACCTCTTTCTACCACTGTATCACAGTCCAATATAATTCAAAACATACAAAATCATAACAAATTTAGAAATTAAAAAAAAAAGTAAATTGAGTATTGAATTAATTGCTTACCTTAAATTGCATATACTTGATTATGATTGAAGTTGAATTTGAGAGAATTGATATTTTTTAAAGTTTAAGTTTTTGGGTTTTTTTTTTTGAATTTATAAATTGATGTTTTATTTTCTTTCTTGTTGTTTTTATTTTAAGTTTTTAAACAGAATCAAATGAATTTTTTTTTAATTTTTGAATGAAAATAGGAATAGCGGTAATAGCGGACCGTTATTGTCGTTATTCACCGTTACATCGTAATTCGCAACCGTAATTCATCTGTCATAGACGAAATTTAAATTCTCTCTTTTTTTTCTCCAATAGCGGTGGCGGATAGTGGCGCGATCGCGAAATAGCGATCGCTACACCGCTATCCGACTGCTATTTGAATCTTTGATTAATGTGCAAAGAAGGGATGGACTACTAACGTCTATGTCAGTTAAAATACTGTGGATGTTTCAGAGGTGTATGCATTGTTACACATTTGGGCATAATGATAAAACTTGCACACATAAACCAAAGGCAGGTCAAGTGTGAGTGCCAAAGAAAAGCAATGATAATGTTGGTGAACATGTTCAGGTGAGCAAGAATAATGATAAAGAATAAAACAAAGACAAAGGGACAATAAAAGGAAAGAGAAATTGGATGTGCAGCCATCTCTAATTGCTAGAGCTGACTCAACAAATAAATTTATAATATCGAAATTTGTTAAAGAGTCAAATACAATAATAGAATACGCTTGTACTGATTTGGATCCTAGAAATGCATTAGAGGATTTAATTTTGCCTTCACTTCGGAAGCAAAGAGTTGCTGCTATGGGGGTAGCTGATTTGACGAAAGCCTTAGAGAATAAAAAGAAATGACCTAAAGATAAGGGAAAGAAGCAAGTAAAGGCAAGGTTCACAACCTCTGGAAGTCAATTTTACTATCATTCCTCATGAAATGGTTAATATGGAATACTAAAAGACTTAATGATCCTCAAAAGCAAAATGAAGTAATAGATAGAATAAAAAGATTAAAAGTAGACATTGTTTATTTAATAAAGACTTGAGTTAAGTAATATAAGTTGCAATTTATACTAGAAAAGCATTTCAATGGATGGAGCATCTTTCACAATTACTTCGCATCTCCTAATGGTAGAAGATCTTTAAGAAAGATCATGTGCTCGCTGATTTGATCAAAGTTATCATATATTGTATTTAGCATGAATCCAAAAAATTTATTTTTCTGTAATATATGGCAGTAATGATGGCATACAGAGAAAAAGGCTACGGTCTCACCTAAAGATTCTTTGGCCATCAGTGGTTGCTGAGTCCGATAACAACTCTGGGTTTTTGCCAGTGAAAAAAAATGTTTTGCAATATTCATCATAAATATTTCGGTGTGAAATTGATATTTTGATAAATTTGCAAACTTCTGAATAGCTTGAGTTAACTGTTCAAAATTTTCAAAAGCATCCATTGGTGGTTCTAATTCTGGTTCTGACATTAATTTGGAAACTTCCCATATTTGATATGGCTAAAAGAATTTTTCTCTTTGAAAGCTTCTAATAGGCTATGAATTTGTACATGTCTATAAAAGAAACGTTTGTTGTTTTTTACAAACTTAGAAAATTTGGACTTGATAAAGCAAGAAAATCGGTGAGATGATGAAAAAAGAAGTTTTGAACAACAATTTCACCTATTATACCTAATTCGATACTTTTTATATCTAATGTTTCATGATCAAGTCAAAATTTTAATTTTGGAATTTGTTCACCTATTTCTATTGTTTGTAAATAGATGGAGAAATAAAATTCAAAAAAATTTTCTTTTAATAGTTTTTCTATTTTGAGAAGTATTGAAGAGTATATTCTATGGTATATTTCTTTTGGGAGAAATATTGTAGCTTTTTCAAATAAAAGAATTCTTTTTAACTGAATTAATTTTAAGATTGTTTATCTTCAAAGTATTCACAAAGATTCAAGAAATTATTTATTTCTTGAATAGAAAATTGGTTTTCTTCAATGGCAAATAAATCAATGTCTTGTTGTTTTAGCAGATATGAAGAAAAAAGATTTTCAAAAACCAATTGATCAAAGAGCTATTTTTCTTTAGCTTGTTTAGCTAAGAATTTAGTTAATTTGGTCATCCTTTTTCTAAATTGAGCTTTATTTTGAGATAAACGGGTTTTCAAATATTGTTGAGCATATTGTCTATGTCAACTAGAAAACCTGGATTATAAAAATTTTTTATTTCTACTTCCTTCATTTGTGTATCTTTCAAAAGTTTTTCTGTTAAAGATATAATTTCAGAATATAAAATAGGTATCCATTGATTTGGATCTTGTGCAATTTGAGAATAGGGATTGTGCATTACTGGTTGTGGTGCAGAACGTTAATAGAAGGCTCTTTGTGGTATCTGACGAGGAAGATAACCACAAGGAGTGTGAATAAAAATTCTTGGTTTAAGAATTGGTGATAGTGGAAAAAAAGAAAAAGAAGAAGAAACTTTTTTAGTTTGTTTCTTATGAATTGTTCTCCACCTTTCCTGGTTGTTCAAGGGTTTTTTGCCTTTGTCCATTTGGTCTGCTGAGTAAATTTGAAAGAAGATTTTTATAAGCATTGATGAATTCAATAGTAAAACTATATTGATATAAAAAATTATACCATCTAATTCTTCTTGGATTAGTGTCTATCTTTTTATTTTTTAGAAAATACTTTACTGATTGGTTATTAGTTTGGATTGCAAAATGTTCAAGAGCAAGATAAACGTGAAAACGAGTAATATCATTTTTTATAGCTAATAATTTTTTTTCAAAAATGATATATTTGAACCATTTTGTTTAAACTTATCTGAATTATAACCATAAATTAGTTCATTATTTTGAGCTTTTGCTTTAAAACACATCTCCAGTGTTTATCTGAGGCATCTATTTCAAGAATCAGTAATCACTTTGTTTGGGTAAATATACTTTTGGTATTTAAGTTAATTTTAATTTTATTTATTTAATAATATCAAAATCAGAATATGTCCAGGCAAAATCAGCATCTTTCTTGAGTTTTTTTTGCAAATCAACATCTTTCTTGAGTTTTTCTTGCAAAACCTTCTCTCTTTTTGAGAGATTTTTAAAGAATTGTCTTCCATAGTTAAAAAAACCTAAAAATTGTTGTAAATGTTTTTTATTTTCCAATTTTTTTGAAAAATTTTTAATTTTTGAAATTATATGATCTTACAAAAAGAGACCATATGAAGATAATTTTAGACCTAAAAATTCAATTTCAATTTTTTCTAACTTAATCTTTTTTGGATTGAGTATGATACCATTAGTAATAAATTCTTGAGCAATAATATTCAAGTGTTTCAGTGCTCATCAAGAGTGTTTGAAAATACTAAAAGATCATTAATATAAACCCAACAATATTTTGCATGTTTAGCAAAAATTGTATCCATCTACCTTTGAAATATTTGAAGGGTATTGCATAGTTCAAAAGGCATCACAGTCCATTGATAATGACCTATTGGTGTACTAAATGCAGTTAAAGGTTTAGGTTTTTCTGAAAGCATGATTTGCCAAAAACCTGATTTACAATCAAATTTACTAAAGTATTTAGCGTTTTTCACTAAATTTATCAAAACATCTTTTCTAGGTATAAAATATCCATCAAAAACTAAATTTTGATTTAACCTCTTATAGTTGATTACCATACAAGGTTTACCACATTTTTGTTCTGCATGGTTTTTTACCAAAAAAGCAAGGCTTGAATGTGGGCTAATTGTTGATTCAATTAACCTTTTTGAAAGAAGATCATAAATTTGAATTTCAAATTTATCTATATCCTACTTGGTATAAATCATAGGTTTTACTTGTATAATCTTGTATAGATCTATGATATTTAAATCACAAAAATGAGGGCTTCTAGACCATAATTTTAGTGGTTCTTTACTAAAATTTTCTTTTAAAATTGTATATAACCAATGTTTTTCATTGATTATTTTGATTTTAGATAAACAGGTTCTAGACTAAAATTTTTATCACAAATATACTTATGATCTTTTATCAAAGGAATACCATAACAATCTTAGTTGATGTAGATGGGAACAAGCTGGATACATACTTTAAAATTGTGCAAGACCCAGTCTTTTATTTTTAAAAGCTTATAGAAACAGAGAACAAGAATGTTATAAGTTGAATGCATGAGCTTTTGGTTGAATCTAATACAAAGCACATTGTCAACAAAAGAGTAGAATATAATAACCAAGCCTGTCATAAAAGAAAAAATTAAAGACATTATGTTTTCACTTAATAATGATAAATCTCTTGAACCGAATGGTTATACAGCCTATTTTTTCAAAAAGGCCTAGTTGATTGTGGGTGAAGATGTTTACAGTGCTATAATGTAATATTTTCAAACTAGTAACTCTATTATTGTTGTTTTAGTCCCTAAGAGTAAAACTCCTAGCAACATTAAGGATTATAGACCTATCTTCTATTATTCTATAATCTACAAATGCATTACTAGGATCTTGGCTAATAAACTAAAAAAAGTCCTACCTGGCATAATTAGTTAGAGCCAAAGTGTTTTTATAGAGGGGAAAAGCATCATAGAAAATGTACTGATGGCATAGGAGATGGTAAGAGGCTATGGTAGAACAACTCTATCTTCAAGGTGTGTGATTAAGGCAGGTCTCTAGAAGGCATTTGACACTATAGATTTGAAATTCTTATTGGTCGTATTAAAGGCAATTAGGCTATAAGAATAGTTAATAAGATGAATACGGAGTTGTATCACTAATTTATGGTTCTTTATTTCTTTCAATGGAAGACTAGTGGGTTATTTTAAAAGAACGTAAGGGATAAAATAGTGAGATCTTCTTTCTCCCTATTTGTTTAACTTGGCAATCAATGTACTATCAAGACTTCATGATGCAACAGCTAAACATGGAGTGTTTGTATTTCACCTCAAATGCAAAAAGATTAATCTAACTTACTTATGCTTCACAGATGACTTACTTATTTTTGCAAAATAGAGCTTGAACTTTATGATTGGGATAAAAGATGTGTTGAAAGCTCTTTATGCTATTTCTAGGTTACAACTTAACTTGTGAAAAAAGTGACTTTACCATTCAAGGATAAATAGAAAGAAGCTTACATTAATATAACAAGTTTCTAGCTTTAAGGTAAGTATACTACTTGTAAGATACTTGAGAGTGCCACTAATAACTAAAAGGTTGACAGAAAGATTGTTTCTCTTTGTTAGAGAAAATTTCAGCTAAATTGAAAAGTTGATTTATCAAACATTTATCTTATGCAAGAAGGCTACAATTTATTCAATCAGTGTTCAAGTTTCTTCAAGAAAATGAGGGAAGGATTAATGAAAATAGCTAGAATAAGCTGAAAGAGAATTTGCTATCCTAACGCAAAAGGTAAGCTGGGAATAAAAGACATATTGTCATGGAACCAGGCTTGTATATTGAAGAACCTTTGGTCCATCCTTACTAAGATAGGAGTAATATGGATAGCATGGCTGGAATAATATATGATGAAAAGAAAAAGTATTTAGCTAATGACAGCCCAACAAAACAGTAACTGGAGTTGAAAAAAACTATTCCAATTGAGGTCGATGGATCGACAATTTATTAAGATGGATAATGGCATAAAAGTATGGCCATTTTCAAGGGACAACTACTCAACCAAAGTGATATAGAATAAACTTAGGCTAAAAAAGAAAAAGTCGGATGGCATAGGATTCTATGGTTTAGATACCATATTCCTAAACATTCACTTATCATTTGGATGGTTATTCAAAATAGGCTCCCAACTAAGGACAGGTTGAAAGGCTAGGGAATAGAGATAGAGGGCAGATGTTTCTTATATCAATAAAAGGATGAATCCAAGAATCATATTTTTTTTTATTATGCTTACATTAAGAAAGTTTGATTGAAGATTATATAGAAGTGTAGAATCAATAGAAAAATTAGAAACTAGATTACTAAGTGAGTTTGGATAGAGAAAAAGATAAAGGGGAGAGCTCTAATATCAATTATCTTATGCATAGCTTGGAATGCTTGTATATATCTAGTTTGGAGATAAAAAAACCAAAGAATGTTAAAAAAAGTAGAGGAAGAGCCAACACAAGTCATAACAAGAATAAAGAAAGTAGTTAAGTACAAACTAAATGGAATAACTCAAATTACAGGTGATGCTGTTAACATACAATTCTATGATGCTTGGAATTTAAATACGAAATTCTAGACTAGGTTGTTAACGTTGTTGTAAAGGTAGAGAATCATTTGAACTGTAGCAAAATTATGCTAGGTTAGATAAAATAAGAATATAACTTATAAAAAATTGAAATTTAAAATGCCAACAAATTAATTATCGAAAGAATGGAACACATTCATAAAAACATGTGTCTTTGATCTTAAAAGTGCCTCTTGTTAGGATTACGATAGTTCTTATATCACTTATTAGGTAAAAAATCACAAATCAATTAATCATCCAAGCTAGCAAAAGCATAATCAAATAATCAATTAATTATATAAGATATAGCAATTTAACATGGTTAGGCTTAACTGATCTACGTCCATGGATGAGAAAAAATATTTACTAGTTGTAGAGAATTATAAACAAATATCAAATCAAACACTCATAATTAATACCCATAAACCTTTTCAATTTTTTTAGTTTTATAGAGTATTTTCAACCCAAATAAACATATACCCATATGCACACATGCACTATACCTATGTAAACCTTCTCAATCTCTTCTAGTTTACTTACAAACATTTAAACATATACATCCATAAGACGTAAATCTTCAGTAGTCATATGAGATATTTATCTTATAAAATTTTATAACTCTCTTATATCTTTTTTTATCTGTAAATATAGGTCGATTAGGTTGAACCACGTTAAATTATTATCTCTTATGTAATTTATTAATCATTTGATTTCTACTTCTATTGGCTTGATTGGATTGAGACTTTTTACCTAACAAGTGATATCAAAGTTATGATGATCTTAATAAGTGGTATTAAAATTATTGTGATTCTAACAAGTAGTATCAGAGTTGAAGGTTAAAACATGAAAGATGCAAGCCAAAAGAAGCTTATTTGAGGGAAAAGTTCAAGTTTATATTTTAAGGATCGATTTGCATGAAGTTTAAAGACATACAAGAGAAGATGATTGTTACGAGACTTTCATTACAGGTAGAGCTAAACATGTCTAGCATGAAAATCAATGATTTAATAAAATTTGAGTCAAGGTGGAGATTATTAGGAATAGTGACACAAATTACATAAGTGATTTGTTTGAAAATGGTAAGATATAGCTTGATGGATAAAAAAACTTACAGAAAAAGAATTCTAAGAGAAAAGAGATTCTTAATAGGTAAGTTAATATATTTATAAATATGTAAAGTCTTTATAGGATTAGGTATGAAAAAAAATATGTGAGAGAGTTGTTAGATTTTATGAGATAGATACCCCATATGACTATTGAAGATTTACTTCTTATGGATGTGTATGTTTAAATGTTTATGAGTATACTAGAAAAGACTAAAAAAGTCCACACGGGTATGGTCTATGGGTGCACATGGATATGTATTTGTTTGGGTTAAAAATACTCCATAGGATTCAAAAAGATTGATAGTATCTATTGGTATTGATGTGGCCGATATAATTGTATGTTTGTAATTTTTTATAACTAATAGATCTTTTTCCTCATCCATAGATGTAGGTCAATTGGGCTGAACCAAGTTAAATTATTATTTCTTATATGATTTATTGATTGTTTGGCTTTTACTTCCGTTAGCTTAATTGGATTGAACTTTTTGCTAACACTTTTATCCTCAACGATTTCATTTCATTTTGAACATTCCTTTGATCCTTTTTCTATTGGTTGCTTTCTTAATTCTCATATCCTTCTATTTCCCTTCTACTAATATGATTTTTATATGTAGTTCTATGACATATATATGTAGTTAAATTATGAATCCTACGTTTTTAAAAGAAGAGAAATGTGTATGGTTTGAACAGAGGATTGTTGCTTTTGACTCCAACAATAAAAGATGGGTAGTAGGTGGCATCCAACACCATGAATTATGACATAAACAACTCAGCTCATCAAGTTTTTGGTCTATATCTAAAAAAAAAAAAGACTGCAACATACTGTTATACATGCATGAACATTAATGTGATATCATTAGATATATACCTTTTGTACATAAAATCAAAAGTAGATAGATTACTTTAAAGCTTTGTTTGATAAAAATGATGAAAATAAGTGATGATGACAAAATTATTAATTTAATTATTAAATTACAAATTAAAAATATTATAAATTTAATCATTATATTAATAAGCTTTTCATTTTTATTCCATTTCATTATACTTGTTGAGCAAAATCTAAGGCAATGATGTAAAATTTGCAAAATCTTCACAAGTTTTATCATAAACACATCGTTAACAAAAGATTACTGGTTTCCAAATCCAATACTTTTTATTATTGAAACAAGTAAACTAACTTATTGATCAAGAACTCCTATTGTTTATTTGTTTAAGAGGAATATATATTAGAAGATGGAAAAGGGCTTGTTTTGGTTCCAAGTCAAGTTTGCTTACATGCCTAATAATCTGTCCTGGTGCCGTTAAACCAAGAAGTGAAAGGCATAAAATATTTGTTAATGCAATCATGTTAAAAAAAATAATTGATGTTGTACTTTGTGGAATTGCATGTCCCTCAAATTAATTTTCTAAAAGTTGTTGGGACTAATGATTGAAATCTCATAACATATTTGTTTAAGATTGGTTAGATATTGCTTGATGGATAAAAAGACATGCAAAAGAAGAATTCTAAAAAAAAAAGATTCTTAATAAGCAAGTTTGTATGCTTATAAATAGATAAAATCTCTATAGAGTTAGGTATGAAAAAAAAATATAAGAGAATAGTAAGATTTTATGGAATAGACACCTCATAGAAGTACTAAAAATTTACATCTTTGAGTGTGTATGTTTGTATGTTTATGAGTGGACTAGAGGAGACTGAGAGGGTTCACATAGGTATGGTGTATAGGAATGGACTAGAGGAGATTGAGAGGGTCCACGTAGGTATAATGAATGGGTATATATGAGTATGTGTCTATTTGTGTTGAAATGGTACACATGGGTATGTGTTTGTTTGAGTTAAAAATATTCTATAGGATTAAAGGTGATTAAAAGGGTCTTATAGGTATTGATTGTTAAGTGGTTGATATGATTTATTTTGATGTAATTTTCTATAACTAGTGGATCTTATTTCTCATTTGTGGACGTAGGTTAATTGGACTAAATCATATTAAATTATTATCTCTTATGTGATTAATTGATATTTTGATTTATCTTTCATTGGTATAATTGGATTAAAGCTTTTTAGCCTAACAAAAATGAAAACTTTTCTTTTCTAAACTAGGGTTGAAAATATTGATGTTGCAACATTAATTACTAATAAAGGAATGGAACTTTTTTTTATTAGACTGAAAAGTGCTTAATACTAACCTATGATATAATTTTGGTCTTTATTATACAATTTTGGTAACCTTTAATGAAATTTTGATAATCTTGAATAATTTTGAAAATTTTTATATAATTTGGTAAGTTTTGAAATAATTTTGATAACCATTGATACAATTTTGATTTTGATAATCTATGATATTACTTTGATTTTGATAACCTTTTATATAATTTGGTAACCTTTGTTACAATTTTGATAACCTTTGATACAATTTTAATAACATTTGATATTATTCTAATAATTTTTTATATAATTTTGATAATCATTTATACACTTTTGGTAACCTTTAATAAAATTATGGTAACTTATATATATATATATATATAATTTTGATCACTTTTAGTATAATTTTGGTAACAATTGATAGAATCTTAGTAACATTGAAAATTTTTTTGATAATTTTTAATACAATCTTAGTAACCTTTAATGCAATTTTTATAATGTTTAATATAATTTTGATTTCTATAAACCTTGAAATTATTTCACTAACTTATGATAGAATTTTTTAATCCATTGATACAATTTTGAAATCCTTGAATAAGATTTTGATAACATTTAATATAATTTTGATAACTATTGATAAAATTTTGATAATTTTTAATAGAAGTTTAATAACCTTAGATGCAATTCTAATAACATAGGATACAATTTTAGTAATTCTAATAACCTTAGAAGCTAGGCTCTTAGTTTTGATCTAACGGACCAGACTTAGACAACAAACTAGGCTCGATCAGCATTTTCAAACAGGCTTGAGCAAAGTTTTTGAGACCCAAGCTCAGCCCAAATACTAATTTTATTTCTTTTAACCACTATATATTATATAGCTTTTGCCCCTTATTTTTGCATGTTCTATAGGGGAAAGAGGATTCCTTTTTCATATTACCGCTAAAATTATGTTACATTTGTCAGATTAATATACATATGATTCATGATTGAATCAGTTTAAGCCTATAAAAATGTCATAAAATTTGGATCATCAATCAAAATTGTGTTGAAAGTTCATATCCAAAATGCCTAACCAGCCCTAAACGCTTTTAACTTTTTTTTTTTTTTAAATATATTTGGAAAAGTCCATGCTTGTGGAAAATAGAATTAATTAAAATCCAACCACCACTTTGAAATGAGACACACCCAATAAATTTCCAAATATATATATATATATATATATATGGGAGACTGTCTAACCCAACCATGGAGTTTAAATCTGGAGAATGTTTCAAAGACAGGTAGATTTGATTGTTTCAATAACTAACTGTACTTTGTTTCCAATTGACAAAACTGATGCTGCACTTTTACTACGACTTCCATCCATCATCCATGGGCACCTACTCCCACTGCCTCCACTGGCTCCACCCTTGATCGTGAGAAAACGGAGGAGATATTTCTCACAGTGAAACTAAATTAAAAGAAAAATATCATTATCATTCAAAATTATTGGAAAGAATGATTGCATCGACACATCTCACCAAACTATATGAAAAGCCAGTTGCATTTTTTCCTGGATTTCCCCTCTCCATTGAAAATCACGCACAAACAAGTCCTAGAGCCAATCAGCCCAAGGGGTTAAAATTAAAAAGTCATTATTCAAAATTAAATGGTCAAGATCTTGATCAATCATCTTAATCTTCCTGATAACGACATTTAGTGGGACCCTCCTTTTATTTAAGAATTTTGTTAGATAATGGATAAGATTTCATCATCTAATTGTCTAATCTATGATGAAATGAAATTAAAGGGGTCCAGGGGTTTTAGTTTACTGTACAACCCGCTCCATTCGTAAAGTACTTGTATACAGAGAACAAAACTACGGTCAAGACAAGACACGTAAGCACTTTACTATCGGTTGTACAAAATCCAGCCAGTCACCGACAATTCCAACAAAACCGTCGGTCCCCAAGATTTTAACCCGTAACGCGCCTCCATATTGCGCTCGTGAGACGTCCACTCTAGTATATCCTAGGAAAATAGATGCCTCAGTGCAGTGACTGAAGAAACCAGAGGAGCTTCCGACTATAATCTCTAGATTTTGACATTCGTGCCATAAAAATTCCACAACTTATAAACAATATCTAGGGTTTTTTTTTTATTTAACATGAAAAATGAAAAAATTTAATATTTATAAATTTTTGTTCAGTTAAAATCTAAATTTTAATTTAATAGATTTCTATAATTATTTTTAAAAAATAATATTTATAAATTTATAAATTATAATTTATCTCTGACTTTTTAAATTAAAATTTCTTTTATATTAAAAAAAATTATAACTAAAATTTGTACTATTACTCAGATAAACTGACATTTTTGTACTTTTTCTTGTCAAATTTCAAAATTAAAATATTTTAACACAACCTCTTACCATTTATATAGCTACTGCTACAACTAACAATGAGAAATTTACAGAAACTTGGATTTGGAAATACAATTCCAAAATTCTTCTCTATTTTCAAAAGTAATTAACACCATTTTTGTTGTTCAATGGTGTTACACTGCCCACTATACATTACAGTCGACAAATTACATTTCTCTATCTAAATAATAAACCAGAAATAATAATAAAAATAAAAAGGGAAAGGGAAAAAATATAGTAATTAACAAAAGGAAGAGACCTTTGGGAATTTCTTAGACAATCTCATTTAAGACAACAATTGTGTTCTTTATTGCTACAAATTTTAAGTGGCTGAGATTATGACCACTATAAATTTAGGACCAACTAAGTTTTTAATGATGAACACAAAAAAAATATAGATTAATTAATTAATTTTTCTTTCCCTCTTCACCACCGTCTTGCAAATAAGCTTTTTTTCTCCTATCGGCTCTAGAACACAGACAAACCACAAGGAAACACGTGGCATAGATCACATGGACCTTCCAATTAGTCTTGGGCGGTTGATGCAAAACCACCCTATGAAACACTGCCACGTAATAATGTAGCCCAACGGCAAAGCCCACTAAGGTTTGGCCCAAGCCCAACATCTTGGAACCCAGCCCGGACTCGGTTGAGAAAACAAGAATCAGATACATCAGAAGCAGCAGCAAGTACAGCACGTATCCAAGTGTCAGAAGCACCTGTAAACAGACGTATGTTGAGGGCGAAGTAGCGTAGAAAAACTTCAGTGGCTCGAGCCCGGTAACGAGGGAAGTGAGGCAGAGGATGGAGAAGTAAATGGAGAGGTAAACTTGGATGAAAATGAGGATTTTTTGGAGTGAAAAGTAGGCTTTGATGCGGTTAAAAATGAGGGAAACTATGAGCAATGGGATTAAAAGGAAAGCACAAGAGATTATAGTAGCAATGGTAGGGGCATGTTTGTTGCCGACATATGGTTTGAATTGTTTCATGATTTGGTTATTGTATTTGGCAATGTAAGCTTTTGAGGTTGTTGAAAATTTTTCAAGGTCTGGGATAAGGGTTTGCTGGAACTTGGTTGGGAGATCTCGGAACTCAGCTACTAAATCAGAACCATCTTCTTGATCAATCCAACTGGGTTGTTTTTTTTGTTGTTTTGGTTTCTGGGTTGTGGGGATTTTTTCTTTGCTTGAGTTCTTTTGGGGTTTTGAAGATTCAGGGTCAGTCTGTTTTTTGTCTTCCGCTGTTTTTGTAGAAGTGATTTTGGTGGTTGTTTTGTTCTTGGATGGGCTTAGTTTGAGTAGATCCGAGGTTTTTTTGGAGGTAAGTGAAGTGGTCTTGGAGGAGTTCGTGGCTTTTGATGTTGAGTTGAGCTTCTTTAACAGGGAAGTGGAATTGAGATTCTTCTTCAGGATAGAAGTGGAATTGAGTTTCTTCAGTTGAGAAGCGGAATTGAGATTCTTCTTCAGGAGAGAAGTGGAATTGAGTTTCTTCAGTTGAGAGCTGGAATTGAGCTGCTTGAATTGAGACTTGGAAAGGGTATTAGAGACTGTTGTTGCTTTTGTGGAATTGGTAGGTTTGGAAAGCTTGGTTTGGTTCTTGGTGGACAAATTTGATTTGATAAGTTTAGTTTGGTTTTTGGGGGATAGGTTTGATGATTTGAAGAGCTTGGTTTGGTTGTTCTTGGTGGACAAACCAGAGCTTTTTTTCTTCAGCAACAATTGTTCATCGTCTTCTTCAAGCTTTAGCAATCTTCTTCTAGCACCAAACCGATTGGTTTGAAGCTCATGGCTCTCAATGGAGGCACAAAGGAGCATAAAAATCAACAAAAACAAAGCAAGATAAAGCAAAAGTACCTTACGGAAACTGAAGAACGTTACTGCAGCCATTGATGACACTCTAGGATATTGCCCTGAAGATCTAATATTGGAGATCCAATGATTTTAAGTATGGATTGGATCTAAAGTTCATGTAAGAAAAAAGAAGTAAAGAGAAGGGGTGGGTAAAGAGAGAGAGGGATGGAATTGGAAGTAAGTAAAAGAACAGTCCTATATAGTTGTATATTTATATGAAAGGGGAATGAAGACTTCCATGGAAAAGTGGGAAGAAGATGAGGTTAGTCACATGGTGCTTAAAGCCAAGAAAAAAAATATGTTTTCACTATTAACGCGGTTTTGCCCTGTACCCTCGGTGGCTACTGCCTCACTAGTAGAGTTAAAAGGGGGAAAGCCTATTTTAATCTTAAACAATTCTTCAAGTTGTGATTAAATCGATTTAGCAAAGTTTTTTGTTTTGATTCTTACTCCAATACCAATTACAAAAAAAAAAAAAAAGAAAGAAACCGGATAAATACAAAAGAAGGGAGGGAGATACCATAGAGAAATGAGAGAGTTGAGAAGATTGATGCCTCTTTCTAACAAGAGAAATTTAATTTATAGACAAAATTTTTACTACAAGTTTGCTTCAGATTCCTTCTTGTTGTTGAAAAATATAATTTTTTGTTGCTATTTACAGGAAGTCACTTAATTCTTATTTGTTTGTCTACCACTTGTTTTTTATCTTTAAAAAAGTCTTTTTTTCAGGTGGTCGAATGGTGTATTTATCAAGTCATTGTCATCCTTCTTGAATGTTGATCAAGTTCAACTAAAATGACTACTAAGTTCTTGTCCTTTTTACTTGTTTATTTACGAGAGCTTTGGCCATCGGTCAGAAAAAAAAATTGCACTTCTAATTGTTAATTTTAGGTCAAATTAAGGTTCAATATTTCACTTCGTTATGTTAAAAAAAATTATAATTAAATTTGAATCCTAACAGTTTTAAATATAACAAATCTCTCATTAAAAAAAAAACTTTGCAAAAAAATTTAAATAGGAAAATCCTCGCACTTTCTCAACTACAAAAATTGCTACTAGCACTAGAAATCATTTTACAGAAGCTTCAAAATGAACAACTCGAATAATGCATACACTGCCAACTACTTTTCTCACAGGAAAAGGGTGACATTTTTTATGACATCACCAAGACGGCCTTTTCCCGAACCCCAAAAAACTTTGGTGTACAAAATTTTTATTAATGCTCTTTGTGGCAAATAAATGCCGGTTTGCACAAGCATTTTGGCTAGAGTTGGATCCCATCTCCACTTTATGCAATATACCACCAGCGGTCCACCAAACTCCTGTTAGGCTGCTATCCATATTAAATTTTTGGGAATGTTTTTCAAGAATTTGAATTGCGTTAGTTTTTTTGACTCAGAATGTGACTCAGGATATAGCAGCTAATTAGAAAAAACAATGACCAAAAAAAATATGAAAGTTTTAAGGTGGAAAGACCAGTAGTTGAAATGTTTGACTTATGTGCTCTGATTTGCCTAATATTGTGGTTTCCTACAAGGGAAAATTCATTGAAAAACAACTAGTTGTAGGCTCTAGACAAAGGCCCATCCCTGCAAATTAGTCAAAATTTATGATCTATGAGAATATAGGAGCACAGATTCTGAAATTTGGGCGGATCCTAAGCGGGTCCTATAAAAACAGTGTAATGCCATTTGCCTATCATAGAATACCGATATGGTTCTTGGGTCCCAAAAAAATGGTTGCTGGAAGCTGTCTTAACTGTCCAATCGTGTTACTATTTATCTTCGTGAAGTAAGTATGCTCTGCTATCCCACGGAAAATAGACATGTACATGTGCCTGTGCCAGTTTCTCCACGGCTTTATGAGAATCTGAAAGAGAAACTTTCAAAAAGAGCTGTACTTTAAATTGCAATTCAGAATTTGTCATTTTGGTTTCTCAGGGCTCTGAATTATGATAAAAATCGTCTTGTATTTGTGAGCCAGCAGTAAAACATGGGTAGGAAATCATTAGCCTTCCTCTTGAAGCATGTATATGTAAAATCTGTTAATGTGAGTGTGCCTTAAAAGCCCATAGATCCTGATTTGGAAACCCAATGCTGGTCCTCATTGACATTATTATCAATAATGAAAATTTTCGGTGATCCCATGTTTTCATTTTTCTGTCAAAACTAGTTTGGTTTTGGTTTTTAATATTGTTGTAACTACAAGTTAATTATTAATACCGAATAATTAAAATTATAAAAAAATTAAATTATTATTAATTTAAATTTTAATATTCATATTTTTTTTATTTTTAAATTATGCTGCCTTTATTTATATATATATATATATAAACAAACCAAATATATATATATATATATATAAAAGATAATGGGTAAATTCGTTTCCCAATAATCTGTAGGTGACATGTCTTTGTCACATTAACAAAGAATGGCGGTGATTTTAGACTTTATCTGCTCACATACAATCAATCACAATCAATTTGAAGGGATGAGGATGTGCCATAGATTTCATTTGGCTAGCTGTTAGTCACTATAATATCTATGCATGAAAATAAAAGGTGCTTCCTCTCCTATTCACTATTCTCTCCGACAATATCCAAGCCTTGCAACTTAAAAAAATAAACGCTTATGAATGATTTTTGTGCTGTACAAATAATGACCGGTCACATGAAAGAAGTAATGTTAATATATGTAAAGCCCATGAACGACAGACGGAAAAACAAGTACTTTCTCATGTCTTTATTAAAGTCTTTCATTGCTTATTCCTATCTGGCCATATTTCCATGTGCGTATGGATCCAAGTCTTCCTGCAGGCAGCTAAGCCTTATTAAAGGTTGTATTTATGCTAGAATTGTAATCAATCAATTTTAAATTAATATAATATTAAATTTAAGTATAAATTTAAATTCGATTTAAAATTTAATATCTAAAATTCGATTTAAATTTAATTAAATTTTTTTTTAGTTCATCAAATTATTCGAATTCGATTTGAGATAAAAATCGAATTATTCGAGTTCGTTCGATCAGACTCGATTAACATATAAAAATAAATTCGATTTTTATATTTTAAAAAAATTTAATTATTTATACTTCAACTCGAATTTAAGATATTTTATTAATTAAAATATATTAAAATATAAAAATTTGATTAAACTAAAAAACAATTCGAGTTGAATATAAAAATATTTGAATTTGATTTGAACGATAAATCAAGATACTCGAATTAGAGCTCGACTTAATAATGAGGAATTAAATTTAAATTTTATTCAAATCAAATCTAAATAACATGTGAATATTAATATATTATTTATATCATTAATTTATTCTATCTTACTTTCTTTTTTTTTTAATTAAAAAGAAATTATTTAATGAATTTTACGGACGAGTGTTATAAGATCACTCTTTATGATTATTATATAAAATAGTATTTTCATCTAATGTATTGAAAATCATGAATATAATTTATTACATTTAATACAAAATTATTACTATAAATAATGTATTGACTTTAAATTGTGTGACACCCGTTAACTAAACCCTTATTTAATTATAAAATTTTTTGGCCTAGAATTAGGAATTAATTAATACTTGTTATAACTTTAATTAAGAAAATCTTTTACATTTAATCTATTTTTTCCATTAAATTAAAAAAAAATTAAAATTTTCTTTTCTTAAAAATCATCTTAATGAGTGTTTCTATTAACTCGTCATCTCCACTTATCAATTGATAATCGTCACAATTAATGGTTACTAGAATTAGTCCTCGCAATGCTAGATAGATTAATTATTTTAATATAAAAAAATAAATAAAAATAAACAAAAATATTATAAAAATTTAAAATTGAAAAAATATAATATTTTATATATTATGATTAATTTTTATTATTTTTTCATATTATATTATGGGTATTGTATTTTTTATTAATTTGATTAAAATGTATGATTTTTTTAATTTTTTTTGTAGACTATAAACTTTTTTGTAAAAATATTTAAAACAATAGAAAGGAAAAAAAGGAAAGTAACTTTTTATTTTTATTTTTATAACTTTTATTTTTATAATTATTATATTTTTATTATATTTTACTATAAATAATAAATAATAAAAACTTAAAATTTATAATAAAACCCATCTAATTACAATCAAACATCGGATAAACTCTCCTATTCCTTTCTCCAAATTCAATTAGTGACCAACTCATCATGTACTAATCCAATTAAAACCCAACACACAATTACCAACAAACCTATTAATTTTAAAAATTTTTTTATCAACTAATAACTATTTAACAAATAAAATGTAATTTGGTAGCTCATAATCGAGAGTTGTCCCCGCTTTGGAACAACTTTAGTGCAGAAAATTTTTATTATATGCTATTGATTAATTTATATGTACAATATTAATACTTTTATAATATTCATCTAAAAATGAGATCAATTAATTTTATATTATTCTGAAATAATTTATCTAAATGATTTTTTTTCTTAATTAAATTTCATTATTAAAAATATTTAAAATTTTATAAATTTTGAAAATTCTCTAATTTCAAGAGTTTTAAAAAAACTTATTATATTCCTTGAAAAATTGTTGTATTAATTTAAAATTTTATAGGCAAAAGTTTATTTTTTTATTTTTATATTTTACCAACTTTTTTTTTTTACTAAACGTTTTATTAAGAAGTACATAAAATATTTTTCGTTGGAATACTTTCAAAATCTTTCCAACAACTTTTGTAAGATTCTAAGAAAATTCCTTACCTACGAATTTCAATTACCACTTGTAATTTTATTTTAATTTTATTTTTGGAAAAATGATAAGTTATTTCCATTTTTTAAAAAATTTATATGATACAAATAAATAAATAAATAAATTTATAAATTTATTTGTCTAACATATATTTTTAGTTTTTTTTTAATGTTTATCAAATGATCAAAACATATTCCTAATCTAAAAATTTAAATATGTATGTAAATAAAAAAATTAATAAGAAAATAAAAAATTAAAAATAAAAAATAAAAATAAATAAAAAGAAAAAGAAAATAAAGATACTAAAATACTAAAATAAAAAAAATAAAACAATGATTGCCATGTGCCAAAAACAAAGAAAAAAAATCAAAATTTTCTTCAAATCACCCCATCTTATTTATTTTATGTCTTAAACAACCCTCTAATCATTTTTTATATCTCATATTAAATGTCATTGAAATTGAGAATCCTATATAACTTTAATAGATTTTATAGATTATAATATCTTAATTAGTGTTCTTAATTAAGAGAGAGAAATTACAATTAGATTATAATATCATTGTCTTTTTAGATCAATACATCTCAGAGTTTATAAAATCGATGCCAACAACGATGGTAATTAACAAAATTAAGTATAAAAATTTAAATGAAATATTTTAATGAAATAAATTACTTGTATAGGATTGTTTATTGAATTTCAACTTTAAAGTAAGCTTGAGCAAACAAAGGTTTATGAAAAATAAAATCCAAGTTGAGATTTCTAAAAGCATATGAACATGCCAACATACTCATTCTTGAACAATTAAAGAGCATAAGATTGAAAAGTAAACTTCTGTCGACATGAAATTTCGAAGAGCTTTTGAAGAAATCAAGTTGTTGAAGCATTTATAACTTCTAGTTTCAAATGAAGAGAATTTGGATTGCTTAGCTTCTGCCAACATGTTTGAGAAGCAAGCTGGTGATTCAGAAGAGACTTCTCATCATCATCCAAATCAAGGCTTTCCTCCCCTCCAAACGCGATATAAATTTCACTCCTTGTCGTTCAGCTTCTTTGAGCCTGCAACACAAAATGGGGAACAATTATTTTCCATTTGATGGAAAATTCTATTCTTTGGAACAATATTAACACTTGTTAGTTATTGAATGTAGTATTTCCTCAACACTTTATGTGTTGCACAATATGTCAAAAATTTTATTAGATAAATTCATGAGATCTACCTGCTCATGGTTGGAACGGGCAGGAAAATCCATGTTTTGATTAGCACGGGTTGCATTTATGCACTGTTTATTAGAGCCCAATCTAAAAATTAGACGCGGCTGAGTCAGTGGGGTCTGTAAAATAAAATAAGCCCAGGAAAGAGCAAAAGGGCTGCGAATATAATAAATTAGTGGATGAGGCAGGCCTATGTGCTTCACAGATTCTGAGGCTATTGACTATTCAGTAAAACAAAGCCCTGGAATGTGGGTGAGATAGCTGAATTCAAAACTGGCAGAACGTCACGTCAGGTATCAGTATTCAAAGAACTGATTTTGTGGTCGGATTAAAAATAATAATAAAAATTATATTAATTATTATAACAATAAAATTAAATATTAGAATTATGAGATTAAAATTAATAGTAAAATATATGTTTATATATAAATATATTGGAGATGATAAGATTAATTATAATGAAATGATAAAATATAATCATTAAAGACATAAATTAAATTTTATATGTAATAAAAATTTTAATTATTTAATATTCACAAAATTAATAAATAATTAAAAATTATTAAATTATTTTTATATAAATAATAAATAATCAGAGAGTTAATAAACATAAATAATTTAAAAATATTTAAATAAAAATAAAAATAAATTAACAAATTAAAAAGTCAATAATATAAATTTATTTATCATTTAAATAATTAAAAAACTAATAACATGAAAAACAAAGAAAAACATGAGAAAAAATGGCAAAAAGTTAAAAAGGTACGGTGCAATTGCTCATTGCATCTTTTTCCTCTGATTAAAAATTAATACTCCAATGCAGTTAGAAACTGTATTGCATGTTATCCAAATAGCGTGAAATGATGAGATTGCAAAAAAAAAAAAAAAAAAAGCATGAAATCACGCTGCACTGATGTTTCAATGAGATCTAAGAGGCTCTAAGTATTTGAACTCTAAAGTTTTTTATTTTATTTTTATTAGGTTGGGGCCCCGATTTCACTTGGTGTTTTTTGTTTTTTATATTGTTGTGTATATTGTTTTGACATAATTAAGGAAGATGAAAAGAAAAAATTGAGTATACAAAAGTCTTTAGCAAATTAATAATCAATTGTAGATTCAAAAGTAAAAATTATATTTAGATATATCGATAAAGTTTAAAAAGCAGATAGAAAACTTGAGAAAGTAAATAAAAAAACTTGTTCAAGTAAACATAAGCACTTTAGGACAGCGATAGTTACTTTAACAGTAACTAATCAAGTTAAAAATTTTATGGAAAAGTTGAGAAAGTAATAACAAAAACTTCTTTAATGAAACGTTTTTTTTGTGTTAATTTTGAGCAATTCGAATGTTTTAATTTGACTTGACTTATTTTGATTTCAATTAAATATTCAAGCTTATTTTGCATAGATTAAAACTCAATCCAATTCACTTTGAGGTATTTGAATTTGAAGGCCCAATATAAGTTCGAGTCATTTTTTAGGGCCCAAAGTTCAATTAAAAGCCTCATTACATTCTTAAAATTCAATTCAATTTGAATTTTGATTAATTTAAAAATAATACTAAAAAATCAATAAGAATAAAAAATGAATAATAAAAAAGAAGACTTGAAGGTCAATTGCCAATTTTCAGTCTTTCCTCACTTTTCTTCCTTCCTTTCAATTTATCGACCCCATTTTTAGCTCAACAATTTCACCTTCCATTTTCACCTTTGGCATGATAGCACAAATTCATTTACACCCATGAATCAACATTGTAGTGACCATTGTTGCAATAACAGTCCAAAGATCCAATCTTTCTAGACCAAAATTAAATTCTCAACAGAAATGTACATGAGGCAGACTATGACCTTGGGTTCTATTAAAACCCCAAAATTCATAACACAAGGGAGTCTTTCTCGACATTTACAAGAAACAAGAACAAATTGAAGCAAAAACACATAAAAATTGAAAACAAAAAATGAGACTCATTCGACCATCATACAGCTTCACCCCACTTTACCAAAAATTACCATCAAATGAGATAAAAACAAGTTGTCAGTGTGGGAAATAAGAAAAACAAAAAAGAAAAAAAGGAGAGAAAAAGAAGAAAAAGGGAGAAAAAAGAAGGAGAAAGAAGGGAAAGAGAAAAAAAGCTTGAAAAGTTAAAGAGGGGATTTGTTTTTTTTTTTTTTTTAAATAAGAGTGAGAAAAGGGGCTTCGACTGGGAAACGAAAATAGAAGAAATGGAGTTTTGGGGTATTGGCTAAACGAGAAGTTTTGTTAAAATAAAATAGGAATAAAGGTCCAAAGTGTGACCCGACCCAGTCGTGGCTAATCCATCTAAGCCCATCTTTTTGGAGCCCAATAATCTTGCTCCGTAGGCTTAGTTGATTGTGAGTTTTGGGTTTTGTCATATTGGTATTGGAACTGCTAGATGAATTTAAAAACACAACAAGTTACCAACAATCATTTTTAGCTAGATATGATTGGTCACATATTAAAACTTATCTTTTTAAAAAAATTTTAAAATTAATTAAAATTTATTAAAAAGATAATTTTAAGGTATGTAAAACAGTTTGGGTTTGAAAGTTTGGTTACGCGTAGGAAAATATTAGTACTCTCACAAAACCCATTTAAAAATGGTACCAATTAATTATGTATGATCCTTTAATCTTGAAAGAAAAGTCTTAAATTTGGGTATTCAAAAATAATTTCCTTGGCTTCCTTTATTTGTCATAATTTTGGTTTTGCTTTTTTTTTTTACTATTCCATTTTATTTGAGAAAAATAAATTAGAACCTTATTATTGAAAGAACTCTTAAAACATTATAATACATTAGTAATATTGAAAGAATTTTTTGCACTTAGAGATTTCTTAGGCATCATTACTTAAAGTACCTTAAAATCCTATCCTTGGTGGTTTGTGCTTATTTTTCAAAAATCTGGTGATATGCCTGCAATCCATATAATGAAATATTGGTACACATATTTTATTTACCTCATTTTTTAGAAAAATTTGTTTATTAATTTTTTTAATTTTTATTACTATTTCATTTAGAAGAAAAGAAAATTTTTTATTGTATTAAAAAAATTTTATAAATACTCCAATATGTTATTAGTATTTTAAAAAAATTCTTCCTTAGAGATTTTTTAGGTATCACTACTTGGATTACCTTAGACTTTCATCATTGAAAAAAATTTCCTTTCCTTCTTTTTTTATCATTTTTATTTTAGTATTTATTTATATTTTTTTTAAAAAATGATAGAATTTAAAATTTATTTTCATTTAAAGAAAAAAGGTAATAAATATTTATTTTGGAAATTAAAATTTAAACATATATAAATAAAAAATATAAACTAAAAAGAAACAAAAAATACTAAAAATACTTGAATTGGTCGATCAATAGCTTGTTCAATGATTTTAGGCAGTTCAATTCAGTTTGGGTGGTTTTCTGATGGTCTGGAATGATTTAAGAATGGTTTAGCCAGTTCAGTTAGACCGATCAATAATCGGTCAGTAAAGTCGGGCTATAGGTCAAGTGTGCAGATTTCATATTTGGGTCGAGTCAACATGCGGATCCCAGCCTCTAAAATGATATCGTTTTGCTTTTTCTTTTTTTTTTGAAACTATAAAAGCCAAGGTTGTTTTTTCTATTTCATTTGAAAACTTATCTAAAAAAAGTTCTTTTTTAAAAAAACACAAAGGTCGACCAGCTAACCAAGAAAACAACTGGTGGTCATCGCACTGACCGCTGTCTTTCCGCCTTTGATCATCGATCGTTAGCATTGGTTGGAACCCAAAATACCCATAAAAATTCCTTTTTTCTTCCTCTTTCTAGTTTTCCAACTAATTTCCTCAAAATCAACCTCTATAGCTCTAGATGTAAGCTAAAAGCTGATGGTTTCAAAACCCAAAAAGCCCATGTTCCATCATGTCAAATGCCCTTTCTTTCTGGTATGTTCCCCACGTAGCTTTGGGTTATCTCTCACTTAAATATTCGAGCCCAAAACCTTTTTAAATTGAAAACTTCTATTTTTTTGTATTTTTTGTGTTGTTTTCTGGCATTGTGGTTTCCTACCTAGGGATGTGTTTTTTTTTTGTGTGTGATTTTTTATTGGTTTCAGTTGTTTGGCAAGATGGTTTATAGGTAAGCAAAGTTTTTTTTTTTTTTTTTCGCAATGGTTTTGTAGGGGAGGGTTTCGGTTAAGATGGTAGCTTTTTTGGATGTTATGGTGAATGAGTGCTAGGTAATTGATGGAGATGTGTTTTGGAGTCTAAGGGAAGACAGTTTAATGATGGTGGTAGGAATTCTTAAGATTTGTTGGTTGCTTGACATTAGGGTTTGCAATGGGTTTTGATAGGGTTACAAAGATGGGGTTCTTTGGTAGTGTTTTTGTTCAAAAATTAGCTACTCATTATGTTGGCTTTTGGTTTAGTTTAAAAAGGATTTTGGGATCATATAAAAGTCTAGAATTTAGGTGATGGACTAGAAAAAAGGGTGTTGTCTGAATAAGGTGGCTGGTAGAGGAGAACTTACCGAGTAGGGTGGCTCAATAGGGCTAGAGAAGAGTTAGGCACCAACAAACACTCATGGGTGTAAGTGCAAAGGTGCATGGTAGCTTAGCCTAAATGGTGCGTGTAAGGCATGAGGCTATAGTTTTTTTTTTTCTTTTTTTTTAGGTTAATTTTTATTCTTGAAAGAAAAGTCTTAAATTTGGGTATTGAATGACCCACGTAATAGGTTGGTATGGTCAAATCCAATCACGACTTAAATGGTTTTTGACTTTGGAATATTGGAGGGAATCTAAACAATTATTTTTTTTTACAAAGAAATATCATCTACATTTTTTGGAAAAGTTATCTTGTAAATTTCCCAAGTGAAAAATCAATGTTTATTGAAAATTAAAAATAAATATTTTTTAATAGAAAAAATGCCATTGCCATCATGAATAAAATATACTTAGAGAAAAATATAATTACATGTATTATTTAATTTTGGTTCATATTGTCACATAGACATTTCATACATTAACAATAAATGTGAAATGGTAAGGTAATAATTAAAAAAAATTCTTCTAGGAAAAATAGAATAAAGTTTTAAAAAATAATTTTGGAGACCTTACATAGATATTAGAAGTAATTCAAATCATATTTTACTAAATGACATCATTTTCATTTTTATAATAAAAATTTCTTAAATATATGATTAATTTTTTTTATTTCATTTACATATTGGGGAATTAAAGAAAATTTTTCAACATAAAGAACAATAATAGTAACAAATGATGATGAATAAAATTTCTTTTGTTACCAAATGTTTTTGAAATAAATGATAAAACAATAGAAAGAGATAAAATTAAATATTCATAAGATAGAATTAAATTGGTTATTTACATCTTTAAATTTATATTCACATCGTGTATTTCTATCATGTTACATTGCTTGCATTTTATCCTTATAAAAAATAAGGCAATAAATGTGATTTCAAAAAGTGTTTTTAAGAAATAAAAAACTTATAATTCTAAGTAAAAATAATTCTTGAGACCGCACCTAGATATTGAAGGGCTTCTCAATAATTATTTCTTATAAAGTAATATTATGCTAGATTTTAAAGATTGATATGAGTATCTAAAGTGGAGAAATATTCTTCAAAATTTCACTTAGATATCGAAGAATTTAGAAAATGTTTTGAAATTAAAGATTTTCATCTTATTCCTAAACAAAAGGTTTAAATTTTATTTTGTAAAAAATAAAAAATTAAATAGATTATTTGAAATGTTAAAATTAAGACCACTTTTATTAATACTAATAATAACTTATGATCAATTGGTACCATTTTTAAAATGAATGCTATAGAGTATTAATCTTTCTCCACACATAATTGAGCTCCCAAACCCCACTCTATTTTGTAGATAAAAAATTATCTTTTTAATAGGTTTTAATTAACTTTAAAATTTTATTAAAAAGATAAAATTTTTAAGTAGCCAATCACACCTAACAAAAAGATTGGTGACTCCTCTTGTTTTGAAATTCTTAAAATTTTCATATAATGATCCCCAAAATTGTTTTGATAGCTTGGTGACTTCATTGGGGATGTCATTTTTTTAGAGAGTCAGGCAAAAATTGATCATGTGTTATCCTTAGGCTTGATTTAATGGTTTTAATTGATATTTAATATTAATTCCCTTATTTCATTTTAAAAAATTCAAGAAAAATGAAAAACAAGGAAAATTTTGCAAAAAATAAATAATATTGTTTGCATTCAGATTTACTTATGTCATGCCTTACTTATGTTAATTGTGGCATTCTTTTCCAATAAATTGTGGAGAATTTAGAAAAAGGGTTTTTTGGTAAAATGTGTCAAAGGTTTGTTCCTTTACACACATAATCACATGTGCATTGCATATATGGGTTCTATACTTGGGCTCTTATCATTTTAGAAGAGAGTGAAGCACCTATGCTTTCGTGAGGTGAATACCTCTGCAATAACTAGCAAAACACTTCACTCAGATTAAACCATTTTTGTTTATAGCATGTAATGTGTGAAAATCAGAATCCCTTACTAGTTTATAATGGATGATATTGTGAGAAATATAAAAACAAAAAAGTTAAAATTTTTTCAACTCTAGTAGCTGAAATCAAGCTGCCAGAAAGTTTTTCTTCCCTTTCCCCAAAGTTAGTGCATTGAATACACCAAAAATCCCTACTAGCCACCCTGCCATAGAACAAACTTTGTAGAAAAGCTCTTGGTGGCTTTGAAAAAAACCTCCCTCAATCTTAAAGTTTTTAGGAGTTGTATCCTATACCAGTCTATAAATCTAGGTTAATTTTGATAGAAAGAAGAGGAGAAAAAAAATCACTCTCTTCATGACCCTCATAACATCCATAACTAAAATCACCAATTTAAAAAATTCTTAGCTATTGTTCAGCCAACCCTATTGGCAACCATTATCACCCCACCTTTATCCACCCAAAGTCTTCAGTTTCAAGACTCTCTACAAACATCTTGAATAGCAAAAATCGACCTTAACCACCCTTGTCTCTACGACCAACCATAAAATCCTGGCCCTTCTAAGAACCAAAACCTTTCCTTCTACTAAAAAAAATCCAAAAAACACAAAATCACAATCCTCTTTAAGAGAAAGAATCTCAATCATAACCATAATAAACACATGGAAGAAAAAATTAAAAAAAAATACAAAACATTCAAAATAAAAGGGGTTTAATTTTTTTGAGATTTAGTGGGCTTTGGAGATTTTTTAAAAAGGGCTTGGCTTGGATTTTTTAAGAAGGAATGAGGGAAAGTTTTTGGGTTATAAATGGTGGTGAAAACAGTAGTGACATAAAGAGGACAATGGTGGCAAAAAAACTTTTGAAGATCCATACGATGAAAAAGTAGATTTAAGAGAGAATAAGGACATACTAAAATTTTATGGGAATCAGATGGTGAAAAATAGCGAAAAAAGGGTAAGAAGTCACAAACTTAGAGTTCAGATCTAGGAAAATTATGTGAGATTTATGCAAAACCAGCTCTCGGTTAGAAAGAGAGCGAGCGAAGAAAAAAAAGAGAGAAAAAGAAAGAAAGATTAAAAAAAAGGAAAAAATGAAAGAAAAAAAGAAAAAAAAAGAGTAAACCATGTCAAACTTGCCCCGTCTGGCTTGAACTGATTTGGTCTAGAAATCTTTTGGGCCTTGCAACTTTAGTTCTTGGACAAGGTGTTAATTTTAGGATTGCTAAGATCCATTGAGTGCAAGTTCTTTCCTTTACTTATCTTATTACATGTCCATTTGTTTATCCCTCTTATATATATAATTCCTTTGTAAAAATAATTATTTAGATTCCTTTTAATATCTAGGTAATATCTCTAAAATTATTTTTTACTTAGAAATACTATCTTTTTTTTTTTTTTGCAAATAACAATAATTATTGCAATGCAAAAATCTTATATATAAAAAACTATATGTATATAAAAAATGACACTAACAATAATCCCTAAAGCATGCATTTTTCTTTCAACATATATATATATTGTTAGTGTCATTTTATATATATATATATAGTTTATTATATATAAAATTTTTGCATTGAAATAATTATTGTTATTTAAAAAAGAAAATATAAGATAGTATTTCTAAGTAAATAATAATTTTGGAGATCCTGCTTAGATATTAGAGGGAATCTAAATAATTATTTTTACAAAGGAATACCATCTTCATTTTTTGAAAAGTTATTTTAAGAAATTTTCAAATTATTTTTTAATTTCACATAGATATTAGGGAGTTAAAAAATAAATTAAAAAAACCCTTAAGAAAAAAATTGAAATATCAATTTTTTCTTAGAATAAAATTTTGGAAATATTTAGGAAAAAGTTGAAGTATCAGCTTTTTATCTTTTGAAAATAAGAATGAAATAAAATAAACAAATTTTTTGTTTTGAAAATATAAATTTTGAATTAAACAAAATGAAATTTGAAAAATGGTAAAGAAAACGTTGAAATAACAATTTTTTCTTAGAATGGATTTTTGAGAATATTTAAGTGAAATTTGAAGTGTCAATTTTTCTTAAAACGAAAAAAATAAAAATTTTGAATCTTAAAATGATGGAATTACTAAAAAATTGTACTAGCAATTTCAATTTAAATTCCTAGGTGAGGTATTATTTTCTAAATTCTTCTAAAACATTAATTATTTAGAAAATTGTCAAACATTAAAGGTTCTAATAAGAAAATAACTAATAATTTTTTTTTTAAATGCGACAATGAAGACTCTTCAAAAGTTATAATAAATATCTTAAATACTCTTGAGGTGAGAAAATATTCTTGAATTTCTACTAAAATATTTGAATAATTTAAGAATAAATTTTCAATATTAAGTTCTTTAGAATTTTTTTTGAGAAGTTTTATTAAACTTAATTGAAACACAAAATCAATTGGTACCATTATTAGACGGGACTTTATGAAGTTGCTATAAGCTTCTCCATATGTAATTGTACTCTCGAATTTAATTTTGGTTCATAGACCAAAAAGTAATATTGGTAGCCAATTGCACCTAAACAAAAAAAGATTGATGGCGATTCATATTTTTTTATATCTAGCGATTGAGTTTTCGGACTGATATATTATGATAATTATCACTTAATTATTTTAAAATTATGGAAAAATAAACGGTGATTTTTTTTCCTTTCTAAAGAAATAAGTAAGAGTTTTCATAAAGTATAAAATAAAAAATAAATAGTAACTTTTCTAAAATCTAAAATAGAAATGTTGAAATTCAAAAAAAAAAAAAAATCATGAAGGAAAATACAAAATTTTATTTTTTTTGTCGTGAATGAAATATTTCTTAAATATTATCAAAGTGTTGAGATAATATAAGAAATTATTTTTTTAGAAAAATTTTAAAATAATGATCACATTAAAAAATAATAAATTATTATTTGAATAAATCTTTTAAAATGAAATTTTTAAAGAAAATTGAAAGAAGCCAATTTTCTTTAATTATTGCAAGTTAAAAATATTTTTGGATTTCACTAAAGAGTTGGAATAATCTAAAACTATTTTTACTACATGAAGAATTATTAAAAGAAAAACCAAAGGAATAAATAAATAATAAAAATAAAGTAAATAAAAATGCTTATCTGAAAAAGTATTTTAAGTGAAAATTTGTAAATGGAAGAGTCTTATTTTCCTTAATTATTATCAATGAAAAAATAATTTTTAAGATTTCATCAAAAGGTTGAGATAATTTTAAAATCAATTTTATAAATGAAAATAAAAAATATCTCATGATGAAATTTTGAAAAATTTGTGAATGAGTAATTTTCTTGAAATTTTTCCAGAATAAAGGAATTTTTTTTTATAGATTTTGTCAAAGTGTTGGAAAATTTATAGAATGTGTAAATGATAATAATTTTACAAAATAAAAAAATATTTTTCATAAATCTTTTTGAGGAAATTAACTTTAACTATCTAATAGACCATATTATCAAAATAAAAAGATAATAAGTGTTTAATTGGTATCGTCCTTTAGATGGATGATGTGAGGGTGTTGATACATTCCTCACTCGTAATCGTACTCTTGAATCTAACCTTGATTTTGCAGATGAAAATGTCTTTTGGTAAATCTTAATTAATTTTAAGATTTTTATTAAAAGATGATATTTTAGATAACCAATCATATGTAATAATAAAAAAAGATGGGTGACAACTCTATAAATTTCATCAAGTTTAACGATCAAGTCCTCCAAATGAAAAATAATTATGACAAGGGCAAAACAAGTTTATAGAAGAATAACAAAAAAAAAAAAAACCCGAAAAAACTTATTAGCATGGTAAAAAACAAATCCAACATATTAAATAATAAATTATTAAAATATCTTAAATACGACCAAAATTTTTTGAATGCTTTGTTGATTTCTTCCTTTAACCAAAACAATTTGAATCTTCTTCACCTTTTAAACTAATTGTCATATCATGTTTCTCTCTTTCACACATTAAAGTAAAAAAATCCAAAGCTAAACATTATCATAATGTATAGATTCGTGAATCTATCATTAGACATGACCTTAATGAGTGGTTATCAATATTTTTTATTTAGGTATGATTGGTCACCTAATTGAATCTATCCTATTTTAAAGAGAAGTGCCAAGCTTGACTTAGATATATTTAAAAGGTAGATTTTAGTTTACAAAACCAAAATAGGTCAGAGAGTACGGTTACGTGTGAAAAATATCATAACACCCTCACAACTCCCATTTAAATGATGGGATCAATTTGATTTTGTGTTATCCAAGCCTTAAAACATTTTTGTAATTGACTAAATAATTTAATTATTGAAAATTGATCTTAAAGTTAATCCAATCATTTGGTAGCAATTAAAGATTTTTTTTTACCTTATAGATATTAGTATTCCACTTTGAAGATAGTCTGTCATTGGATTCATTAATGTATTTTCCAAGAAATTAATTATTTGAAAACAACCAATAAAATCTTCCAATAGTTTGGTAAGATTTTATTTTGATGAATATTCCCTAATAGTTTGGTGAGTTTTTTTATTTGAAAACCTTTTCATGAAATGTAAAAAAAAAATTTCATTAAATCTTTCAATAGTTTGATAAGATTTAATTCAAGATTTAAATCCTCTAATAATTTGGTGAGATTGAAACTTTTATTTTTTATAAAAATTCATTAAGTCCTCTAATCATTTGGTAAGACCTATTTCGAGATTTAAATCTTTCAATCATTTAGTAGGATTGAAAATTATTTTCATAAAAATTCATTAAGTGTTCTAATAGTTTGATGACCTTAATTCGATATTTAAATCCTTTAATCTTTTGGTAAGATTGAAAATAATTTATTTTTTCCACAAAATTTTATTAAGAAAATTTTCAATAGTTTGGTAAAATTTATAATTTAAAATTTCTAAATCCAATGAAAGCCTTCCAATAGTTTGGTAAAACTCATGAATTTATTTTGAAAAAAATTATTTTTAGATATATCAATTAAAATAAATAAAATTTACACAAATAAAATAAAATAAAATAATTTACATATTAAAATCAATCATAATAAGAAAAATTAAAATAAATAAAATAAAATAAAATAAAAGAAATTAAAATTTAAAAAATTACCAAAATAGGAACGGCTCGGTTCAATTTGTTTTACGACTCGACTATAGGAAGGGAAATTGACTAGAGTGGCTTGGATTGCGGTCAACTCAACTTACGGATATGGTTGCTGGGAACCGATTTGCAAGTTAGGTCGTATTGGATCAAGTTAGGCAAGTGGTAAAAAGTGCAAATCCTAGGTTGTTTTAGTACCAAAACGATGCTATTTTTGCATAAGTATAAAAGGCAAAAAATATTTTTCTTCATCATAATTCTATTTTTTTCTCATTTTCTCTCTTTTTTTTCTTTGCTTCTTTCTCTAGAATCTAATGAACACTAGTGGTCGAAGTTTAAACTTTCATCGAAATCTGGGATTAGTTGTCGAAATCTCGTCAGAAGTTGGTCGAAATCTAGGTTTGAATGTCGGATTTTGGGAATGGACACTTGAATCTCATCGGAAACGCTAAGTCTGGTAAAAAAAATTCAATAAAATCTAAAAATTTTCCACAAAAAAATAGTTTTTGATTTCTCCTTTCTCCTTAACTCTAATCATTCAAACACACTTTTTAAATCAAATCCAAACTCCCAAAAACTTTTCAATCGAGAAAAACCTTATCATAGAACAAGATTTTTGTTTTCTCTTTTCTTAGTGTTTTTCTAACTTTTTATCCCTTTTGATTTTGATTGCAGGTTTTTTTATAAAGGTTATTTTGGCTTGATTATTGTCCCTATGAAGATCAGATTCTTCAGCTTAATTACTGTTTTGATAAAGATTGGATTCTTCAAAATGAGAATTCCATCTTATTCAAAAAAAAAATGAAATTATCTCCAAGCAAACTCTTTTACTCAAATTCAATTATGAAACCATAAAACTAACCCTTCAATGCAATGATGTATGAAATTGATATTGATTCTTTCCATTAAAGTCACCATAATCACACTCAAAACGACATTGGTAGATCCCATGCAATCATCACACAAAATTAAAGATCTTTTTCTATTAACGCGTGTATCATTATATCTTATAATACCCCTATCTTTACCCTGATGAATAGCTCTATCATCCCAACATCCATCAATAATAGATTGAGGACATAAACCTAAAGAAACACCATGTTGCCTTCTCAAACTATTATACCTTAACCTTTCCAATCTATTAATCCTATTCTTCCTTGCTTGATTAATAGTATCCATAACTAAAAGTTACTATTTAATAAACCAAAATACTAATAAATGCACACATGAAACAAAAAAAAGAATAAAAAAATAACACAACAACTTGTAGCAACAAATAAAGACATTAAAAAACAAAAGAAAATAATGGCAAACACTTAAAAACAAGTAAGAAAAGTAACAAAAACTGATAGAAATCAACATAACATCACAAGGAAATAAAGGGAAAAAAACAACAATAAGAGAAGAAAATCTTAACGGTCGACTCACTTCAAACTGAATTGGGCAGCAACGTTTAATAAATTCTATCAAAGAAGAAAAAATATATATAATACTACAATAAAACTTTTTTCAAATAATACAAAAGAAAACAATTCTATTCAACCAATGAATCTCCTACATATCCTTTTTAACATTTCTATAAAACAATCCCTATCACTGGAATTTACTCCACAATTTTTACCAAAAAAAAACTATAAATGCATTATAGATTTTACAATTCAATTGAACATAAATAAATCCTAAAATGAACTCACCTCGAATCAAAATAGCACAAAATCTCCAACAATTCTTGCAAAAAAAAGTAAAATACTTTTCAAATTAAAAAAATACTCTTCCTAACAACATGCCAAAATTTTAACCTTTTCAATTTGCTAATTCCATTTTCCCTTACCAAATTAACATCATCCATAACTAAAACCTACTGCTTTATAAACCAAACTACTAACAAATGTAGAGATGAAAAAAATAGCACAACAATTGGCAACAACAAATGAAAACATAAAAAAATAAATAATAATTGCAAAAACTTAAAAACAACTGAGGGAAGCTGTCATAACAATTTTTGGTACCACTGGATATAAAATTTTAAATATAAAAAAAAATAGGGAGTCATCACCAAATTTTTTTGTTAGGTGTGATTGGCCACCTAAAAACCTTATCCCCTTATTAAAATAATAAAATGGGTTTAGAATTTATCAAAAAAATAATTTTCAATCTATGAAAATAAAATTGGGTTTGAAAGTTTGGTTACACATAGGGAATTATTAGCACCCCGCAATGCTTGTTCAAAAATAGTACCAATTAATCATGTGTTATCTTTAATTTTGGATAAAAAAGATTTTAATTTGAAATTTAATAATAATTTTCTTCACTTACGAAAGAAAAAAAATTATTAAAAATTTTTATTTAGGAATACTAAGGAAATTTTTATGTTAAAGAATGACTTAAAAATTTTTCAACCTCTAGGCAAAATTTACAGATAACTTTTTTCACCTAAGATTTACCATAACATTCCTTAAAATGAACATAAAATTCTTTATAAATGATAGTTATTGGTGATTTTTCAATATCTAGGCAGAGTAACAATAATTATTTCTCTTAGAATATTAATTTAATTTTATTTAAAAATCTATTTTTTGAGTAATTTTTTTCATAAAAAAACATTTTATGCCAAAAAGTTAATGATGATACAATTAACTAAGAAACAATAGTAAAAAGCATAAACATTAGGAATGAATGCAAGCAATAATAAATAGATGCATAGATGCCAATGGATAATATGTATGATAATGAGATGCAATTTTGAAATCGAATTTTTAAATATAATGAGACCATCCGAACTCCCCAACCTTTATGAAGAATTTAGGTATGACTATTTATATTTAGGATCTCATTTTTTATTTTTATTCTTTTATTTAATCTCTTTATAATTGGATTGAGGAATTGCATGAAAAGCTTGATGAAATAAAATTTCCTAAATACCCTATCCTCTAGGTGGCATTTGGGAACTTATCACTTCATATGAGATTTTTTTACAAATTCTTAAGATTTTAGGTTAGGTTTGGGCAATTTAGGGTTTTGGCTAGCTTTCAAAGTTTAAGTTTCATTTTAGGGTTTACGCTATTAGGGTGTGAGTTGGATTTAGAGTTTGGCAAGGTTTAGGGTTTTTTAAGGTTCAAGGTTTTAGGGTTATGAAATTTTAGAGTTTTAGAGGTTTTTAGGATTTAGGGTTTAGTGTTTTCATCTTAGAACCATTCAGTTCGACGTGCTCAATCCTTTCCAATATTCAACTTTTCAATGTTCTTGCTAAACTCATACAAAAGGAAGTAAACTGGCTAGAAAAATTGTTTGAAAGATGACTTGGGCTCTATCAAATTTTTATGATCATGATTTTCCATTACAAGAACTTTAGAATTTTTTTTCTCTTGCCTATGGAAACACTTTTTATTTAATAAATGATGGGATGTCATATAAAATAGTTAAATAAATGCGTGAATGACATGATGTTTTCATGGTGAATTTATGAACGTGTGTGCAATAAAGATGATGCATATTTCTTTAAAATGTAATATATGTGTCATTCAAGTTTGATGAGAATCACATTATTTATCCACATATGTACATAAAAAAACCAAATATATTTACATGAAATGAAGTACTATAGAGTATGTGGTAATTGTACCATTTCTGAATATATTCACATGAAATGAATGATGAGACACATTTATATGAAATGTAATATAAGTACAACACAAAACATGTGAATGTGTATACGTGAAACGTAATATCCTATTTCATGATGTGTTTGAATGAAATGCAATGTGCATCTAATACAGGTTTAGAATCATATCATTTTTGAATATATAAGCATAAAATACAATGACACACTACATGAGTAATGAAATGTATGTATATGACTGATGCACCATACTTATATGTAATGCACTAGTATACCATACGCATGACAAGATATGTTTACAATATATGCAATGTATGTATTATGCAAACTTTTTGAAATTGACACTACCATTAAGATGTGTGTAAGATGCAGTATATGTACTATTTATTGAGATGTGTATAAGATAAAATATATGTATTACCTAATTAAGATGTGCATGAGATGGAACGTATATATTACTATCTATTAATATATGCATGAAATGAATTGCATGTACTATCGTAATTTTTTTTAACTCTAAAAATATGGAAATGTATACAAACAAGATCAAATGAAATGCAAAAAGTGAAACAACATTGACTATCTTTTTTATTTTTTTAAAATGCGTAAAATTAAAAAACACACATATATTCCTTTTATTTCACATAGAATGACTAGGATTCAAAAGTTTTTTTTTTATTTTTTATTTCCTTTTTATTGGCCAACAAAGAATTTAAGAAAAACAACAAATAAAATTTTATTTTTATATTATTTTTGAACTTTTTATCAGATCATTTTTTTGTAAGGCCCACTAGTTTACTTGATCAATTCCAAAACTTTCCTTTTATTTAAAATATGGGTACACTAAAAATACAAAACAACTTAATTCTAAATTCATTCAAAATAAAATATAGGTTGAAACAAAAAAGGTAAAATCTTTTTTTAATACTTTTTTTTTTATGCTTTTACTTCTTATTTAGCTAACAAAGAAATTAAAAAAAATTCCTTATGTTTGTTTTTTTTTTTTAATTTTGTTTTATTTTTTCATGTTTTTTCCTTTTTGTTGAAAAATATGAACAAAAACATATTTTGAAGATGCAGTTCTCAAACAAGCATAAGACAAATCAAATAGCATGTGAAAATTTTTTTATTGGAAATGTTTTTTCTTTTTTTTTTTTTTTTTTCAAAATTTAGTTTCCTTTACGTTATTATGACCCCCTAAAGTATAGATTGTATTAGAGTATTCTTCACGTATCCTAATTTCGATAATTCTTCAGAAAGGATCGGCATAACTCCACCTAAGATTGGTTTCATAAGGTTCACTATATGCTGGGTTGAGAATTTATGCATTTAAAGGTTCTTAGATTATTTCTCACATCATCATCTATTATAGACTAGTAAAGTATCTCAATTAAGTATAAGTATTTTGTTAGCAAATACGAAAGTTATGACCTTACGAAAGTATAGTTACTTAACTTCTTCCTAATAAGGATAGAGTTTGGGTTTATAGTTTATAAATGCAAGTGTTTATGCAAAGTGTGTGGAGAAAAACAACAATTAAAATAATATAAATAAAAACAATAATAATAATAAATAAATGTCAAAATCAAAGTATGGATGTAACTGCACTATTTTTTAAAAAAGAATTAAAATTAAATATCAATTAAACCTTTAAATCCAAAACATGAGATAAAACATGATTAATTTTTAATCTGACTCTTAAGAATGTCCTTAGTGGAGTAGTCAAACTGTAATAATAGTTTTTGATACCACTAGATGTAAATTTTAAATATTGAAAAAATAAAGGGAGACGCCATTAATCTTTTTTGTTAGGTGTGATTGGTCACCTAAAAAGGTTATCCTATTAATAAAATAATAAAACTGATTTAAAGTTTATCAAAAAGATAATTTTTGATCTACAAAAATAAAGTTGGATTCGAAAGTTTGGTTATACATGGAGAATGATTAGTACCTTACAACGTCTGTTCAAAAATGGTATCAATTAATCATATGTTATCTTTGATTTTGGATAAAATGATTTTAATTTAAAATTTAATAATAATTCCTTTCACTTATGAAAAGAAAAAATAATTTTATTAATAATCTTTAATTAGGAATATCAAAAAAAATCTTTAGGTTAAATAATTACCTTAAAATTTTTTAACATCTTGACATAATTTACAGATAACTCTTTTCACCTAAGATTTACCATAGTATTCCTTAAAATGAACATAACATTCTTTATAGTGTATTAAGAATTCACAAATAATTATTGCTAACTCTCTAACATTTAGGCAGAGTATCAAGAATTATTTTCCTTAGAATGTTAATTTAATTTTATTTAAAAATATATTTTTTAAATAATATTTTTCATAAAAATCATTTTATTCAAAAAACTGATAATGCTACAATTAACTAAGAAACAATAGTAAAACACATAAACATGCAAAATGAATACAATCAATAATAAATAGATTCATATATGCCAAAAGATGATATGCATGATGATGAAATGTAATTTCGAATCGAGTTCTTAAATATAATGAGACCATCTGGACTCCTTCAACCTTTAGGTAGAATTTAAGTACGACTATTTATATTTAAGATCTTATTTTTTATTTTTATTATTTTATTTAATCTCTTTATTATTGGATTAAGGAATTGCATGAAAATCTTGATGAAATAAAATTTTCTAAATACCTCATTTTCTAGGCAACATTTAAGAACATGTTATTTCATATGAGATTTTCATATAAATCCTTAGAATTTTAAGATGGTTTTGGGTTTGGGCAATTTAAAGTTTTGGCTAGCTTTTAGAGTTTAAGTTTTGTTTTAGGGTTTAGGCAATTTGGGTGTTAGTTAGATTTAAGGTTTAGTTGGATTTAGGGTTTGGCAAGCTTTTAGGGTTTAAAGTTTTATTTTAAGGTTTAGGGTTTAGGCTTTAAGGTTTTTTAAGGTTCAAGGTTTGAGGTTCTGGAATTTTAGGGTTTTTAGGGTTTCCAGATTTTAAGGTTTTTTTGGGTTTCAAGGTTTTAGGTTTTTCGAGGTTTTTTACCTACGAGAAATTTGAAAATTGTCGATAACTTGAATGTCCTTAACCATTTTCAACATCCAAGCAGGCTTTTGAAACAAGTTCAATTTTCGTAATTTCCCTTTTTCCTTAATAGTTTTATGCTAATGCAACATGAAGCAAATAAATTATACGAACAAAGGCTAAAAATTAGAACAACCAATTTAATCAATTTTATGCATATTTTATTCCTATTTACTTATTAAAATTTCCTTTCTAAAAATTAAAAGTGAAATAAATTTATTTGTTATTTAATTTACATGTGGAAATTTTTACTTTATATTTTAATCTTAACTTAATTTAACTTAACTTAATTTTTAATTTTTTGATTGTTTAATTCCCCAACATCTAGTCAAAATTAAAAAAATTTTAATTTTCAAAATATGATTTAAATTATCTCCAATATCTAGGCAAAGCTTTCGAAATCAATTTTTAAAAATATTATTTTATATTTTTATTTCTCAAACAATGATAATAATTATTCCATTAGCAAATTTAAAGAAACATTAACATAAGTATTCATAATTTTAATTTCACTAGAATTATTTTACTTTTTAAGACACATTTTTTTTGTACATTTGAAAATGTATATATATATATATATATTTGTTCATAAAAATGCATTAACTAATAAAGTTTAAAAGAGAAATTATACCAAACAAAATCTTGGGCTTACAACAAAATCTACCAAAGAGGGATGACCTAAATATGATGGGCCCAAGTTCAACTCGAATTGAACGGGTTGGGTCATGTTAGTATAACAATGAAGTCGGGTTAACTCGATTTTTTTAAACTTTCTTTTCTCTCTTTTTTTTTGGTTTAGCTATAAAATCTAATTTTTTAAATTAATTTCCTAACCTTTTGTTTTAAATTTTTTTTTTTTTAAATAAAGTCACCTTACAACCTAATTTTCAACAAAAAGTCACTATTGCCATCGCCACTCCCTGTTGCCAACCATTGTTAGTAAGTGCCACTTGGCCTCCAACAAATGCCCGAATACTTTTTTTCTTCCTCTCTTTTTATTTCTTAACTTGGTTTCTTCTAAAAGCGTTTCAAAGCTCCTAGATCTAAAATTGAAGCTTGAAACTTTAAGTGGTCGAAAAATGCTATCCCACTGTCTGATTTGCCAGAAACCAAAATATGTTCTTCTTCTTTTTCTCTTTTCCATCCCCACCATTTGAATCTCCTAAAAAAATCACCGTTGTGAGTCAGCCCATATTGCCATCATCGTCCTTCTTTTATTACTGTATTTGCAATGATTTCTAACCTTTTCTTCCTTTCTTGGTCCTTCCAAAACCCGAAGCCCCTTTTAGTTTTCTTAACCTAAAACTGTCTTTTTTTTTGTTGAAAATTTTTTGCTCATGGGTTCCTCACTAATTATGAAAATTGAGATTTTTTTTTGGGATATGTTGGCATTTTGTTCTTCGCAACTAGGGGATGTGTCGATTTTCTTGGTTTACGTTGTGGGTTTCAGTTCTTGTTGGGATTGTGGTTGTTTGTAATGTTTTTTGTTTTGTTGGCTTTTAGTTGTTGATTGTAATGGTAGTTCATGATTGTGTGTGTATGTTAGGGAGAATGTGGCGGTTGGTGCTTGGGGGAGTAGTGGTCAAGGTGAAGGGTTGGTGATTGGTGTAAGTAAGAGTGGTGGTCTTAGTTGAGGCCTTGGGAAAGGATGTTGAAGTTTGAAAAAAATTTTTCTTCCCATTCTTTGTGTAATTTTTTTTGTCATGTTTCCCCCTTTTGTATCATGTAAAATTGTCTAGGTTATTGTAGAACCATTCTTAAAAGACTAACATAGCAATTTAAAATTTTTTTCGAGTCTTGCAACTAAGGTTGCTATATGTGGGATGATGTAGTATTTGATAAACTTGTGCTCGGAGTCGGCAAAGAGTAAAACATTAAGTGAAAAATGAAAAGCTGAAAGTGGGAAGGCATTTTGGGGTTTATAGCTTATGATGAATTTGTACTTAAGGCAAATGTGGGTTAAAATATGAATAAAAATAGGGACAACACAAAATGGGAATTATGGAGTTCTAGTTTTTGGTTTGGAGAGGAAAGTGAGAGGGAAAGCTACTGGAACCAAATTTCTAACAATTTTCACTTTGCATATTTTTAAAAAATTTAAATCTAACAAAATGGATATGAGGTTTAAAAATTAATTTGGACTTTTATTAGGCTTTTTAGGCCTAAATTATTAGAATTGAGGTATAAGTCAAATGAAATTGGATTGGACTTTAAAAACTAAGTTTAGACTCATAATTAAACTTTAGATCTTTTAATTAGGCTCTTAAATCTTGATTCAAAATTGATCCAATAATTAAATTGAATTAAACTTAGGCATATGCAAAAAAAAAAAAAATGCAAAAATGATTAATTCGAAACAAAGCCCAATCAAATTCAATTCAGTTAAAACATTTTAACGACCCAAATCAAAGCATTCAAACCAAGCATAATATCGAACACACTCGAATTGACTCGAACAAATTAAGTATCTATAAAAGTAACCAAAATCTAATAGAAAGCAATATAATATCACGAACAAATAGAGGGGAAAAACAATAATAACAAAACAAAACCTTAATAGTCGACTCATTTCAAACTGAATTAAGTAATGGCATTCAACAGATCCTATGAAAGAAGAAGCAAATATATGATATCATACAAAAACTCTTTTCAAATAGTATAAAACAAAAACAATTGCATTCAAACAATAAATCTCACACATATCTTTTTTAACATTCTTACAAAAAAATCATCATCACTGGAATTTACTTAATAATATTTACCCAAAAAAACTATAAATGCATTATAAATTTTACAATTCAACTAAACATAGACAAATCCTAAACTGAACTCACCTCAAATCAAACCAACATAAAATCTCTAACAATTCCTCATAAAAAAACAAATATATTTATCAAATTGAAAAAAACTCTTCCCAACAATATGCAAAAAGAAAAACCATTCCAAACAATTTTTTATCAAATATATGGGCCCAACCTAAATAAAAAATAGATGATGACAAACAAATAAAAAATTTAGAACCAAATTGAGAAAAATGGTTGAAAACCAAGAACCCGAAAAATTTCGTGGCAATAAAAAAGAAACACATTGATTGGAAAAAACTTGAAAATTTTCAACAATCAAAGAAAAATCGAACCCCCCCACAAACTGGAAAAATTTTAAATAGAGACAAACTTCATTCAACCACAAGTGTGAAAAACAATGCTATTAGAAATCAAACAAAACCTATAACATTTGAAAAAATTAAATTAACCACTAGAAGATTAAATACAGAAAAAATACCAAATCAAAGAGAAGCCTCAAACCCAAAAAGAAAGAAAGAAATAGGCTTAAAAACATTAAAAGAAAAGAAAAAAAGTAGCAAATGAAAAAGAAACAACATTAAAGCTCGCACAAACTTGATACCACTATTATGTGTTTTGCGCCACTTTCCTTCTTTCATTTCAAATATCATTTAATATTAGCTTAATCACTGAAACAAAGTTTTAGAAACAACAAAAGCAAAATGTAAAAAACAATGTAAAAACGAAACAAATGTCATGTTGGCTTAGCTAGCAAAACAAATCAAAGGAAACTTGTATAAAGGGGGAAAACATCGTGGAAAGAAACATGAATAAACTAGACACGTATCACACTAAAAATCTTTTGAGATCATTTTAATATATAAGTATATAGATTTTTTTTTAGAAAACAAGTAAGATTTAATATTTGAATGAAAGTATAATATGGACAAGATTTAGATAAGATATTTTAGATACAAATTTTAAGGTGTTATTAAAAATTAAAAAATAAAAATTAATTTTGAAAATTAAAATTTGTAGATTAAATTTTTTGTTGCTCAAGTGTATAAAATTTAATTACTTTTATTATATTTTAAAATTTTAAATAAATATTTTTACTAAAAATTATAATAATCTTTTTACTGTATTGATTAAATCTTAGTATAAACAACACTTTGAATAATTTTTTTTATATATTACTATTCTTCTCGATCAACATTTTAAATAAATGAAACCTTAATTTATTGGTACAAAAAGATCATATAATTCTTAGTTTTTAGATTAAAATCTTATTGTGTGTAAGTTTGATTATTTAATTATTTTTTAATTGATTAATTGATTATTTAGTGATATATTAAATATAAATATAATAATTGATTATGATTTTAATTTTTTTTATACCTGTAATTCTAAAAAATAACAATTTATAAATTTTGATTTTGAAAATAGATTTTTATTTTATCTTTTGTAATAAAAAATCTTAAAAACTTCATCTAAAAATCCTTTCAACGTAAGAAAGGGATAAAGCAATTGTTTATTAAACCTTAATACATTGAAGAAATAATGAGCAAGGATCTCTTTTTTTTTTTTTTAATCTCTCTATTAATCTATACATGTCATATCGTAGCATAAAATAAATCATACGACATTTCTCTCTCTTTTTTTTTTTTTAATATCTCTCTCTATCAATCTATACATGACATATAGTAGCATAAACTAAATTATTTGACAACTCTCAGTAACTAACATAAATCCCTAATTTTTGTTATGTGCTTGACTGATTTTTAGATAATTTAGCATGATTTTGAAGCTACTGCTTGAAGATTACAGATATGAAAGAATTAATACACATAATATTTTTATCTACAATATAAATATAAAAAATTCAATAAAAAATAAATACTTGGCCTTTTTTTTCCTTTTTTCTTTTTTTCAAAAATTTTTTGGGTTAAGAAATTGTGTAAATGGGGGAAAACATAAAAAGGTCCCAGGTAGGAAGATTATAAGCATTCATTAAGATTTTATTTGGATGTGTGGTGAAATTGGTTCGGTGAAATTAAAAATAGTAATGAAAGTGAGATATATGTTTGGATATAAAAGTGATGATGACGTTGAAGTAAATTATAATAAAAAATAAAATAATCATTAAAGAAGTTAAATTAAAATTTAGATATAATAAAAAATTTAAATTATTTAATGTTTATAAAATTAATAAATAATTAAAAAATTATTAAATTATTTATATGTTAAATAATAATTTTATTAATAAATAAATAATAGTTTTACCTTGAAAGAAATCATTTCCTAACTTTTAAATAAAAATAAAATAAAACAAAAGAAGAGTTAAAAAAAAAAAAAAAACTTACCAACTAAACTTCACAATTTTTCATTTGACTCAGAAAGGTTCAATGCGTAACTAATGCTGCAGTGCAACGAAGTATTGAAAAATTATTATCTAAACACTAGCAATGAAGTATTGAAAAATTATTATCTAAACACAATAATGATATAATTTACGGATGTAATCGTACCTCATTGAAACTACTTCCAAATCCAAATGAAGCCTAAGACAACAGCGTGGAGTGGAGGCGGGGCAGATCAAGAGGAGAGCAGGGCAGGTATCCTTATCATCACAACTCAACTTTCTCGACCTTTTGCTCATCTCACCCTTCTGTCAGCATTACGTCTTCCATCTTTTTATTTTTAATTTTTCATTTATTACGATTGTGCACTGCATTTCCATTTAATGAAGATAAAATAAAGAGTATTAAAAAAAAAGTAAAAGTATCATGTCCCTGAATTAATTCAGCTTCTTCTGCTTTAGAGATGCTTTTTTTTTTTTAAGTTAAAAACAAAATAAATAATAAATAATTAAAGAGAAATAACAAAATAAAAAGTAAAATAATTTTCATTAAATTTTAAAATTTTATTTTAATTTTATTGAATTTTCATTGTATTTTTTATTTTGTTGATTTTTAATAAAAATAACAGAATTGAAGTATTTTATTAATAAAATAAAAATTTATAACTATACTTTTATTTTTTAAATAAAATATTTTATTTATAAAAATTATAAAATCTTTTTAAAAAATATTTTTTATACAAAATATCAATCAAATAAAAGTGCAGCGAAAAATTCAATAAATTTAAGTACAATAAAAAATTTAATATTGATTCATAATATATTGATAAATTTTATCATAATAATAAAAAATAATAAAAAAATAAAGATTTTTTTTTGTTAAAAAAACATTGGCAGTTCAATAACCCATTGCTTCATATTGGGGACGTAATTAAAAAATTAGCTAGCAGGCTGTCTCAACCCAAAAAGACTTTTACGGCCCACAAAATTTTACCCCCTTAGCATCTTTTTGAAAAAGCACTAGCTCAAGCCTTTTTAACCAAAATGAATATATTTAACTTATTCTTTTGCCTTTTTGTGAAGGCTACATCATTATAACTCAAAAAGGGACAAAATTCTAAAAAAAAGGTTGAATATTATTGCTTTGGTCCTTGGTTACAAAGGTAATGGATTCTGTATGGTCCTTAGTTACAAAGGTAATGGATTCTGTGAGATAAATTATTTTCTTTATTAAGGAGAAAATATTTGATAGACATTGATCCTTATTTCATCAAGTAGTCAAAATTTTTTACTTTGTATTGATGTACTTAAGAAATGACTCACCGAAAGTGTTGCCATTACATATCTAATCACTTATTACTCGATTGCCCTATATTTCAATCCAAATCCTAGATGTTATCATCACCCTGTCTCCCTGCCTTGCTTCTCTTTGCTCAAACAAAAGTTGGGGCCTCTAATAAAAAAAAGAAAAGAAAAGAAATCCTTCGCCATTTTCTTTATAAATTAATGTCTACTTATATACAATTATTGTGTGTGTGTGTGTTTTTTTTTTCTTTTTTTTTTTAAAACTATTTCTGTTTATTAATCTTAACCATGGAAACATATATATGAACTTATGAAGAGAAAAAAAAAAAGAATGGAACCCTAAATTAATTAATAGATAGTAAATGGCTAATTTTGGTTAATCCAGACATGGAACTTGAATTTTAAAATACAAATTTTGACAATTTTAAATATAAAAAAAATCTAATGCCTTGTATATAGGGACTAATTTTTACCAAATAACCTCTTATCAAGTTCCAATATCAATTCAAGTTTCAAAAATAAAAAAGATAAAAATCATTTCCTAATATTACCTACCTATATCTGTTTCTATATTCCCTCAATTGATGTGAATTTGATGTTACCTAATTTACTTCATGAAAAAGATAAGAGGGGACCAAAGTATGATGTGGGCTCCCTAAGCTGAGTCAGTGGCCATGATTTCATTAATATGAGCTCAAAGGACATGGCATCATTAAGTGCAAACATGATAATAGAAAATAATAAAACAAAAGCAGGTTGGCTATGATAAGGCCCCACTCAACCCACCCTCTTTGTCTCATGTACCTGCGCATTCTCAATGTCAAATGAGCTTTTGCTGGGAGACAAATCCACTTCATCTTGTACACGAAATTTTAAACAAACTGTGTTTGTGTTGTTGTGCTTGAGCTTCACAGCTCACTTGCATACTGGCATCCTTTTTTTTTTTTTTTTTATAGTTTTTGGTATAAAGTGATGAATCTCTTATCATAATTAACTATCAATGTCTATATCATTTGACAAAACAATGAAATTTGAGTTTCATCAATATGTTAATGAAATTGTTGAGAAAAGATAAAAATTTACTTTTCACCACATAACTCAACTACTATTGTAGTGGTTTACTCTTGTGAAAACAGAAGATTTTAAATGAAAATGCAGGGTAAAGGATAAAACGCAAATAACATTATTATATCTGAACAAGTTAAAAGGAAAGCATCAAAATCTCAATAATATGAAAAAGAGAAAGTCATTGATGACAAATATCGGTAACAATTTCATTTTGATTGAACTTTTGAGGGTTGATAGTAGGGAGTAATGTACCTTTATTATTGATTTTTTCCTTTTAACTTAGTGGTTAAAAGATTAATTAAAAATCATGTAAGACATGAGTTCTATCTCGCCATTCCTCTTTCTCTTATAAGGGCACTAACCTTCCTTTACAATAAAATATATATATATATATATATATATATATACCCTCATTATTTGCTTATTGCATGTATTGGGTTCAAAAGGTCATAAAATCCCAACACTTAATTTCAAATTATGCCTTCGTTGTACTGTACTAATGAAATATAATTTGTACTATCTACACGTATACTACAAGACTATTGCCATTATGAAGCTTTTGCCAGGGTACATTGGAATCCAAATTTTATTGTTAAATCAAATATATACCAAAATTTTGTAGCATAAGCTTAATCCCATGTGATTTAAAAAAAGATTTTTATATAAAAAATGCATAATTAAAATTAAAGAAAAAGATTATAAATATTAAAATTTTAATTTTATATTTATTAAATATTATTTTTAAAAAAAATTATATAAATTAATTAACTACATTTTAGTTCGAGTTAAAAGGATTTTGATTGAATGAAATGCGAAGGATTTGATTTTGTAATTGTTTTTTCACAGTTCAAAAATAATAGTGGCAGACAATGTGGGCTTTATGAAAATCACCTCTGGCCCACTAGGGCAGAGACAATGAGTAATGTGAAAATTTTAAGTAAGCACCGCAGATAAAGGATTTTACTGTTTAATTTTTTTTTCCCTGATTCGAACAATACCAGCTTTTTTCAACGAAAAAGTCACTCAAACGAAGTGGTTAAATAATTCTCCTTTTTCTTTTGTTCTTTGCTTTCTTGTTGCTTTATAAAAAAGAGTTGACATTGGCATTTCTTTTTTATTTATTTATTTATTGTTTTTCAACGTTTTGTATCCTAATGCCCTGGAAATGGCATCTTCACATGTCCAATACGACATTGTACAGTAATTAACCCTGCTGGCATCCCCCCAACCTCAAAAAGAACCACTTCTTTTTTCCTTTTTATTCATTTTATCCATTGAATGTGAAAATTGGATTGATTAATCTAGCCAACAATTATATTATTTATTATTACAGTGTTTGAATTTTAGTTTCAATAATTAAAAATTAAATTTTAATGATCTCAAATATAAGAAATTTTTTTTTGAATTGTTGCACCAAATTATATTTTGATTTTTTTTACGAAATTGTCATCAAGTACACTAAAATCTCTCATCAGATCATGAAAAGGTAATCTTCTAACATTATGTGCATTTTCAACTTTATCACCTTGTCAATAGAAATGCTCTTATATTTGGAAAAATTGCAATTAATTCTATTATAAGATTTATGTTAAACATACTTCATTGTAAGCGAGGGAGGCTTACTTGAGACTTGGGAGATAAGGTAATGTGAGATATAGCAGGGGGCTAGTGTTCCTACTTTCTATTGTTGGGTCTAAAGTAATAAATAAACAATACAAAAATAATATATTGTAATAAACTTATAGTAATAGATAATAACAAATAATCAATAATGCAAAAAAAATAAAACACATCAAAATTTATGTAAAAAACTCTCCAGTGTAGAGGGAAAAAGTCACGGACCATCAAAAAAATCTTTACTATCAAATAATTGATATACAAAATTTTTTTCTAGCTAAAACTAGATCTAATCAACAACTAGAGAGACAATTGAAAAAATTTTAGTAAATAAGTATTTCAACAAATACACATTAGATTTGTTCCTAGAGAGCTTCAAACTTGATTTTTACCATTCAGAATATAGAACTCTGAATTATAAATTTGCTAACAAAAATTCAGCTCAATCGGATCGCGGATTGACTTCTGTTCAACCAACTCTCTCTTCTCTCTTTTCTTTCAATTTTTTCTAGCTTTTCTTCTTTCTCTTGGTTTTAACGTCACTCTCTTCTGTTTCTCTATTACACAACACCCTTTTATTGTTTAAGGCTTTATATAAGTAAAGAGCTCTTAGGTCAAAGATAAAAAAAAAAAAAAGGCTTTGGGCCTTTTAATTGGCCAAAACCAATGGGGCTAAACCTCATTCTTCCTAACAATCTTCTCCTCCAGCCCCATTAGGAGAAGATTCATCACCATAGAAGTTTCATTTAGAACTTACCTTGGTCAAAGAACCTATTCCAACCAAGTTACTGCAGAGCTCAAGCTGTTCCTTGAAAAGTATCTTAGTCAACATATCTACTATATTCTCATCAGTATAGATTTTTTTTAACAGCATCTGCTGTTTCTTAATCACCAAACGTAATTAGTAATATCTAATATCAATGTGTTTCGTTCTAGCATGGTACATGATATTTTTACTCAAATCTAAAGTACTTTAGCTATCATAAAATACCACAACATCTTTCTGATTCAATCCAAATTTAAGAAGAAAATATTTCATCTAAAGCATTTCTTTAGCTACTTCGATCATTGCAATATACTCATTATCTGTAGTTGACAAGGCAACACACTTTTGTAACTTAGACTACCAAAAAATAGCTCCTCTTGCAAAAGTGAATAAGTAGATTTTCTATTATCAAGATCACCTACCATATCAGTATCAGTAAACCTTTTTAAAACTAGTTGTGAAACTTCATAACTTAAGTACATTTTTGAGGTGCCCTTTAAATATATGAAAATTCATTTCATTGCTTCCTAGTGAACTTTTTTTTCAGATTATAAGGAAATTTGCTCACTACACTAACTATATGAGCAATGTTAGACCATATATAAACTATAAGATACATTAAAAAATTGACTGTAAAAGAATAAGGAATACTAGACATAGCTAGTTGCTCTTCTTTAGTCACCAAACAAGATTTCTTACTCAGATAAAAATGGTTGGTAAGTGGATTTCTAATTGATTTATCATGTTGCATGTTGAATCTACTAAGCACCTATTCAACATACTTTTTCAGTAATAACTATAGTTTTCAACTTTCATATATAATATAATATCTATACCAAGAATTTGCTTTACTGGATCTAACTCTTTCATATCAAAAGACTTAGATAATTGTTTTTTTAACCTGCGAACCATATTAGCATCTTGTCCTACAATCAACATATAATAAGAAAATAATGAAGTTACCATCAAATTTTTTTTTGATATATATGCAAGGATCCACTGCTGTTTTTTATAGTTGTGGCTCACCATAAAAGAATCAAACTTTTTGTACCATTGTTACGAAGCTTATTTCAAGCCATACAAGCTTTTCTTTATTTTGTAAACTAAGTATTCTTTCTTTTTCACTTTAAAACTCTTAGGCTAATTCATATAAATATCTTTTTACAAGCTACTATGCAAGAATGCATTCTTGACATCAAGTTGCTCAAGCTTAAGATTTAAACTAACTGCTAATCTCAGTACCACTTGAATTGAACTCATCTTCACAATTGGAAAGGAGATCTCATCAAAATCGATACCTAGTTTTTGAGAAAAACCTTTCACCATCAATCAAGCTTTGTACCTCACTAGTTTATCACCATCATTTTTCAACTTGAAAACCTATTTATTCTTTAATGACCTCATTCTTTTCGAAAGTTTAACAAGATTATATGTACCATTTTTTTCAATGATTTCATCTCTTTTTTATTTTAACCAATGCTCTATATCCGAAGTAGTTTGTACATATCGGAAGCTTTCTGACTCACTGATAACTAAAATAAAATTTGAATTTGGATACTTGGTAGATGGCCTGTGCTTTCTAGTAGATCTCCTAAGTTAAGACTCTACACCACTTAATGTCGAAGGTAACTCCCTCTACTTAACACTTTTTAGTGGAAAAGACTGCTTACCCTGCTTAACACTCTCAGGTAGAGAGGATTGCTCACCCTGCTCAAAATTGATTACATCTGGCTCATCACTAATTGTGGTTGACTTATTCATATCCTTAAATTATGTTTTTTTGCTTATTTCCACCATCTAGGGTTCTTTCTTGTGGAACCCCTATCAGTATTAAAACATCATATTCAATGATAACCCTTGTAATCTTCTTATTTTTCTAGAAGTTTGCTATGGTTTTTTTTCATGAAAAATTATATCTCTACTTTTGACTATCTTTTGCTTCACTAGATTTTATACCTTGTAGCCAAATTTTTCATCATCATATTCTACAAACACATACAGTGTGGCTTTATTATCAAGTTTTGACCTCTGCTCTGTCAGCACATACATGAATGCTTTACACTTGAAAATATTTAAGTAAGAGTATAAAGTATCTTTCTCTATCCACACTATTTTCAGAATGTCAAAGTCCAACGAAATTGATGATGATCTATTAAGCAAATAACAAGCTATGTTGACTACTTTATCTTAGAATAACTTTAGTAATTTTATGATCCTCAATATACATATGACTTTTTTCATAATGGTATGATTCATCCTTTTAATTATATTATTATGCTGCGGTGTTTCATGTTCTATCATCTCATACCTGATCTCATACTTTTCAAAGTCTTTGAATATGTATTCTTTACCATTATCAGTTCAAATATACTTCAAGGGTAGCCCTATCATCTTTTTCATCATGGTATGAAATTTTTAAAAATATTGCAATACTTGATTTTTATTTTTCAATATATATACCCAAATCTTATGTGAAGCATCATTAATAAAAGTAACAAAATACCTGCTACCACCCAATGACTCAACCTCAAAAGGATCACATATGTAAGAATAAATCAATTTCAATATTTTTTTTCTTTAAAAACTCTTAAGAAAAAAAAACTCTACGATGATTGCCAAACAAACAATGATCATATGAATTAAGAAACATACATTTGGTCAAAGGAATGAAAGACTACCTTGTCAAAACATGTAACCCTTTTCTACTCATGTGTGTTAGCTTCTTGTGCCACAAGTTTGTTAAAGTATCATCATCAATGACATTTATTTGATTGCCATTCAATTGCATCCATGTCTTATACATTATGCAACATAGTTTTTCCTTTGCAACTACCATAGATCTTTTAAAAAGCTTCCATTGCCTATTCTTTTGTCGACTTTTATATCTTTTCTTATCAAAGACATTAATAGCAAGCAAGTTCATTCTCATATTTGAAATGTGCCTAACATTCCTTAAAGTTAACATGTAGCCCATGCTAATTTGTACAATAATACCACCAATCCTAACAATCTATGACACATTTTTATTTTTCATTTTGGTGTAACCCAAGTCTCTTACTTTGTAAGTTATAAACAACTCCCTCTTAGGAATATAATGATATACCATTCTTGTCAATTATCTACTCAATATCAAATCACCAACATGATTACAATCACTATGTGTACAAATCAAAGTAACTGAATCATTATCTGAATTCACTGCTATAACATTGTCATCATTTGAACTTTTATTTTTTGCATCTTTCTACTTTTGCTTTAATATTTTACAGTGTCATTTTATATGACTTCTTTTATCATAATGGAAGCACTTCACTTTATCTTTAGACTTGAATATGTGTTTAAACTTACTACGACCTTTTGAATTTTGACCTTTGCCAATGTTTTTACCCCTATTCTCTATGACGAAAGCTTGATTCTCAGGGTGTAAATCTTTTCGCTTTGCTTCTTTATTAAGCATATTATTTTTTATCATTTCCAATGTCGCCTTATAACTAGGAGCTGAATTAAGAACAGTCATAACTAGAGTATTCCAATTGTTTGACAATGAACCTAAAAGAAATAATGCCTTTATTTCATTATTCATTTTCAGATTCATAGTATTCATCCGATTAAATATATCTTGAAAATCACTCAAGTGTTTTGTAATCGATTGTCCATCTTTGCACTATAAAGTTGTAAGCATTTTAATAAGCATAACTTTATTCATACATATTTTTCTCTTATACAATACTGTCAATTTTTTTCAAATAGTGTGAGTATCTATCTTTTACACTACATGATGGAACATGCTGATATCAACTCATTTTTAGATTGTAGCCAGTTTTTTTTTGCCTAACTTTTTTAAGCTTTCAACTTTCATATCTACTAGTTTAGTTGAATCACTTAATACGACTCATAAAAATCTTTACAGTATAAATAATCTTCCATCATAGGCTTTCAAATTGAATAATTTGATACTGTCAATTTTATCATGAAACTTGTATCACCTTACATGATCTTAAACAAAATTTATTTTTGTCTTGGGCTACTTCTGTATTGATTTCTTAAAATAATCCTTGCTCCGTTACCACTTGTTGGGCCTGAAGCAATAAATGCAACAATGCAAAAGCAATATATCACAATAAACCTATAGTGATAGACTAATTAACAATTAACAACGTAAAAAAATAAAGTACACTAAAATTTACATGAAAAACCTTTCAGTATAGAGGAAAAAAATCATAGACAACCAAAAAAATCTCCATTATCAAATAATGGATATACAAAGTTTTTTTCTAGCTAAAACTAGAGCTAATCAATAACTAGAGAGACAATTGGAGAGATCTCACTAAATAGGTGACTCAACAAATATACTCTAGATTTATTCTTAGAGAGCTTCAAACATTATCTTCACCGTTCAAAATGTAGAACTCTGAATCATAAACCTATTGATAAAATTTTAGCTCAATCGAACCATAGATCGACTTCTGTTCAACCAACTCTTTTTTTTTTTCTATTTTTTCTAGCTTTCTTCAACTGCATTTGTTATGATTTTCAAGTCCGAAAATCAATTCATTAAACATAAAAATTATGAGTCTCCACTAATTTTTTTATTTAGGTATGATTGACCACCTATGTGAATCTATTCTTTTTAAAGTTATACTAAGCTTGACTAAGTTTCTAAAATGAACATGATATGATCTATATCAACAAAACTAGACTTAGGAGTTAGTTACATGTAGGAAATATTTTAGCACCCCCACAGCATTCAAAATTATACCAAATTGATCACATGTTATCTTGTTTAAACCTTAATTAATATGGTCTTAACTACTTATTTTTGTTAATCAGTATTTAAATATTGGAAAAATATCTTTAGGCTTTCACAAAAATTTTTTTTCTCACTTCAAGAGTATTTAAGATAAACTCGTTGTTTATTTGAAAAAACTTAATGTAGACACTGGTTTTGTTCGGGTCTACTATTTTTAGTTTTAGTTTAATATTAATAGTAATAACATTAATAATGATATTAATAATAATATCGATTTAATTAAAAATTAAAAATTAAAATCATTAAAATCATTAAAATAATCATTAAAAAAAAGAGAAAACAGAAAACAGAGGGCTAGTACGACGTTATTGCTGCCTCTATTCGACCCTCTACCTGACCCCATCTGATCTAGCCATCTTACCTAGTCCCATCAGACTATTGACCCATGTGACCAGACCGGACAGCCATTAGACCGTATAGCCACCTCTACGATCGTTCTTACAGCCCTTAAGACACCCATATTGACATAGATCAAACTCTATAAAGAACCCAGCTTCATCCCCTTCTACTCTCTCTCGGACACCCCTAAAAATTCCTAAAAACGTGAAAACTCTTACAGCAAAAAAACCCAAACACTGCTCCTTACCAACCCCAGAAACCCCAAACTATTCCACAACAAAAAATAATAAAAAAAAACAGCAAACAAAAAACAAAAATAAAAACACAGTCTTTCTTGTAAGGAGGAACCCAATGCTGAGCCAACTGCACAAAAAAAAGGCATCAGTTAGTTTTCAAACAGAAAAATAAAAAAAAGAAAAGAAAAGAATACAAAAAACTTCAAGCCCAGATCTACGACGATCGAGGCTACTTCTCGTGAAAATGACGATAGATTTGAACTTAGGAGGTCAAAAGGATTCTCCCAGTCAATTTTAGAATTTTTGATCACCGGTGACCATTGTCAATGGTGACCTAGGCGAAGGTCGACGCGATAATCCGACGATCGGACGATGAAAGATTTGAAGCTCTCCCCAAAGCTCTGACCTTTTTTTTTTTTATAACAAAAGAAGAATGAACAAAATTTTTTTTAGTTATGTATAAAAGCCTAAAGCCCAAAACGATGTCATTTTGAGCATAGAAGGATCCACGCGTGCTTATTACCCGGTCGCAATCAACGCAAATCAACTCACCAACCCGTTTAACCAGCCTTGAACCGATTCAACTGAATCGTGCGCTGAACCATCACTCAAACTGGTTCAACCGAACCGCTTACTGAGCCGCTCCTGTTTTTGGCCTAGTCAAATCGACGTTGATCGAACCGTTGATAGGTCCGGTTCATGTATTTTTTTTTAGATTTTTTAATTTTTTAATTTTTTATATATTATTATTTTTATTATTTTAAGTTTTTTTTATATATTTATGTATGATAAATTTTAAAATTTTTTAGGATAAATATTTAATTATTTTAATAATAATAAAAATGAAAACAAGTAAGATAATAATTAAAAATATATATTAAAAATGCTTAAAAAATAATAATAATCTAAAAAATAGTAATAAAAATTAATTTTTTTTGTTATTTTATTTTTCTTACCTAGATGTTGGAGGAAATAAAAACACACTTCTAAAAATAATTTTTCCTAAATGTTGGAGAATTATAAAAATAAAATTATTAAAAAAGGTATAAAAAATTAAAATTAATAAGAATAATAATAATACTAATAATAAAATTAATGTTATTGTTAAAAATAAGTTTTCATAAAAAGGGAAATATATGAAAAATTTTTAATAAATTTTCAAAAATCATAAAAATCGAACTTGCTCCGAAAATTTGCCTAGATGTTGGGGATTTTTAAAGATGTTTATTTTTTTTAAATTAAAATTAAAACCTTAAACCTTCCAAACTCTAAAACAAAACACCAAATTGAAACCCTAAACTCCAAACCTCTAAACCCTGAAATCAAACCTCAAACCTTGAAATCAAAACCCTAAATCCTTTAAACCCTAACCCTAAAACCAAAACTTAAAACCTTAAACCTTAAAACTGAAGCCCTAAAATCCATAATCCTAAACTTTGAAATCCAAAACTTTAAAATCCAAAATTCTTAAAACCCCAAATTTGGTACAAAATCCCGAATCATTGCCTGAAACTCAGTAAAATCTTAAAACCTCGACTTAAACCTATACTTAAAACTTTTTCAAAATTTTAAAGATGCGTGCGAAGATCTTAAGTGGAGTAATTTATTCTCGAATGCTGCCTAGATGATGAGATATTTAAAAAAATCTTATTCCATTAAGTTTTTCTCATAAGTCCTTAATTCTCTTTAACAATGGGGTTAATAATTGTTTAACAATGCTGCCTAGACGTTGGAGAGTTAAGGTGGTCTCATTATATTTAAGAATCCAATTTCAAGTTTGCATTTCATCATTATACATAGCACATATTAGCTTACATGCATTTATTTTTTATTGTTTGCACTTGTTTGCATTTTTTTGTCTCTAATTTCTACTTGTTACCTGATAACACCTTTATTTACTTTTTCGTATAAAATATATTTTAATTTAATTTACTTACTTTTAAAAATATGCAATTTTAAAACAAAATAAAAATAACATTCCAAAGAAAATAATTCTTGGTACTCTGCCTAGATGTTGGAGAGTTACTAACAATTATCTTCTATAAAAATTGTTATTTCATTTTAAGGATTATTGTGTTAAATCTTAAGCGAAAAGAATTATTTTAAATTTGCCTAGATGTTAGAGAATTTTAAAATAATTCTTTAACTTAAAGATTTTCTCAATATTTCTAAATAAAAATTTTAGCAAAAAGATTTTTTAAATGAAGAAAATTAGTATTAAATTTCAAATTAAAACCATTTTTATCCAATATCGAAAATAGCGCATAATTAAATGGTACCAATTATGGGCATTATGGGGGTGCTAATTCTTCCCTACATGTAACTGACTCCCGAGCCTAACTTAATTTTTCGTAGACCAAAATTTATCTTTTTGATAAATTTTAAACCCGCTTTTATAGTTTTGTTAAAAAGATAAACTTTTGGGTGGTTAATCACACCCTAAAAAAGATTGGTGACGGCTCTTTTTTTTATTTTAAAATCCTTTATGTTTGGTATTTTCAAAACCGTTACGACAGCTTGACGACTTTACTGGGGACCTAATTAGTTAAGAGTCAGGCCAAAATTTTAATTACGGGCTATTGACAATGGTTGGATTTAATCGGGTTTATTTGGTATTTAATTTAATTCATTTATTTTATTTTTCAAAATATAGAGATTAATGAATAAAATGAAGCGTATGTTAGTTATTACTTTGCTTTAGTTTTATGTTATGATTTATTTATGTTAAGTTGATTAATATATCACTTTGCACACATTTTTGCATATTCATGCATGAGCTCTAGACCCGAGCTCTATTCTTTTTAGGAGGAAGTGAAGTAGTTACGCTCTCGTGAAGTGATAATCTCTGCATTTGCTAGCAAAATAATTCCACTCAGATTGAACCCATTTCGTTAGTAGCTTGTAATGGGTGAGGATCGGGGAGCCTTACTAGTCTATAATGGACGATAATGTGAAGAATAGTCTGAGAACCTTTAGACACATAAATCTTAACCCGACATATAGTGAGCCGTAAAGTCCAACCTTAGGATAGAGCCATGCTGTCCCTTTTATGAGAAAATTACCTAAGCTAGGACACTATGTATATTCCATTATGTCGCATATTATACTTGTTCATTCATTTACTCATTTTTTATTTATTTGTTTTATTTACATTATTGATTTGTTTACTTTTTTTTTGTTGTTTTCAATTTTGTTGCATGCATCATATGGGTACCATATTTCTTAGAGGGTATTATTTTGGACCAATCTTTAATAAGAAAAACTTTCAAGAAGCCTAAGGGATGTCATCCATGTGTAAGAGCTACTTAGAGGTCAAGAGCCAATAAAAAAGTACTCAAGGAAAAGAAAAAGATTGTTTAGTAGATGATCACATATCGGTGCTGCCACAATTAATGCATATGGATCTTAGTCAGAATGATAAATCAAAATTGAAAGCTAATTGGAAACAGTAGGGAACAGAGAGAAAAGAATCTTTTTTCAAGAAATACGAAGATGTGACACTGCTTATGTCGGTAAAGATTGATGAACAGCTGATGAGAGCTGTACTATAATTCTAGGATTCATCTTATCGATGCTTTGTGTTCAGCCAAGAAGACTTAGCTCCCCCGATTAAAGAATATTCTTCTTTACTCTGGATAGAATCTACCAATCAATATAAGATCTATTGAAAGGAGTATAAGATTTTCGGATATAGAAAGAAGTTAGCCAAAATCATGCAAGTAAGGATTAAAGAGATAGACAAGCACAAGAAGGAAAAAACAGAGTTGAGACCATTTCATCAGCTTTTTTGCTCGAGTACGTAAAAAAATATATTGATATTGATCAAAGGTTAGATGTGTTTGCTTTGACTGTGTATGGATTGATAATATTTTCTAAGGTGTTAGGACATATAGAAGCATCAGTGGTTGATTTTTTGAGCAATTAGATAAAAGCATAAACCCTTCACCAACTATTTTGGTAGAGATTGTTAGATCACTTAATTTTTATCGAAGAAAGGGTGAGGGACGATTTATAGGGTGTGCTCAGTTACTTTTTGTTTAGCTCAGAAGCCACTTTTAGGAAAAAAAAGACATCATTTCGACCATTCTCCGTTCATTTCGTTCCTATCAAGGAGTTTGTTGCTAAGAAATGGAGGAAAGATTGGATAAAAGATTAATGGATAGCATTCTTTCTAAAGCTCACTAATGATGATGTGACATGAAAGGCACCCTGGATGTTTCCTATGGTCATCATGTATAGTTGTGGAGATGAGTCATGGGTACTTTTGATAGAAATATGAGGGATAGTGAGTTATGCACCTCTTATGGTTAAAAGATAATATGACTCACGGTAGTTCATCCCTATGACTCATAGACTTAGTTCACTCGAATTTGATTATGAAACATTCGATTATGTGAAAAGGGTTCGTGAAATCATCAAAGTATAGAAGCAGGTCAACCGAATGAGCCTAGCTAGATTTACAGATAATGTTACAGAAAGTTACCTTGCGTGGAGGATGAAAAGGGTTAACGAAATTAAGCCTCTACTAACTGATGTTTCAGAAAAGTTACCAGCTCCTATTTTAATATCGATATTGTTGACTTTTGAAATTGCCCAACGAGAGTTTGAAGATAAAATGGAAAAGGTTAGAGAAAAAAAAGATGGCTATGATGGATCAGATTAACCAACTGAGATATGATTTGATGATGAGGGATGATGCAGTACAGAAGTTGACCAAAAAATGAAAAGTATTGAAAGAAGATCTACAAAATCTGCATTAAGAAAATAAGAAATTGAAGTTAGACAGTAAACCTTTGAAGGGATCCAAAAAAGATGTGGAAAAATTAAGAGATATGGTGGAGTATTGGAAGAACAGAGCTCGAGAGAAGAAAGAAGTGATCTCTGCACTCACCAGAAAATAGTATGAATGGAAAGAAAAGCTTTCAGGAGCTTCTGAAAAGGTAACAAGGTACCAAAGAAAAAATGAGAAGCTAAAAACTGAACTAAGGAAGGAACAAAATAGGAACTCCAATTTGCAAAATAAAAAAAGGCTTTAGAGCAGGAATTAACAAGCTTGAAGCTTTAATTGACAAGTAACCAAAGTCACATAGATAAGATTTTGGCTGAATGATAAGAAAAAAAAGATTATTGGGCTCGTACTTATAATATAGAAGTGGTCGCTCGAGAGATGTAGAGAGTAAAATATTTAAAGAGACAGCAATACATCGAATATTTGACTGCTCAAATCTACAAGGCTGTTCGAAAATCAGGCAACATGGTTGAAAAGGTAAAAATACTGGAATGAAAAATTGTACCAACCCAAGGCTACAGTTAGAGATTATTGAACTTTTTGTATGAAGCTAGGGAGTAATATGCTCAAATCAAATGCTTTTATGGTTTTAATGCAAGGATGCTCGGATGATGTATAAAGACTCCCTATGGTTAATGAAAGTTTCTTTTTGTTTTGATCGATCCAAGACAATACCCTAATTTGCATTTCATTCATTTCATGCATGCATTTTAATAAAAGTAAATACTAACAACAATATCAATGATATTATATCATGTGATCTAATTCATGGTTAATAAACTAAGATTCAAGGATAGCAAAGCTGAGGAATCAAAATCAATCAATTTCGCATAGATATAATACTCATTCTCAGACTCGAGCTATAGAAAAAGAGAATGTAGCTAGATTTGAAAGGGTTGAAAGGGCATAAAAGGAGATACGAGAAAGAGTGATGGAAATACAACAAAGTATTAAAGCATAAATGGCTTAATTAAGACAACTATTGTCTGGTTCAATAAAAGGAAAAAAAATAGCTATCGCGTCAAGGGCAGGGGATAAGGTTAATATGGATGAGCCATTATACCATATGGGATTTACCCACCTCAAGCTTAAGTTCAAGCTTTTCGGGTATACACGTACAGCCACCAAGTGTGCAACCATACCCCTATATCAATCATTCAGCAAATCAATAATCGACTCGCTTGAATACTAATTCGGGACCCATCCTAGTCGATCCATCACGGTGCTATATCTTGATGATCCCGTTGAATAAAAAAAGTCTCGTGAAATGTTAGAGCCTATTATAAACTTAAAAATATGAAACAAGTATGATCAACTTGAAAAGAGCCAAAGTAATAGAAGAAAATGATATCTATGGAGTTGTTGACGTTAATGAGCTGAGCCTAGTACTTGATTTGGTTATCCCACCCAAATTTAAAACCTCAGATTTTGAGAAAAACGATGGAACAAATGCCTTTCTGCTCATATTACTATGTTCTGTCGAAAGATGACGGGCCATACCCAAAACGATAAACTTTTGATGCACTATTTTCAAGACAGTTTAATTGGATCAGTAGCAAGATGGTATGTGCAGTTAGATCGAAAAAAAATCCATTCATGGAAAGAGTTAGCCGAAACTTTTATTTCTCAATATAAGTGTCCTTGATACAACCCTTGATAGGTTGTAATTACAAAATATGGAGAAACAATCAATAGAAACTTTCAAGGAATATGCACATCGATGGAGAGATACAACAGTTCAGGTCTAACCACCATGACTAAAAAAGAGATAACTGTGTTATTTGTCAACATACTGAAAGCTCCATACTATGACAAGTTGGTAGGGAATGCCATGAAAAACTTCTCTAACATGGTAATCTCGGAGAAATGATAGAGAACACTATCAAAAGTGGTAAAATTAAAGGGCCTAAAATGAAAACAGTAAATTCAAAAAAGAAAGAGCATGAGACACATGCTGTCACCCATAGAAATTTTTCGCACCATTTTTTTGTCCTATATAATCCAAACCCTCCTTACTTCTTGCCACCAACCAAAATTTTCAACAACCATATCATTACCGAACACCCTAACAACCATTGTCCAGACCAAGCTTTAGCCTTTAACCATCCCATTACACTTCTGCACCTTCAACTCGACCATTTGCCCAATCAACCTACCAAAATAATAGTAAAAAAAACTCACAAAATAATAACAATCGAGAAAAACCTCATTTTGATTCCCTTCTATGTTTATATTGATTTGTACTCTCAGTTGGTAAGAGGTTATCTCATTGCTCTTCTTACGTAAAGCATTAAAACCACTTACCCGAGCTGGTATGACCCTAACGTTAAGTACGATTATCATTATGGTGTTATAGGACACTCTACTAAAAATTACACGACACTTAAATATAAGTTGCAGGATTTGATAAATGACTACTCTTAACTTTTGACATCAAATTCAGTCAAGTGTCGGTGAAAATGCTTTGCCAGATCACATCGAAGGAAAAATTAATATGGTAGGTATGGAAAAAGATGTGAGGATTAAAAGATACGTGAAAGAAATAAAGATCCCTTTCAAATGGGTGTATGACTATTTATGTGAGACAGGCATGATTGAATCGCTATCCTTGAATAATAATGGAAGTCATGAAAACCCCGACCATTTTTGCAAGTACCACAGAAGATTTGTTAGACATTCGATCCAATGTTGTGAGGTTTTTAAACAAATATTGCAAAGTTTGATGGATGAGGCCATCATTGAGTTTTATGATGAATGTGATGAAAACATAGTGAATACAATAGGTGACGAGCGTCTTGGCAAGTTTTTTATATCCAAACCTCTCATTATCTACTATGATGAGAAATCAAAGCCTATAACTAAAAAAACCATCCCCTCTTTCAAGACACTAATGACCATTTATGTCTCTAGTCTATTTTTTTATCGGACCGACGAAGTAGTCCCATGGAGATACGATTATAATGTGCTGATGCAATGGCTTGATGAGACCTTAAATGATCCAAGTATAGGGAATACTGCCAACATAGCAAGAATAAAAGGAATGACTTGAAATGGTCGGATTTACATTCTCAAAATGTCAGAAAAGACTAGAAAAGGAAAAGGTAAAATAGGAAAAGAAGACACAAGAGAAAGCCAAGATTCTCAGTTGGTGGTAAGCTTGAAAGTGCAGATTAACAAACTGATATCAGAAAAAAGAAGCTTGTGAGTTTTTAAAGATCATAAAGCATAGTGAGTATTGTGTGATCGATTAACTAAACAAACTGCTAGCTAGTATTTTTTTACTGTCACTATTGTTAAACTCTGAGCCACATAGGAATGTTTTGTTGAAAGTGCTCAACCAAGCTTATGTCGAGCATAACATTTCTATTGAGAAAGTAAATCACATGGTTAAAATATTATAGTCTCGAATTTTACCACCTTTAATGATGATGAAATACCTCTTGAAGGACAAGGAAGCATTAAGGCCTTGTATATTACTGTAAAGTGTAAGACCCACACTATGGCCAAAGTTTTGATTGACAATGGATCTTTTATTAATATCATGCCTCTCATGACATTGACAAGACTCTCAGTGGACCCCTCTCATATACGACATAGCCATAAGATTGTAAGAGCATTTGATAGAGTACGAAGAAAGATAATTGGTGATATAAAGATTCCATTATAGATTGATCTTTGTACCTTTAATGTTTTATTTCAAGTAATGGATATAACTCATGCATATAGTTGTCTACTGAAAAGATCTTGGATTCACACGATCGGAGTTATACCTTCATCTTTGTATTAAAAGATAAAATTTATCGTGAAGGAAAAAACAAGTCTGCCTAGATGGTGAAGAGGATTTATTAGGTAACAAAGACCTTGACTACCCCCTACGTTAAGGTGGTAGAAGAAGCGATCGATTATTCATTCAGAGATTTTAAAGTAGCAAATGCTACTTATGTCAAAGAGGGGTCAAAGATATCAATCCCTCAGTTATCAAAAGCTACAAATATGGTGATCAAACAGACCATTGGTAAGGGCTAGTAAAAGGCTTAGGGAAAGCTCTATAAAAAATCACAAGAGCATTGTGCTCAATGAAAAATAAAAAAAGATGAGGGTTAGGCTATAAGCCTATGGCTATTGATAAAAAGAAGATAATGCTAGAAAAAAAAGAAAGAAGAATGGCACACTTCAAAGGGCAAGACTCAATTGATAAAAAAAATGATGTTCCCTTATTTGTATGAAACATTTTGTTCAAACGGGCATATCTATCTTGGATCAATAGAGGTTGAACAAGAAAAATAGTAATGGGATTAGAGGAAGCCTTTTCTCGATTCCAAATTGAAGCAGATGAAGGAGTCACACAGGATGAATGGATCTTTTTCTTTTTTAGAAGACTCGAGAATGGTGTACCATTTTTGTTATCCTTGAACCTTTTAACTCAAAAATTTCAATTGCTTTTGCCCAAAAGCATGCGGAGGTTAAATGTATGGGCTTATTTTCATTATCTTAATAAAATGATGGATGCAATGCATTTCACTTAAACCATGTTCTCTATTTTTCATTTTTTTCTTTTTTATTGCCATCATCTTTGCCTTTGCCAAGATCAATATATATTTCTTTATGATTATACCTATTTTCAAGTTTTTTAATAATGAACATTATGGATGACCAAGGCAATAACACCAAGTTTGATTTGAAAATTCAATTCACATTAGCGAGCTTGATAACAATGTTGATTCAGAAGACTATGATTTACCTCATGATCTATTGAAATGGATAGAATAAGAGAAAAATTATAGAACCCACCAGGAATCAATTGACCCATTAAATTTAAGAGATGGTGAGAATAAGAAATAAGTTATGATCGATACTTCATTATCACCAATTGAGAAGCAAAAGCTGGTAAATCTATTACAAGAGTACATGGATGTATTTGTATGATCTTACCAAGATATGCCCAGACTTAGTATGGAGGTGGTTGAGTATAGATTACCTTTAAAACCATAATGTCGATCAGTACAGTAGAAATTGAGACGCATAAAATCAGAAATGTTATTGAAGATAAAAGAAGAAGTAAAGAAGCAATTTGACGCTGGTTTCTTAGAAGTAGCCAAGTACCCTGAATGGGTAGCCAATATAGTCTCAGTTCCTAAAAAAGATGAAAAAGTTAGAATGTGTGTAAACTATTAAGATTTAAATAAGGCTAGCCCAAAAGATAATTTTTCATTATCACATATTGTTACCCTTATGGATAACACTGCTAAGCACTCTACTTTTTCCTTCATGGATGAGTTTTCTGGCTATAATCAGATCAAGATGGCTCATGAATATATGGAGAAAACTACATTTGTGACAATGTGGGGCACATTTTGTTATAAAGTTATGCCCTTTGGGCTAAAGAATGCTGGTGCCATATATCAAAGGGCAATGGTTATTCTTTTTCATGATATGATGCACAAAGATATAGAGGTGTATGTTGATGATATGATAGCTAAGTCCCATGAGGGTGAAGATCATGTTGTTAATCTTAGAAAGCTCTTTGAAAGATTACGGAGATACCAGCTCAAGCTGAATCCAGCCAAATGCACTTTTAGTATTAAAAATTATTAGGGTTTATAATCAGTAAAAGAGATATAGAAGTAGATTTTGATAAAATTTTAACCATTCAAAAGTTATCAGCACCACACATGTAAAGGGAAGTGAGAGGTTTTTAGGACGATTGAATTATATTTCTCGTTTCATATCTTAACTTACCTCAAAATATGATCTAATCTTCAGGTTGCTTCATAAAAATAATCCTGGTGAATGAGATGAAGAATGCCAAAATACATTTGAAAAGATTAAAAGTATTTGATAAGCCCACCAGTATTAATACCACCAGTTGCAGGAAGGCCATTGATCGTATATCTAATGGTTCAAGAAAAATCAATAGGATGTGTATTGGGGCAAATAGATAAAACTGGCAAGAAAGAGTATGCTATCTATTACTAAAGTAAAAAGTTTACGAAGTATGAGGCTAAGTACCCCCAAATAGAAAAAATATATTGTGCTTTGGCTTGGACTACTCGTAGACTCAGGCAATACATGCTCTACCATACGACTTGGCTAATATCGAAATTGGATCCTCTCAAGTATATTTTTAAAAAACCATCTTTATCAAGTAGGATAGCGGATGACAGGTCATGTTCTCAGAATATGATATTGTGTATATGACACAAAAATCCATAAAAGAAAGTGTAGTTGCTGATTTTCTTGCTGGTCGAACTACAGAAGATTACGAACCTATGAAGTTTAAATTTTCAAATGAAGATTTGACGGTGATCTTGCAGGATAAAGATGAAGAGCCTATAAGAAAAATGTGGAAAATATTTTTTGACGAAGCATCCAAATAATGGGCATGGCATTAGGGTAGTGCTAATATCCCCAGAAGAAAATTACTACCCTTGTACTGCAAGGTTAGATTTCAATTGCACAAATAATGTTACAGAATATGAAGCGTGTGTCATGGGGTTACAAATGGCCATTGCAAAAAAGATTGGAATACTAGAAGTGTATGAGGATTTAGCCTTGATAATTTATCAACTAAAATGTGAATGGGAGACCAGGGACCCGAAACTAGTGTTATATCAAAAACACATAACCGACTTGATAAAATACTTTAAAGAGATCCAATTTCAGCATGTTTCTCGAGAAAAAAACCAGATTGCTGATGCCTTAGCTACTTTGGCATCAATGTTCAAGTTAAATAATAGTATGGGAATCCAGCCCATCAGAGTACAAATGAAAATTTCACCAGCCTACTATTCAAATGTGGAAGAAGTAGTAGATTGACAATTATGGTACTATAACATTGTACAATATATCAAGTGTCAAAACTACCCAGAGCAGGCTTTAGAAAATGGTAGGAGGATCATTCGAAGATTAGCAGCAGGTTTTGTGCTTGATGGAGAAATCATATGTAAAAAGAGTTAAGACCAAATTTTACTAAGGTGCGTCGATGCTATGGAAGCAAGAAGGATACTTGAAGAAGTACACGAAAGAATTTATGAAACACATGCTAACGAGCATATGATGGCTAAACAGATTATGAGAGCTGGTTACTACTGGTCTACAATAAAAAATAATTGTATCAGTTATGCTAGAAAGTGCCATAAATACCAAATTTATGCAGATAAAATTCATTCTCCTCCGGTCCCACTACACGTCTTGGCACCATAATGGCCTTTCTTTATATGGAGAATGGATGTGATCGGACCTATAACCCCAAAAGCTTCAAATAGGCATCGATTTATCTTTGTGATAATCAATTATTTTACAAAATAGGTTGAAATAGCTTCGTATGCTAGTATTATACGATCAGTGATGTATAGATTTATAAAAAGAGAGATAATATGCGGTATGAGCTCTCAAAAAGATCATCTCAGATAATGCTAGCAACTTAAACAATAAAATGATGAAAGAATTATGTGCACAGTTCAAGATAAAACATCATCATTTAGCACCATATCATCCAAAAATGAATAGTGCAGTAAAAGTTACGAATAAGAACATCAAGAGAATATTGAAAAAAATGACTGACACATATAAAGACTGGCATGAAAAGTTTCTTTTTGCTTTACTTGCTTATAGAACATCAATCCGACCTCCACAAGGGCCATCTCGCTTTTACTAGTGTATGGGATGGAAGCTGTACTATCGATTAAAGTGGAAATTTTTTCTCTAAGAGTGTTGATGGAGGTAAAACTGGATGAAGCAGAATGGGTTCAGGATTGTTTCGAGCAACTAAATCTTATTGAAGAGAAAAGGCTTTCAGCACTTAGTTATGGACAAATGTATCAAAGAAGAATCATGCAAGCACATGACAAAAAGATACAACCTCAATGCTTTCGTGAGGGCAAATTGGTTTTGAAAAAGATTTTTCCATATCAGCATGACAATAGAGAAAATGGATGCCTAATTGGAAAAGTCCATATGTGGTAAAAATGGCCTTCTCTGGTGAAGCTCTGATTCTTGCAGAAATGGATGGTGATGAATTGCCAAATCTTGTAAATTCGAAATTGTCAAGAAATATTTTGCTTAAAAAAAAGAGAAAAATACAAAAATACAAAAAAAAGAAAAAAAAAAATATAAAAAAAGAAAATGATTTAGATTGAAAACTCGAAAAGGATGGTTTGAATCAAAGAGGGTCATTTGAGCTGAAAACCTGAAAAGGCAGCTTGAATGAAGGTGGAGCTCGGAGAAAGTCTTTCAAAGAACAAAAGAGTGGCACCAAATGGACGAATTGTCACCAAAATTAAAGGAGATGACTTTTAGGGGGTAAGTTCTCATTAGTCATAGATGTGGGGCAATGATTGGTCATATGAAACCACATGTGACAAGATCGTAAATGTAATAAGTTTTTAAAAAAGACTTGATCTGAGTAGGTCGAGGTCGTTCAAATGTTCATTATCTAGATAACTAATATTTGATTCTTGAAATATTTTTGAGTTAACTGTTCTTTCTGTCTCAAAAGGCTTACCTTTCTAAACAAAAAATACCTCATTATTGACCGTGTTTTATACCCAACTTTGAACCTAAAATTATTACATTTGTCATTTAAAATTAAGATAATGATTGATAAAGTTTATAATAGACCAATGCATCACTCGAAAAGAGAATGCAATATGAGGATGACAGAAATAGTAATATGAGGGTAGAAAGAATGAAATGAAATTGATTGAGTACTGAAAACAAAGAAGAGAAATGGGATAAAGAATAAAAAAAAAAAGAGATTTTAGAGTGACCAAAAGCTAAATGGGTCCATCATAAGATAGAGATTTTGATCAAAAATTAAAAGATTTAAAAGGACAAGATTATCGGAAGCGACTTTTAAAGTTTGAAAGAATTGAACCAAAAGTTGAATTAACTTGGATGAAAATGCATGATATAATTCATTGAAAGGCATTTTTATCTTTTTGTTCATCACAATCATTGCACACTTTACATATCTCTTGATAAGTTGCATAGAAGGTTTCTTTATGAGACATCAGGGAGAATCAATATTTTTTTTTCGAAACAAAGATAATGGCCTTGAAAATGGTATGTTAGCACAATCCTTAAAATCAAAACTGTCAATCTATAGGGTACCTAATCCCCTTAAACTCACAGCTTAGTCTTATTTATTTCCCTGACTTATGGTTCAATCCCAGTCATCGTCAATATTTGACTCATGGTTTAATCTCGATCATTTTTATGATTTTTGACTTATGATTTAATCTCAGTCTCTTTTATCTTTCTGACTTACGGTTCAGTCCCAGTCATCATTAATATTTGGCTTGTGATTTAATCTCGATCATTTCTATAGTTTCCCTGACTTATTGTTTAATCCCAGTCTCTTTTATTTTTCTGACTTGTGGTTCAACACCAGTCGTCATTAATATTTGACTCATGGTTCAATCCCAGTTATTTTTATAGTTTTTTTGACTTGCGATTTAATCCCAGTCACTTTTATTTTTTTGATTTATGGTTTAGTCCCAGTCATCGTTAATCTTTGAGTGGTTAAACCCCGATCATTTCTATAATTTCTTAACTTACGGTTTAATCTCAGTCGCTTTTATTTTTTTGATTTGTGGTTCAGTCCCAGTCGTCATTAATCTTTGACTCGTGGTTCGATCCTGATCATTTTTATAGTTTCTTGACTTGCGATTTAATCTCGATCATTTTTATTTTTTGACTTACGGTTTAGTCTGAGTCGTTTTTAATATTTGACTCACTGTTTAATATCGATCCTTATTATTTCTCTGACTTACAATTTAATCTCGATCTTTTTATTGTCTTAACTCGTGATTCAATCTCGATCTCTTTACTTTTAAGTCATGGTTTAATCCCGATCCTCAATCTTTCTCTAACTTGCAGTTTAATCCCAGTCTTTTTATTTTTATTAACTCGCAGATTAATCCCGATCTCTTTACTTCTAAGTCGGGTTTAATCTCGATCGTTGTTCTTTAACTCATGGTTTAAGCCTAGTCTTTTTTTTTTTACTTGTGATTCAATCCAAATGCAATCCTAATCTTTTTAATTCAAAATTGTAGTTTAATCTCAATTGTTGTTATTCTCTGACTCGTCGTGGTTTAATCCTAGTCTCTTTATTTTTTAACTTATGATTCAATCCAAGTTGATGTTATTCTCTGACTCATGGTTCGTTCCTGATCTCTTTAATTCAAAATCGCAGTTTAATCTCGATTGTTGTTATTTTTGGACTCGTGGTTTAATCCCAGTTTTCTTATTTTTTGATTTGTGATTCAATCCAAGTTGACGTTATTTTGACTCGCGGTTCAATCCTAATATCTTTACTTTCAAGTTACGATTTAATCTCGATTGTTGTTATTCTCTGACTCATGGTTTAATCCCAGTCTCCTTATTTTCTGACTTGTGATTCAATCCAAGTTGACATTATTCTAACTCGTGGTTCAATCTCGATTTCTTTACTTCCAAGTTACGGTTTAATCTTAATCGTTGTTATTCTCTGACTCGTGGTTTAGTTTCAGTCTCTTTATTTTTTGACTTGTGATTCAATCTAAGTTCAATCTTGATCTTGTTATTCCTTGACTCACGGTGTTGTCTTGATCATATTCTTTATTATCCGGCTTACGATGTTGCCTTAATCGATTCTTTATTTTTTAACTCACGATGTCATCTCGATCATTTTCTTTATCCCCTGACCTATGGTTTAAAAAAAAAAGAAAAAAAAACTTTTGAAAAATTCACGATTTGCTTCTGGACAAAATCGTTGTCTTTGTCTTTGTCTTTGTCCTATCCCTGATTCTTAGTAATGTGCAAAGAAGGGCAACTGTAGACACATGTTTTGTCTGGGTCTACTATCTTCACTTTTAGTTTAATATTAATAGTAATAACATTAATAATGATATTAATAATAATATCGATTTAATTAAAAATTAAAAATCAAAATCATTAAAATAATCATTAAAAAAAAGAGAAGATAAAAAACAGAAGGCTAGTATGACGTCGCTGTCACCTCTGTCCAGTCCTATGCCTAACCCCATCTGATCTAGCCACCTTACCTAGTCCCATCAAACCGTTGACCTATGTGACCAGACCAGACAGCCACTAGACCAGACAACCACCTTTATGACCGTTCTTATAGTCACCCCCTACAGCCTTTAAGACACCCATACTAACAAAGATTAGACTCTATAAAAGAACCCAGCTTCATCCCCTTTTACTTTTTCTCGAATACCCCAAAAAAGTCCTAAAAATGTGAAAACTCCCACACCCAAAAAAACACAAACACTGCTCCCTACTATCCCTAGAAACCCCAAACTATTCCACAATAAAAATAATAACAAAAAACAACAAACAAAAGACAAAAAAAAAGACACAGTTTTCCCTGTAAGGAGGAACCCAGCTCCAAGCCACCTACACTAAAGAGAAAGGCATCAGTTAGTTTTCAAATAGAAAAATAAAAAAGAAAAGAACACAGAAAACTTCAAGCCCATATCTACGACGATCGGGGCTACTTCTCATGAAAAGGACGATAGATTTGAACTCAGAAGGTCAAAAGGAACCTCCTAGTAAATTTTAAAATTTTCGATCATTGATGATCACCGGTGACTATCGTCGATGGTGACCCAGGTGACGGTTGACGCTGCGGTCCGACGACTGGACGACGGGAGATCTAGAGTTTTCCCCAAAGCTCTGACCTTTTTTTTTTTTCTGGAACAAAAGAAGAATGAACCAAAATTTTTTTTTTAGTTATTTATAAAAGCCTAAAGCCCAAAATGACATCGTTTTGAGCGTAAAAAGATCCGCGAGTGCCTATTACCCGACCCAAGATCCGCGAAAACAGACCTGCCAACCCGCTCAACCAGCCTTGAACCGATTCAACTCAACTGTGCGTTGAACCGTCACTCAACCGGTTCAACCGAACAGCTTACTGAGCTGCTTCTGTTTTCAGCCCAGCCGAACCGGCGTTGACTGGTCCGGTTCAGGTATTTTTTTTTGAAATTTTGAAATTTTATATATTATTATTATTTTTTTATTTTGATTTTTTTATATATTTATGCATGATAAATTTTAAAATTTTTTAGAATAAATATTTAATTGTTTTAATAATAATAAAAATGAAAACAAGTAAGATAATAATTAAAAATATATATTAAAAATGCTTAAAAAATAATAATAATACTCTAAAAAATAGTAATAAAAATTAATTTTTTTAAATTTATTTATATTTTATTTTCTCCGCCTAGATGTTAGAGGGAATAAAAACACACTTCTAAAGATAATTTCGCCAGATGTTGGGGAATTATAAAAAGAAAATTAATAAAAAAAGGTATAAAAAATTAAAAAAAAATAATACTAATAATAAAATTAATGTTATTATTAAAAATAAGTTTTCATAAAAAGGGAAATATATGAAAAATTTTTAATAAATTTTCAAAAATAATAAAAATCGAACTTGCTTCGAAAATTTACCTAGATGTTGGAGATTTTTAGAGATATTAATTTTTTTTTCAAAATTAAAATTAAAACCTTAAACCCTCCAAACTTTAAAACAAAACACCAAATTGAAACCCTAAACTCCAAACCATTAAACCTTGAAATCAAACCTCAAACCCTGAAATCAAAACCCTAAATCCTTTAAACCCTAAAACCAAAACTTCAAACCTCAAACCCTAAAACTGAAACCCTAAAATCCAAAATTTTAAACTTTGAAATCCAAAAATTTTAAATCCAAAATTCTGAAAACCACAAATTTAGTACCAAATCCCGAATCATTGCCCGAAACTCACCAAATCTTAAAACCTTGACCTAAACCTATATTCAAAACCTTTTCAACATTTTAAGGATACGTTCGAAGATTTTAAGTGGAGTAATTTGTTCTCGAATGTCGCCTAGATGTTGGGGTATTTAAAGAAATCTTATTCCATTAAGTTTTTCTCATGAGTCCTTAATTCTCTTTAACAATAAGGTTAATAATTGTTTAATAATAAAAAATAAATAATAATAAAATGGGATCTTAAATATAAATAGTTGCACCTAAGCTCTGCCTAGACATTGAAGAGTTAAGGTGGTCTCATTATATTTAAGAATCAAATTTCAAGTTTGTATTTCATCATTATACATAGCACATATTAACTTACATGCATTTATTTGTTATTGTTTGCAGTTATTTGCATTTCTCTGTCTCTAATTTCTACTAGTTACCTGATAACACCTTTATTTACTTTTTCGTATAAAATATTTTTTAATTTAATTTACTTACTTTTAAAAATATACAATTTTAAAACAAAATAAAAATAACATTTCGAAGGAAATAATTCGTGGTATTTTGCCTAGATGTTGGAGAGTCACTAACAATTATCTTCTATAAATATTGTTATTTCATTTTAAGAATTATTGTGCTAAATCTTAAGCGAAAAGAGTTATTTTAAATTTTGCCTAAATGTTGGATAATTTTAAGATAATTCTTTAACTTAAAGATTTTCTCAATATTTCTAAATAAAAATTTTAGCAAAAATATTTTTTAAACGAAGAGAATTAATATTAAATTTCAAATTAAAACCATTTTTATCCAACATCGAAAATAGCACATAATTAAATGGTACCAATTATGGGCGTTGTGGGGGTGCTAATCCTTCCCACACGTAACTGACTCTTGAGCCTAACTTGATTTTTTATAGACCAAAATTTATCTTTTTGATAAATTTTAAACCCACTTTTATAGTTTTATTAAAAAGATAAACTTTTGGGTGGCCAATCACACCCTAAAAAAGATTGGTGGCGACTCTTTTTTTTTATTTTAAAATCTTTTACTTCTGGCGGTCTCAAAATCGTTACGACGGTTAATCGTCAAATTTATTAAATATCTTATGAGAAAGAAATCAATTTAGTTATGTCATTTTATTTACAAAATTAATTACAAATAATGATACAAATATATTTACAACTTTCTAATCATAAAATAATATATTTACATTTTTCTAAAAAAATAATTTAATTTTTATTTACATCAATTAAATCAATTAATAAGCAAAAAAAAAAAATAAAACCTAAATAAATAATAAATATAGAAATAAACAAATAAGTAAAAAAAAAAGCAAAACAAAATAATTTTATTAAAATAATTATCTCAAATATTACCCCAAACCACATTAGATAACAAATAAATATAACACCATAAAAGAAAATGTACCTAACCAATGCTGTTGGACTAACCAGGAATAAAGCCTACTACCAAGAAAAGTTTTGCTTGACTCTGTTTGCTTTAATATTATGTATAGGTTCTCTCTTTTTTTGCTTTGTGATTCTTTTTTATTGTTGCTGATTGCTCAATTACTTGTTACCTTATTGAATTGCCGATTATTCTTATGATTTTCCCTTCTAGTTGCTTATTGATTTTCCTTTTCCTTTTACCTATAAACTTCTTTCTCAGAACTTTGTGTTTGCACTATCTCTTGATTGTGTTGCTTCTTCATTCTTATGAGTTATATCGAATAAGATTGATTTGGGTATTCAATTTTTTTTATTTGGTTCGACTCATGCAGATGTTTTGTTTTATGATTCATATCTGATCCTTGTAAAAGGCATATCCAAAAAAATTGATTTGTATAAATTTGGATTTATTTCGATTGGTTATTCGAATCCGCACACATAGAAGTTAGCCTATTAGGAAACCAAAGTGCAAAGCAAATTGGAAATAGGGCAAAGGAGATTGGAAATATGGCAAAAACAGAGAAACCAAAGGGCAAATAACAATGAACCATGTTTAAAAAAATTGAAGACTTTTACAAAGCAAAATGACCTTAATGTGGAGCAATTAGTGTAAAGAAAATGGTACAAAATTAAATTATAAAAGCAAAACTCTATTAAGAACAAAAAAAATTAAAAATTAAGAATGAATTTACCTCTGGTTTAATGAAAGGTTAGAAAATTTTAATGCTAATTGAATTTATCAAGATCCTACCAAAATTTATTTTCTTTCTTTGTAAAAACTCAATTCCCAAGAATTACCGAACTCAAGGTCAATCTTGAAATTTTAAATCTAAGTAAAATCATAGTCTTTTTTTGTATCAAAATTTATGTTTTTTACCATAAATAAAAAAAAAACATTTTTGGGCCTTTAATTTTGGGTTTAAAAAATAACTTTGAAAACCCAATATCAAAATTTAATTTGAGACCCAATAATATAAAAAAGATCTCAAATAAAATTGGATGTTTATAGCTGCCATGCTTTACACATTTTTTGTGAAACAAGAATTGTACAAAGATAAAAGTCATCCATTTTGTTTAGGTTAAAAAATGTATTATTAAAGAAAAATTGTAAAGGTTTTTTCTTAATAGAGGCGTTGAAACTTTAAAAATTCAAAAAGCTCTTTCTCAACAGAGGTTTTAAAATTTTAAAAAGCTACTATAACCAAAGGCTCATTCTCAATAGAGGCATTAAAATTTTAAAAATTTAAAAGGCTCCTTTATAACTGGAGACTTTAAAACTTTAAAATTTTAAAAGAAACTTTAAAAATTCAAAACGTTCATTCTCAACAGAGGTTTTAAAATTTTAAAAATTTAAAAAGCTACTATAACCAAAGGCATTGAAACTTTAAAAATTCAAAATTGGAAAGCTCATTCTCAATAGAGGCATTAAAATTTTAAAAATTTAAAAGGCTCCTCTATAACTAGAAGACTTTGAAACTTTAAAATTTTAAAAGGCTTCTCTAACCCAAGGTATTAAAACTTTAAAATTTTAAAAAGGCTCATCTAATAAAAGGTAATGAAACTTTAAAATTTTAAAAGGCTCATCTAACCAAAGGCATTGAAACCTTACAATTTTAAAAGGGTTCTTCTAACTAGAGGTAATGAAACTTTAAAAAATGAAAGAGCTTCTTTAATAAGAAGCTGTGAAATTTTAAAATTCATAGCTAAAAAGCTCTCTAACCAAAGATTTTGAAACATTAAAAAATCAAATCTAATAAGGTACTAAAGGTTTTAAGGTCATACCCCTAAATTTTATAAATCATGCTCGGAGCTCTTGAAGATTATGCCTAAAGGTCTTATAAATCATTTCTTATTTTGAAAAAACTTCTCTTCAACAGAGGTTTTGAAACTTTAAAATCGATTTTTTTTCATGTTATTTTCTATCTCCAATATCAAATCTTTTTCACCTTAAAGTTTGCATATATGCAAATGTCATGTTGTGAATGCAAATATATCTTACCAAGATGTAGATGTAAATGTTTATCTCACCAATATAAATGTAAATGCTTTCTACAAAAAATGCAAATGCATGGTACAAAGCATTTTTATTGTTTTAGAAAAGTCACTCTTGTCATATTGATTTGGAAATCATCTTTCTCCCATCCATCAAAATTCACATATGCAACAATCCAAATTTGAATATTTTTCAAAAACTCCCAAAAGAATGGTAATAACAATTACCCTAAAATAATAAAAAAATTACCCCATATAACATTTTTTCATGACCAAAACAAAAATGTATCAATTCTTTAAAAACATGTGACATTTAGATCTCTTAAAAATTGATGATTATTAACTAGAATAAATTAGATGAATCACATCTTGGTCTTTCTAAAAAGACAAAATGGTTTAGCACATCAAGATTTTAGTTACTAAAAAAGATTTAGTCATTGAATAAGGAAGGAAGATTAATATTTCTTCATATAGGCTTACAAATGAAAGTTCAAATTTATTGAAAAATATTTTTTAAAGCACAATCCATTTTGACACTCCCTTAAATTTTTAATAAGTGGCATTTTAACAAATGTCAAGACTAGTTATAATATATTCAAAATTTATGCAAAAGAAAAACAAAAGCTCAAATTTTAAAATAAATCTTCAAATTGGGTTGATATTTTTAGGTTTCTCAAAGATTTTCAATACTCAAAATGCCTTCATTTATTGATTCTCACTTTACATGTAATTACGTGAGTTGCTTTTAGAATTTAAAAGATTTTCAATGCTCAAAATGCCTTCATTTATTGATTCTTGCCTTGCTTGTAATTGCATAAGTTTTTTTTTTTTAAATTTCAATTTTGCTCTAAACTACCTTTTTGGGTTTTCACCTTAGAGCTTCAATCTTTTTTTTTTTTTTTCATTATGCACTTGAAAACTTAAAATTCATCTAAAATCAAAAAGTGATGGTGATTTCCAAAACAAAAGTTCTTTAACTTAAATGCTCACACCTAATCAAAATTGACTTTTTAAAAGACGTAAGATAGGTCGAGGTTCAGGGCTTAAAAAATGATAAATAAGCCCAAAAATGTGTATAAAAATAATCAAACTAGGGATCATTTCTTTTTCCAAGGACATTTTGTCATTTTTATTTCTCAGAACATGCATTTTCATCTTTTTTTTTTGTTTCATTTTTCTTGCATGCTTTCACTTTTGACAAATTGAGTTCAAAATTTTGGAACCCTATTTACTACAAGATTGCCTTTTAAATGTAGGCATTCTTTCATTGTCCTTAACTTTGGATTTAATGTTTTCTCAAATAGATCTTAATTTATACTTGCCTCTTAGTATGAAGGGTAATCCTTAGTTAAAATTTCTTTAAAAAGAATTCAATAGGCTTAAAAGGGTAGCAAATGATTTTTTTTTTTCTAAAGGTAATATGAAATATAGCCATTTATCATATCAAATATTGACACCTTTATTGAAAAACAATTCTTGGGAAAAGATTTTTTTTCTTTAATTTTGGAATCATTTCAATTTCTCATATGTTTGATGTTACAAAAAATTCTTTTTTTTTCATTTTTCTTGCTTTTTTTTTTTTTTATAACTTGGGCTCAAAATATATCATATTACTACATCAAATAAAGTCTCAAAATAACAATATTCATTTTCACAACATATACCAAATGTTCATCTGATCTCCATTCAATAAGAGATGAAATGAATGCCAACCAGATAAAAAGATATTAGGAAAATTGGATAATTTGGCCTTTCGATAAATTTGCCCCAAAATGTTGTAAAGGAAAATTTTAAGGTAATGAATGAAAGAGAAAATGAATGTTGTCTAAATTAAGATGTCAAACAAGGATATTAAGGGTATATGACTTTTTTAGTAACTATGTCTCAAGGAAGAAATTGAAAAGTTTGAGCTTTGTGAAAAACCTTGGGTAGTGATGTATTTGGAATAATCTTGACACTTATCAAATCACCAAAATATGAAATCTTTAAGAAAGTGCCTCATATATTGGCTTATAAAGAAAGTTTCAAATAAGATTTTGCAAATTTTATTACTCATAGCCTTAATAAAGATCATTAACTTAGAAATCCCTTTTTTGTCAAGTGAAAATTAGAATTGTGTGACTTGAAAAGTCAAGCTTTGAATGGTGTGATTCTCAACTGAATTGGGGTATGAAATGGTAAGTGAAACAACAAAATATGATTATTCTTGACAGTAATCACTAATTCTTTTAAGATTGTTTCCACAAAAGTTATTTTTTTACAAAAAAAAAAAATTTCAATCATGGAAAGAAATCATGTGGGCTCTTATTGCCAATAATCTTAAATTTAAAAAGATGAAGAAAAAAATACAAATACATGTATTTAAAACATAACAAAAAACAAGAATTCATATTCAAAATTTATGTACTAAAACTGAATAAAAAAATTACCCTAAATAAATGAAATAATATATATACAAAGATGTTTACAAGATAAAAATGTTTATGCAAATACATGTATGCAATACATAGTAACAATAAAAATTCATATTCACAACTATGTACAAAATTGAAAAACATAAAAAAATTACTCTTTAATTTACAATTAGGCATTCATATTTTTTTTTACATATGAAAAAGTGAAATGGAATATTGCATGAATAAATAGACAACAAAAATATATGTATAAATGCATGTATGTAATGGATGTGATCCTAGATCATATAACAAGAAGACAATACATTTCAAAATCTTACTTATTTTCTTTCATTTTTTTTAATTTTTCGAAGAAGAAGAAAAATATAAAAAATATTTTTATTTTTGTACAAGTTCAAAATTATCTTGACAAAACATAAATATAAACAAATATAAGGTGAATGACAAAATACATCCCTTCATGTGTCCTATTTTAGGGTTTTCTATACAAAAGAGAATGGTAGGATCTAGCCTAGGGTTGGATCCTTAAGGTTTATTTACATACTGGGTTCAAAAGTTTTGACAATCTAAAAGCTCCCAAATTATTCCTCATATCATCATCCATTATAAACTAATAAGCCTCCTCAATCGTCGTCCTTCATTATAGGCTCAAATGGAAAAGGGTTCAATTTGATTAGAAATTTTTCGCTAACTCACATGAAGGTTATTATCTCATTAGAGCATAGGTACTTGCTCTCTCTTAAGAAAGAACAAAACTCAAGTCTATAACTTATACATGAATGCATATGTAATGTATGTGAAGGAACATGCCAACTATTTTATTTACAAACCTAACATCTTTAATCAAACAAAAATATTAGTACAAAAATCAAAAGTTACAAAATAGAAAAAAGGGTTAGTGCACATAAATAATCACATAATAAAAACCATCCAAATAAGATTTAGGATAATACATAACTAACAAATGGTTTGACTTTCTAATGTCCCAAGCGAAGTCACCTTTGAGAACTAGTCCATTAGACACAAAAATTATGGAATGCTACCAAATTTTTTATATAGATGTGATTGGCCACCTATGTGAATCTATCATTTTTAAGATTATCTTAAGTTTGATTAAGGGTCCCTAAAAGGAATAGATTTTGGTTTATATAAATAGAACTAGGTTTGAGAATTGGTTATGTATAAGGAAGGTTTTGGCACCCCTTCAGCACTCGAAATTGATACCAAATTAATCACATTTTATTTTATCTAAGCCTTAATTAAAATGGTCTTTATTACTTATTTTTATTAATTTCAATATTTAAATATTGGAAAAAAGTCTTTAGGCTTTCATCAAAAAAAGAAAAATTTCTTATTTTAAAAGTATTTAAGATAAACTCGTTGTTTACTTAAAGAGACTTTATCGCTGGATTTATTAAATATCTTATGACAAAGAAACTAATTTAGTTACATCATTTTATTTACAAAATTAATTACAAATAATGATACCAACATATTTACAACTTTCTAATCATAAAATAATATATTTACACTTTTCTAAAAATATAATTTAATTTTTATTTACTTTAATTAAATAAATTAATAAGCAAAAAAAAAAAAACCTAAACAAATGATAAATACACAAATAAACAAATAAGTAAAAAAATAGCAAAACAAAATAATTTGATAAACAAAATTATCACAAATATTACCCCAAAACTATATTAAACAACAAATAAATATAACACCATAAAAGAAATTTTACCTAATCAATGCTCTTGGATCAACCCGAAATAAAGCCTATTGCCAAGAAAAGTTTTGCTTGACTTTGTTTGTTTTAATATTATGTATATGGCTCTCTCTTTTTTCGCTTTATGATTCTTCTTGATTGTTATTGTTTGTTTAATTGCTTGTTATCTTATTGAATTACCAATTGTTCTTGTGATGTGTCTCTCCAATTGCTTATTGATTTTCCTTATCTCTTTACCCACGAAATTCTTCCTTAAACCTTAAAACTCAAAGCTTTGTGTTTGCATTATTTGTTGATTGTGTTGCCTTTTCATTCTGAGTTTTGAATTGAGCGTTTTATATAGGGATTGAATATTTTTTTTAATTTGAAAAATTTTAATGTCATCTGAATCTATCAAGATTCTCTCAAAATTTATTTTCTTGCTTGTAGAAACTTAATTTCCAAAAATTATCAAAATCAAACTCAATCTTTGAATTTCAAATCTAAATAAAATCATAATTTTTTTAAAAAAACAAAAATTTATGTTTTTTAAACATAAATAAAAATAAAAATACTTTTGAGTCTTTAAATTTAAGTTTAAAAAATTATTTTTAAAACTCAATATCAAAATACAATTCAAGATCTAATAATATCAAAAAGATTACGAACAAAATTAAATGTTTACTACGTTTTGAATTTTCGTGGAAGCAGCAGGGTGCTCAATAAGTGCTAGTATTTCTGAAGAGGCCTTATCTTATAATTAAACCGTAAGGAAGAGATTTTGAATTCTGTAGTCTAACGTGCTGAACTCATCAACTGATGAAACATAATTTGTAGATTTGTCATCCCTAATTAAGCTGAACCTGCTGAAACCATGTGTGATGTCTGATATTAATTTGACTGATTGATGCGAAAAGCTAGTCGAAATATGTTCGTTGAGCCCCAATCTATCTGCTATATAGATGGTTTGGCACATGCCTTGCCTACAAATTCAAGTCCTTCAGATCCAGAAAGCCCTCTCAAGATATATTACTCTTGCAAATAGCCTTTATTTTATACTAATATTAATTACTCTATGATCAAGTAATAGCTGGCAATCAAGAAATTATATGATCAGTAACAAGAAAACACCAATAGGAAAATCTCCAGCCTTTAACATGCAATGGCCCACTGCTTCCAGCTGCTAGGGCTTATGCCTCCCATTGAGTTAGTTGCTCTTAAGAAATCATAGATTATTCAAGTACCATTATGATTTAGTTGTTCCTAAGCCATTTTATTTTACTCTTTAAAAGAGAAAAAAAAATGGACCACTTGAAAAGTGAAGTAAAAAAAAATCCATCGTGTATTTTAAAACATGTACCCTGTTTCTCCCATTGAGGAAGGCATTGAGAACACACTGCTGCAGATTTGGGATCCAAAAGAGAAATCCCAATTAATTTAATTTAAATAGGATTCTAAAACATTACTTAAAAACATAATAAAGAACTTAGCTTAATTTAACAAGACATATGTGCTAGGGAATATCATTCTATAAATAAGAAAGTTTGTCTTTTTCCTACCGTGTACTTGAAAATCTTGAATATATGCTTTTTCAAATGCATGAGGGAATGGTTTCAAGTGAGGAAGGGGAATGGTGCCAGCCTTTCAAATGGGGATGCCAAAAGTTGTGCAACTTTTTGAGTTCCGGCTCAAGTTTGTAGGGTATTTTACTATAGAGAGAGAGAGAGAGAGTGAGTGAAAAGAGAGGAGAAAGATGCCTTTAATTTTGTTGCCAGTTTGCCACAATGGTTTCAGCCTTTCACATAGTCCTGCCCTCATGCAGGCGGAGAGGGAGAGTGAGTAGTAAGAGGGAAGAGCCATCATTATATGGAACAATGGCTTGCTATGCTACTCACTGGGCATGGGCCACCATGATGCCAAAAGAAGTGTCACATGTCACAACTCACCCCATCTCTTCTTTCTAAACACCTTGTCCTTTAAATCTCCCAAAATCCCATGGCTAATCATTTGAATTTTATTCTGAAAAAAAAGGAACTAAAAGAAGATTTTACAGTGTTTTAAAGGGTTCCCTTTATAAAAGCTTCCCCAAAATCCTATGCTTATTTCATTATTACTATATATTGTCATTGATAATATGTAATCGTATGTTTCTACTGAGTTTCAGCAAGAAAAAGATTCAAAAAAATTTGAACCCCTCTCCCCAATCCCCTCTCATCATTCAAATTTTAAACCAGAGGTGAAAGTTCCTATTATTGAAGTGAAAAAGATCATGATCTATCAATCAATATTGACATGAATAAGATTACCCATTTTTTAGATATATCATGCAAAAAGACTACTACCCACTTCATGACACTGATAAACAGTTATCCAAAGAGTTGCTTTTGTTTTTCCTTGAAAATTGTTTTTGCAAAATTTGAAAGTTGGGGATGAAACTTTTTGTGGTTTGCATATGTCAAACATATTTATAACCCTTGGCGGGAAACCATGTCTGCTATCATGCTAGTCTTTGACAAAAAGGGCCTTATCTAGGGTTCCTTTCACTTTTCGGCTTTCTCGTCTTTTTTGTCTTCTTTCATAATTGATTTTTTCTTCATTAACTTTTTTTAACTTAATAAAAGGTTTCATCTTATTTCTTTATTTTTTAAAAATGTCATCATAAAATAATTATATGTACATAATTTGTGTATGTTTTTTACGTGTAGATTGTGCTAGCTAGTAGCCTAATTAATTACCATTTTTTTAATGGAGATTCATATATAGAGTTACAAATGTCTCAAATAAGGATATTAGGTTATTTATAAGATGCTTGGAAGAAAAAAAAATAGTGACACTATGTTCTTCAATGTGCAATTAAAGTACATAATGCATGCTTTTATATGTGCAAGAAATAAATGAGTAAATGCTAATTTAGGGATTCATGTTAATATCCCAAATCAAATAATTAATTTTCAAAAGCTATTAAAGATGAGCATGTTTCCACGCATCCTTTGGCAAATTCCTAAAAAAAAAAGGTGTGGAATTAAGGTCACCTGCCGGCCTAGCTGCAAAACCCCTTTTGCCGATATAAATGTGCTAGCTTGGAGTCAAATTAGAGAAACTTAAAAGTAAAAAATTAGTGAGAAAAAAATTAATTATGCAATGTATATATTTTTTAAATAATATTAGCTTTTTTTTTTTTTTTTTAAAAGCACAGCCCACTCACTTGGGCATGATTCACGAGAGTAAAGACTGATTTTGCAGGGTGAGAATAAGCATGTCCAACGTGTTACTTGTTCTGTTCCAACAAATTACCATTACCCTACCATTTGAAAAGAATAATTAATTCCTGCAATGCAATTTATCTTATAAAGTAAATTTAATTTGAAGTTTCGAAAAAAACTTTTTTTTGCATGAGATGCCGAAAAAAGAAATCGTTTTAGCAATGACTCAAAGAGATAAATATATATGTATTTTTTTAAAAAAAATTTCATATGATTTTGAAATCTCTAACCGAATGACTAGCTAGATCCTAGGATATATGACAAAACTTATCTATGAAAAGTGGGGTTCCTTCAAAAGATAAATGAAAAAAAAATGGAAAAGAAGGAACATGGTGAAGATGTACCTAGTTTCTACATTTTACGACCCACATTGTCCTGTCGTAACAGTTATGTCCCATCCTAATCCCAGAAACAAAAAAAAAAAAAAAAAAAATTCCCTTGGACATCATCACATGCACATTCACTTGGGAATTCCATTAGTTTGGAACTTAATTTTCATTTCTTGTCTAACCCTGAATACATCATTAAACTATTCATAGGATTAACGTGTTTCAAAGCATCCAAAACACCAAACGCACATTTTGCTTTCCAAAAACCAAAGCCTGATGAATTCAGCTTAGCTCAAATAGCAAGGGCTGAAGAAGTAGAGATTTTAGATTCAGATTTAAAATAAATTCTTCTCCTTTTGCCAATAGCCTAAGACAAAAGGGAAGAGAGAAAATCATGATTGTACCTCAAATACCAATCAAAAAGGTTGTTTTGTCTAAAAGTTATCCAAGATTTTACGTGCCAAATGAGCCAAAGCCTAAGATATGAACTTATATATAATTGGAATTGCTAAGGTTTTCTAAACTGTTATACAAAATTAAGTATTATTTTTTTAATTTGGGTATCTATTATATGGACTTATAAATAATGTGCATGTATCCATCTACATTATATAAGAGTAAAAAATAATAGATCATAAAATTATTAAAAAAAAAACTCAATCATAAAATTCATAATACCACACGAAAAAAATTATTGCAATCGACACTGAAATGCAGCCGAAGTCTGTTTAAAAAATAAGATTACGGCGGCTTACGATTCCCCAAATCTCGCCACCAATCACTCCTAGGCATCATACAAAAATTTTAAAATAATAAAATTAAAAAACAATTTTCTTCTTCTCTCTTTTTTTTTTAGGTAATCAACGATGCAAAGAAACCGGACAAACCCCAGGCCAGTTGCAATTTCTTACAGGAAATTATTAGGTTTTTTTTCCTCTTTGTTGCAAATTCTTGTTTGAGACAGCCGAAAAAGCTGTATAGGACGAGAAAAGAACACAAATTTTCAGGGTTTCCGCTATCTGATTTTACATTCACAATCTGATCCTTACAATAGTCAAAACCCAGATTAAAAAATTAGAAAAAAAAACAAAAGCAAAAAAACAAAAATGAAATTTCTACAAAGAAAAGAGAAGAACACTCAATATTTAACAACTACTACCATTTTTTTTTTGTACTATTGAGACGGCTGCGTTGAAAAAGGCCATGGTCGTGTATGTATGATGATGAACGCTACAATACTACGAGAAAATGTGATATCGAGAGGCTACTATTATTTACATATAATTATATTAAAAGGAGTGGGGTAAAAAAAAAAAAACAGAAAAGTCAAAAAGAAAAAAAACCAGTGTTTTTAATTATATTGAAATTTGTGGTTAATACGGGAGGGAAGAAGAAAGATTTCATCTCTTTCATGCATCATGGTGATATACTGACCATCATTTCCTTGATATTCCTTGTTGAGATTTTCTCATATTTGAAACCCTTTTTTTTTCTTGTTTTTCTTTTATAATATTTAGATACTCCTAATCTGAGGAACATATCCATGATTCCACCATACCTTCGCTTCTAGCAGCCACAATTTGTTGCCCTTTATTGCCATGAAAATCCGATGAAGAAGCCGAGAAGTTGTTTACTTTCCCATTTGAGACCCTCTGGGAGTTACTGTTGTAGCTGCCATTGATGGACCTTAGGAGAATTTGATCATGTTCTTGAGATCCTGTTCCTTCTCCCCACTTTTGAGGATTAGCACTATTTTCATCATTTCTTGGCAACGCCCCATCTGACGATACCATGTTTTGGAGCCCGCTGAGGTTGGCATTGACACGGCCCTGGCTCAAACCAAACTCTTCTAAAACACCCATTTTGAGAGGAGAGTCATTTGATGGAATATCTAAGGACCCTTGTGGCTTTGTTCCGAGAACGGTTGAATCAGGAAGTGGGTATTTTGGAGGCGCTTGAAGTAGAGATTGGAAGTTAAGAATTGGGTTTTGCATGTTTACGTTGAGGAGATTTTGAGGCTGCTTTAAAGGACCTATCTCTGATGGTAGTTGGTAGTTAATGGAAGTTGAACTAGAAGTAGTATTGTTGTTACTAGCAGAAGCGGAAGTGATGTTAGTGCTACTAGGATCAGTAGAAGCTATAGCATCAATAACTGAGGAGCTGGGAAATGAGGAAGCTGTAGAAGAAGAAACAAATGGGGGAGGTTGGAATTTTTGGACAAATGGTCTCAAAAGATAATGCGGAGATGAAGGGTCTAAATGGCTCGATCTCATGGTGGAAGGTGTACCAAATAAATCAAGCCTGGTTCTTTGGAAAGGTGAGGATGTAAAGGGTGGTGCAGGGATCCCGGTGAATTCCTGTACCATGGCTCGGAAATTGGTGGTGTCTGTTGTCAAAACGGTTGTTGGTGCACGCCTTGAAGCTCTGGATCTCTTCTTTGGGTTACGCACCATATTGTTGCTGTTGGGTTGGTCACTTGTGGCTGAAACTGAACCTTTTGTAGCGGTTTGTGGTCCTTGAGGGATCTGCATAGAATGAAAAGTGGCTCTGCTTTGTGCTTGTTGGTTGATCAACAACTGTGATGAGGCTATAAACCCACCAAGATCAGTGCAATTGGGCTCAGATCTTAGATGTTTGGACCAAACCGCATCGAGATTGAGGAGTGAATTGGGGTTTGTTGTAAGTTGCGGTGACCTTGATAAAGGATGATCGAAGTAGTTTGATAAAGGGTCAAACATAACCGATGAAGAGTGGCTCTGGTGTTGCTGTTGCGGCGGCGGTGGTTGGTTACCCAAGTGACCATGACCAACATGGCTCGATGGGTTATTGTTCAAAAAAGCTAAGAATGAGTCAGCACGTGAATCATACTCATCACTGCCACCACTCGAAGATTGCATACTACCACTGTTACCAGAATCCATGAGAAAGAAGGAAAAAAAAGATGGACCAGAGATAGCAAAAATAAGGGAAATACGTAAAAGGAAGGCAGAGATATGGGGTGTTTCAGAGAAAAGATTTTTTGCTTACTTCACAACTACTCAGACTCATTTAAGAAGGAAGCTACAAAACAAAGCATGAGGACATATAAAAAAAACAGAAGAAAAAAAAAGAAGGAAATGAAAGAAGAAAGAGGAAGATCTTCTGGAAGAAGAGCTATCAGAAAGTATCCATGTTGTCTTTAAAGCTCTGATCTGCAAAGAAGACAGTGGCTCGCTTGCTTTTACTTTGTCTGAACAAAAGGGTATGTATGTAATAAAGAAAGGAATTAAGCTCAGGGATCATCAATCAAACTAAATGGTTGCATAAGAGAGCTAAAATGAAATTAAAAACTTTGTCCTAAGACAGGACTTTCTTAATTAATTTTTTTGCTCTTTCTTTTTTGGTTTTTAGCCTAGTAAGGGCAAGGAGAACTACGGTTTTTTTTTTTTTTTTTTGGGGGGGGGGGTGTTAAAATCTATTTTCTGATTAACAGAAGTTTGGTTCTCTAAGCCTTTTCTTCTCAAAAACAGGGACTACTTCTTCTGATTGTGGTTTCACTCAAAAAGGTAAGGGGGTGAGGGTGGGACACCCATGTGTGCGAGAGAGAAAGGCTGTGATTATAGGCAATTGGTCAAAGTATAAATAGAGTGGTGGTTTTGATCCTTATGGTGTGAAGAGAAAGAAAAGATAAAGAGTACAACTAAGAAAAAAACTCTTTAAAAAATATGTGCTATATAACATTTCATATTTTAATATATAACAAATTAATATTCTTCAAAATTTAATTGACGGTATTAATGTTTTTAATTTTAAAAGTTTCATTCAATAAATTTAAATTTTAAAATATTTTATTTTATTTTTTAATTATAATTTTTTTGTAAAAAAATTAAATTTTCTTTTGTTTGGGAATAATGAGGTGAGTACGCAAACAAATTTGGGAAGATGGTTATTGAATGATATTAAAAACAAACATCGCTACCATTGCTTTTCAAAACCTATAAAAAAATTTTAAAATATATATAGAAGCAGTAACTAAATGGCACAAATAAAGAAAAGGAAATTTGAGTTGTATTACTAACATTGATTAATTTAAAATTTTCTTATGTTTAAATGGTTAGGTAACTTGGGTATAATGATAGGAAAAAAAGCAAGTACACTGTTTTTATCCATTTCTTTGCAGATTATTTGGTATATATAACAAACTAATAGATAAACATAGAAAATATTAAAAAATTCGTAGCCACAGCTTTTAACCAGGTAGTGATTAAATATATAAAAAAAAAGGAAAATAAATTATAATCTGTGGTTATATAATTGCTCCAAAGGAACCCCAGCGAATCTTTCCTCTTTGAAATGTATATGTATTTTCATGTTTTTTTTTTAAATTTAAAATAGATAAATTATTTAATTTTTAAATTAAAATAAAATATATCATATCTAATAATTTAAAATAAATAATTATAAATTATACATTCGAAATTATTTTAATAAATTTAAATTTAAAATTTTTTTATTAAAAAAATAAATCTTAATCAATTGAATCAAATACTTATTAATATATTTTCATGTTATATCTTTTACTTTACATGACATATATTTTATTTCATAACTTTTCTTTTTTGGGTAGTATAGTCAGGGCATTTTCCAATATTATTTAGGCTTAACTTTTTCGGATGATTTCAGAAGTCTATTTTTTTTTATCGATCTTCATTTAAGAGTTTATTCTAAAATATTCTTTATAAAAATTAAACTCCAATTAATAGAAAAAGAACTTTTCTCTTTATCCATTAGGCTAATTTTCTTGGGGATTTCACAACCTTTTTTTTTTTTTTTATCTTTTTTATCTTCTCCCTCTTTTGTTATTTTTATAATAATCGATAAAATTCTTCTCTTTGAAAAAAAAGAAGGAAAGAAAATAAGAAAGATCCATTGTTAATTTGGATGGATAGATCAGTTCAACAACACCTTAAGTTCGCTGCAACCATAAAAAAAAGCTAGCTAGCTCAACAATATTATTAGCTTTTAACCTATTTATCATACATTTTGGAATATTATAAATATATAATAATAATTAATATTTATTTAATTTAAAAATTATATAATTTGATAACACAACTTGGGTCGTAGAATTGGAGGTCTTTGTCAATGTTCTTCGTGTAATTATTTTCATTCTCACTCTCTCTCTCTCTCTCTCTCTCTCTCTTTTAACCACCTATGGCCTGTATTTGCCCCTGCAAAGCCAAATCCTAAACTCTAAAAATCCGAATCCTCATGTAATCCATGTTTACACGTAATGTCCTTGCTGTCCATTGCCATGGGGTAAAACTACATAAAATTTCATGTATTTCTAGGGTTTTGGCACTTTGCGCCGATATAGTACTATCTTTTTTTAAATACAACGAATTAATTAAATACCTAAGCAATAAACCATTATTATATGTCGAAACCCATAATATATTGCATTGCTTTTTTTGTTTGGCAAAATAATATATTGCAATGTTACTTCAATAATGTAATGATCTAAAATAAAATATTTAATATTAGATTGAAAAATTTTATCTTTAAGTGAAATTCATAAAATTTTTTATTAAAAATGATTCAATAAAAATTAAAATTAAAAATCAAAATTAATGAATTGATAGAGTTAATAAAAAGATTAATAATATATCAAAAATTTATTAAAATTATAATTTATAATTTAAATTCGATGAATATTTATTTAACGACAAAAATTTTGTTAATATTTTTATTAAAAATATATATCTAAAAAATATATCAAATGTTACTATTTTTTTTCAAGATTTATACACCTAATTTATGTAATAAACCTTTCAATTTATTGATTTTAATTTTTAATTTTAGTTTTTATTAAATCATTTTTCATTTTTAATAAGAAACTTCAGAAATTGTACCTAAATCTTTTTCATATCAAATTTATTTATTGTTCTATTTAGTAAATTAGTAGAATTGTACTTAATTTTCTTTTTATGAAGTAATAATAGTATTTAAAAAAATTATTATTTACTAATTTTTGATAAACATATTTTTACTATTTATATGCTTGTGAACTTCGATAACTTACATATAAAAATATATATGTATCTATAGTAGGATAAATTACTATGATTAATGTAGCTTTAACGTTACAATTCTTCATTCATTAATGTAAGCATCATGCAATTAAACCATAACATGTTAATGTCTTGAGTCGAGGAAGGGTTGTTGCAATTAAAAATAAGTAACATTGAACTTTGAAATTAATGCATAAATATAATTAATTGTTAATTTTTATTTGAATACTTTGGATATTAACCTTCCTCTTATGTTATATATATATATGTATGTATAAATATACATACACATTTTTGGAAGAATATACATATGTATATTTTAATATTTTTATACATATGGTGATAACATTATAGGGCAGAGTATATAGATTGAGTGACGTGGCAGTTAAGGGGTCTCAAATCAGTTACCTAATTGTGTTTTATGATTTAAGTTGCTTGAGAGTTGAGCCTGTAAAACACCTCTAACTCAGTTAAAAAACTGTGGTCTGGGTGTGGTTGCTATCTGAGACAACTAGAAGGGGATTGGTGCTATAAAAAAATGTGGATTGATTGGATTTGCCATCGTTTTCAATGAACCTGTGGCTCACATAAGGATGCATTACTGTCGCTTTTTTGATCTTGACCCTCTGATTGATGTGGATATTCCTTTGATGTCTCAGTCTCACCTTCTGTCATAATTTCCCCCCACCCTGTCCTTTTTGTTATTTTGTCATAACAAAATAAGATTAACTCAAGCAATGATCCTATGCTCTTCACAATTATACATTCGTCTGGAAGCAAGTGGGACTTATTTTTGCTTTGTTTGAAGGGAAGTTTGCAATTAGGAATAGTATAGCTTTGGTTAATGTTTCATTCTTAACCTTGTGAAATTCTTAGTATTTGAAAATTGAATTCAAATTTTGGGACAAGTAGTATCCTATTGTATAACCAACAGCATATACACCGAAAACAAATAGAAGGTTTACTTTGAAACCTTTGAATTAATGCTTTATAGATAAATAATAGTAAGTGTAACTTTTTATAAGCTTTAGCTTGTTACACAGTCTAAAACCAGCCCACAAAAAGCAATATAAAACCTAACGTACGTGCTATAACAATCTTTTATAGGTATTGATGGTCCAACCATATAAAGCAGATGTACCAAATTCGGCTTGAAGTTTGAGCATAAACTGTTAAAAAAACTTGAAGATTGTCATGGGGTTGGTTTGTCCTCCAACTTGACCTAATCCTGCTCCAGTTGCGGCTTTAAACATATAAAAATGGTAAACTGAGATGATGCTTTATTGGCGGTGCAAAACTTGTTATAATTTGTACATGAGAAACATCCTTTTTTTTTTCAGGTGTGAGCGGATTGTAAACTTTTGTTAAGTAGGAATTGACAATGTTTAATTTCTTGGTACGTTGAGCATTCCGTGATAGTTTTCGAATCTCTAAACTCATTCCTTCAGATGATTTAGTTGATTTCATCTGAGATGATATTAATGATTTAGTAAGACCTAAGACTTGCATTGATTAAAAAAAGTTTAAAGTGTAGTTAATTTAAACATAAAAATATATCTCTCTATTACAAGTCGTAACTGGTATTTTCGGCTTAAGTTTGATGGTAGCTAGTATTCTGTAAAATTTAGAAGGACTTTTAGCTTCTTTCCCAAAAGTAATGGTATTCTATTCAGCAGATTTTATGCTTTTAGAGAACAAAGAGTTATTCTTTAGAGAAAGAGATAGAAAATCCTAACCCTTTACTTGGCCAGGTTGGCTTACCTTCTAGTGAAAAAGGTTGACGAACTTAATATAAAAAACGCCCACCTTTTAAAGGAGCATAGTAAAATTAAATTTATAAACTTTTAGGTCTATATATATATAATTATTGGTATTGCTTTGAAGCATAGCTAGGTTATTTCTACCCTTCGATTTATGCTATGTATGGGTGAATTTGTGCTTTTACCATTTCCGTTTGCAAATTAAAGTAATGTTTTATTATTATTTTTATATATCATATTATAGGGATTATGAGTTACATAAGGAGGAGATATAAAAAATTTTCTATCTAAAAAATTTAAATTATCCCATCCATTTTAAGATTGGAATTTTAAACTTTTTTATATGATATTCTTATGTTTTTTAATCATATATAGTAGCTAAATATAGCTATAGTTATACTATAATACTTTGTTTGAAAGTTAAAACCCTAACTTAGCCTGGTGATTGGATATTGAGGAATTATATTTTTAATTATTTTCATAGTCGGTGTTTTTTCTTTTTTTCTCATTACAGGGGTTTAGGTTTTTAGTAGTATTTTTTTTAACATTTAGTGACGTTTATAAACATCAATAAAAGATTTATGACGTTTGCGAAAAATGTCACTCAGAGTACCGATTATACACGCATCACGAAAAATAACGATATTTTCGAAAAAATGCTTTAATAATAGTTGCATTTATATATGAAATACCATTATTTTAGTGGCGTTTGTATCTTTAAGATGCTGCTAAATTAATGACGTTTTTATGAGAAAAATGCTATTGCTTTGGTGGTATTTGTAATTGAAAACACCGCTACTTTAGAGACGTTTGTATATAAAAATACCTCTATATTAGTGGTATTTTTTTCTTTGAGACGTCGCTAATTTAGTGTAATTTTTATGAGAAAAACATCATTACTTTGGTGACATTTGTAACTGAAAATGTCACTACTTTGGAGGCGTTTGTATCCGAAAATACCTCTATATTAGCGGCGTTTTATGAAAAAAAAAAAAAACGCCGTTGCTTTATTAGCATTTGTATAAAAATGCCATTTAACTAGCAGCGTTTGCTGGTAAGAGTGCCGCTACTTTTAGTGACGTTTTATGATACAAACGTCATTAAATTATTCATTTAGCGACATTGTTGAACGCAAATGCCGTCATTATGTAAAAATATTTTTTTAATTTCTGTTAATAAATTTTATTTTCATTAAAGAGCTTAAATTCAGAAACTAAAATTAATAGAAACTTAATTTATGTTAAAATATGCATCTAATTAATACAAAGTTTAATAATTAGTATAATAATATTCAAATATTTTTAATACATTAACAAAATAAAAATTAAAATATATGAAATGAATGACTGCATATATTTTGTTGGTTGTCAATTGATAAAGAAAAATTTTCACCTTGGTTAGTAACGTGTTCAAAAACCTACTAAATAATATTATGCAATTTTTAACACTTCATTGTAAGTTTTTTATATTTAAAAATTTAAATATTTACTAAATATAATACCTGAGTTGGTGGAGCACCAAGATCATTTTCTAAAAATTATTGTTGCACAAAATTCATAAGATGATTTAATCGATCATGCAACTACTGAAATTTTGCACATTCTTACTCCATTTTAGCACATTCTTCCTCAATTTTGGCATGCTCCTATTCTCTTTCTGCTTTTATTTGCTGAAAACATTGTTGCATAGTTTGCAACTCCCCTCTTAATATTGAAATGTCTTGCGAAGACTGACTTGCTGAGAATGTAAATTGCTGAAAGTTATGTCCATAATAGACAGATGGTGTTGGACCCAACCAAGGCCTCGGACCCGTCTATACCTTTTTTTTTCTAGAAACTTCTATGAATATTTGATTTTTCATTTGTTGCATGTTGAGAAAACCATCAGATGCTACTTCAATCTCAGCAGCCATTTTTTCTTTCACTTTCTCTTGTGAATTTGTCATATACAACTATCAAGTTTAATGATTAATTGATAATATGTTAAAAGGAGTAAATATTTACTTTCTTTTAAAATAGATGATACAAATTACCATAATTTTTTATGTTTTGACATTCATGTAAGATCCATTTTTTTATGTGTGTGCTGCAAAAAAGTTCTATACGTCCAATTTTACCGCCCATTTTATTCTCCTATACAAAAATATATGTTATTTGATATGATACATATCAATCATAACTTATTTATGCATATCAAGCCTGTCAATCAAGTATTAATATTTCAAATAATTTTAATATCATGTATTTATATTTTGGCCCCGTAACAACACAATAGTCTTAAACATACGCAAACAATAAAAGCATTTTGGGCTTTCACACATATCGATCATGGAAATCAAATTCAATTATTTTCTTTCGATTTAATTTCAAGGATTGAAGCCATTCAATATGTTGAAAGCCATCCAAAAGTTTAATTTGTATATTTGCCTTTTATATGTAAAAATAGTCCTAAATAGACAAACGATAACTTTTTCTCTCATATCAACCATAGAAACAAGTTCAATCAATTGGACAAGTTTAATATCAAGTATTGAAACTATTCAAACTATTAAAATACAACAACAATAATAAATTTGTATTTTTACCTAAATATACGTAAGCAATAACTTTTTCATACATATCATCCGTGTCAACTAAGTTCAAATCTTTTGATAAGTTTAATATCATGTATTAAAACTATCAAAACTATTAAAACAGAACAATAATTGTTAATTTGCATATTACTTTTAACGGTAGAAAAAGTTCATTCATTAGAATAAGTTTATTATCATAAACTTACTATTTCTTTTTGCTTTTTTGCAAAACTTTTTAATCCACTTATGTGGTTATATTTCTGTTGCTTTCTACTACCAATCCAACATGTTCTCTTTCCTATCATAAAAAATAATTGCGTATATGATAGAAATACAAATATTACCAATTTAAACCATAAAACACTTTCATTATTTCATTATACTATACAAAGTTATAAACTAGTACCTCTCCTTTTTTTGAGAATCAAAATCCAACTAATTGTTCATATCGTCACCTAATCATATTATAGGATAGATTTTTCATCATCACCTAAACAATAGTATTTCGATCAAAATACTTATTCTTCAAACTATGCTTATAATCTTTCCATTTCTTTTCCAATGACATACGCACAAATGAAGTTAGTTTTTCAAGTATAAATCTTGACTGTAATAATACAATAAGAAAAGTATGAATAAGCAAACAAAATGTAAAATAAAAATTTTTTATATCTAATTAATTATACTAATACCTCAATAAAGTTTAAAGTATCAGCCTTAACTTCTTTTGGAACTTTATACCATGTTTCATAATGAATAAGCATATTGAGGTATGTTCATTTTCCTTCAAAGGATTCAGTCCATAACCAATATCTATAGGTGTCACTGACGGTTCTGAACTAATATCTCTGATATATTTTTCTTTTAACCTACTCCTCCATATTATAGCTACCATATATCATAAAAGCGAATATAGAAAAGATATTACTTTAGAACACATATAAAGACATTAAGAAGTTAAGAAATCAAAACCTATGATATATAAAGAACATATCGATTTAATTAAATCAAAAGATAATGTATGATTTACAATTCAATAATTATACAATAGCGAATGTGACATTAATTACATACAATCATTTACTACATTATGTCTTAAACACTCGAATTACAAATTATAGATACACCATTTCATGGTTTATAAATGTCTTCAGTAACATCTTCACGGACCCATTGAGCGTAGGTACTGAAGATATTTTCATTCAAGTTTTGTTCAGCAAAAGGATAACATTCAGTTTCATGTTCAACATCATCTTTGGTATCTAACCCCATATCAAATAAGTCTCTAGGTGTGTTTCGAAAAATAATAAACCAACCTAATTCTTTGGGATCTTTAGAGTAAAATACTTATTTGACTTAAGATAAAAAAACATAAGGTTCATCGATGAGTTGTTGTCCAGTATGAATTAATCGAGAAAAATTTACAAGTGTAAATCTATATTGATCTTTCTTAATACCTCTTGTACTATTCATATCAGCCCAATCACACCGAAATAAGATAACTTTCACTTGCCATAATAATTCAACTCAATGATGTCATTAATCATGCCATAACAGTCAATATTTTCCTCTAAAGGTTTTGTGTCCCTAGCACTAGCATAGCTAGTAGTTGATGAAGTCACAACAACTCCAGAATTTATATACTTCTAAATCTCTTACGAGATTTAGTGTGAAATCTAAATCCATTGATGATGAAACCTTTGTATCATTCACAATCCAGTTTAAATTGTGTGAAAGACACTTCATCTCTTCATTAACAAGCCTTCTACTCCAAACCTATAAAAGTGGAATAAATATATATATATATTATTAATGTTATTTATACCGTAAGCATTATATGTAGATTTCTCATAATGAAAAGTATGGCATTACTTACAGTTGCTTTTAACCATTCATGAAAGTTTTCAATGAACAACTTATCAAGCTCTTAAGGGTTTGATCGTTGATAATGTGCAGGATCTCTCAAATTATTTCTGTACTCACTATAAAGCATCATGATAAAGTATTAACAAAAAAAATTAAAGACAATAAATTATGCTTAATGTAATGAATAATTTTCGTGCTAAAAAACTTACGTGCGAAATAATTCAATTGAGTCATGATGAAAAGAACATATCGATGTGCTTGTGCCCAAGATTTATCATCTAACTCCACCAATTCAGCTTTGCCTATTGGTTGTCCAAAACTTTGAAAAAGATAATTGTAAGCAGAGTCTGTATGCTGCATACCAACATTTCTTGATGGTCTATTAAATTTCATTTTAACATCTTCCAAATAACGAGAACAAAATATCATACACTCTTCTGCTATATATCTTTCAGTAATAAAACCTTTCGGATAGTGTTTGTTGCAACAATAAGACTTTAACCTTCCAAAAAACCTATAGCATAAAACATTAGTCATATGTTATTTTAAGTAGAATGGCTTGATCATCAATAAAAACGTAATCAATCTATTAACAAATAATACCTTTCAATAGGATACATCCATCGATAATAAATCGACCCATCGACTTGTGCTTTATATTGAAGGTGGATAAATAAATGTATCATAATAGTAAAGAAGTTTGGAGTGAAAATCTTCTCTAAATGACATAAAGTAATCACAACTCGATCTTAAAGTTTGTCAAGCTCTTCCATATTCATACATTTTTGACATAGAGATTTAAATATGTTACTTAATTCAATTACCACAGAAGTGACTTGGTTTGACATTGATAAATGTAAAGCAATCGTAAGTAAGTCTTACATCAAAATGTGATAATCATGTGACTTTAATGAAAAAAATTTTGCTTCTTCAAATTCACATATCTCAATATATTTGACGCATAGCCTTTTGAAACTTTGATATTTTTTAAAACCTTACAAAACACATCTTTTTAACTTTAGAAATCTCAAAACAAGCAGTAGGCAATCGATATTTACCATTAAGAAGCAACTTCGGATGAAGGTCTGGGTGAATCGTCATATCAACTAAGTCAAGCCGACTCTTTAAGTCATCCTTGGATTTTCTATTCATATTAAGAATTATCTCGATAAAATTTTCGTAAACATTTTTCTCTATGTGCATCAAATCAAGGTTATGGCATAATAAATTATATTCCTAATAAGGTAACTAAAAAAAGATACTTTTTTTCACAACTCAAACTCATTAGGGTCATCTGCTTCATTATTTTTTTCATCACTTTGAATATCAAAATCACCAACTTGAATATGAGTATCATCAACTTGTGTAATACGAGGCCATACACCTTCAAAGATGTTTTTCACTCTTTTCCTTGATGGAGTCATTTTTTCATAAGTAAAATTGTTATATTTTAACCTTGATAAAATATTAGACCCATTATGGGTAAAGGCGATCTCTTCAACTATTAAGTTCCATCAAAGAGATGTTTTTAGAATTTAAATTGATGATTATCATCTAACTATCGATGATGTCCCATATAACAGAACTTCCTACCATTAGGTAACCACATTGAACATGTTTGTGTTGCACAACATGGACAAGCATAATGACATTTTGTACTTCAACCAAATAAATTAGTATAAGCAAGAAAATCGTTGATAGTCCATAACAAAGTAGCACGTATATTAAAGTTCCCTTCTTTTGATGCATTATAGGTCTCAACTCCTTCCCATAATTACTTTAACTCTTTAATAAAATGATGTAAGTAGATGTCTATATCATAACCTAAACCTTTTTCCTTGAAAATTATCATAGATAATATAAATGATTGTTGCTTCATAGCAATCTATGGTGGTAAATTATAAAGAATCAATATAATTGGTCAAGTACTATAAGAAGTACTCATCATTTTGAATGGATTGAATCCATCATATGCTAGTCCATACATAACATTTCGAGAATCAGATGCAAAGTTTGAAAACCTAAATAAAATTATTTTCATGTCAAAGAATCTGTAGGATGCCTCAATGATCCATCATCTGTCTATTTCTCATGATGTCACCTTATTGAATCTATAATTTTGGAAGACATGAAGAGTTGTTGAAATCTTGATATTAATGAAAAATAACGTAAAACCTTAATAGGCTTCTGTTTGACCTATACCTCATCACCATCTTCATTCAACCTTTCATCGGGGTTTTTATCCACCTAATGAGAAATACCATACAAATGATAAGATTTTTTATTTTTTCTATCCCCCAATACAACATGCAATCATTTGGACAACTATAAATTTTTTCATATCGAGACCTAAATCCTTGATCATCTGCTTTGATTCCTTACAAGATTCAAGAATTTTTGTAAAAAGAAACATTTCTTTCATAAACTATAATAATAAAGTTAGAGAGTTTTTCGTCTATCTACATAAGCATTTCAAGTGAAAAAACAAACACAGAAAGATAACCTTGAATGCTTCGATCCTTCAAAAATTTTTACATTCATATCCTCAAGCAACCTATAAAATTTTGAGGCTTCTCCTCTAGGTTGTTGGTCATGTACACCTATCTTATGTTCATCAAATTCATGCATTTCAATATTGGATAGATTAAATTCTTTATTTTGGGAAGAAAAATTATGAAAATATTAGTTATAAATGTTAAAAGCATCTCGTAATATGCATTCAATGTCATCTACTATAAAAGGATCATGTTGGTGTTAGAAAGTCCTTGAAGTTGAAGGAACTCTAGTGGAAACCTTGGCAGTATAGACTCTCTATGAAAATACCAATTAACATATCCCGAAAAAAATTTAATACAAATTAAATATTCAAAAATAACTTGATGCATTTGTCACTCGATATTAACACACTTCACACATGGGCATAATATCATATTATTTTTACTAGTATTCTCAAATGCAAAATTAAGAAAATTTTTCACTCCATCTTGTACTCTTGACTTAATCTTGACTTTTGCACCCAACTCTTATCCATTTAGTACTTGCTACATTATCAGACCAAATGTATATAAATAATTTATATGAAAATGAACATGTACAATACTTAAGTTTATTATGTTTTAAACAAAAGATAATAACAATACCAGTACTTATACAAAATGAAAACTCCTTGTTGTGAAGTAATTTATCAGCTATCAGATATTATGAATATTAAAACTCTGCTGCTAACGTAGATGCTAAAAGTATTTGTAGTTAGGGTTCAAATAAGGTGAAATAAGGTAGGTTTTGGAGAAAATTGTTTACATTAAAAAGAAAATTGTGAATTGCAAAAGCTGAAAGAATAGTCGAATGAAGTAAAAGCTAAAATAAATAAGTAATGAATAGTCAAAATAAGGTTTTAAAAGATAATGTTCGAATACTAAAAGCTGAAGAAATGAAAAGTAAATTGTACTTGATTTGGAAAGAAAAATAGTATAATAATGAAGATGAAACTTGAAGTTAGTGATTGGATGTGCTAAGTTTGGGAAGATTTTATTGGACTGGATTATAGAAGGCATTTACTAAGAAAAACACCTACAATAATTTCATCCTAAATATTTTTTGAATATATTATAGGCGCCTTCAATAGAGTTGTGGTAGAATTGTTTGAGGATTATTAAAGGCATTTACGCCACAAAAAATGTCGTCACTAATTTCATCTAAATTTTTTGTATATTTATTGAATGTGTTTTTTTACATAATATGCCTTCAATAACTTCCTCATTTTTATCTTATAATATCAGTGAATATGATTTTCTACAAAAAATGCCTTCAATAATTTTTTTAAAAAAATTATTTAGGATTATTAAAGGCGTCTTTTGTTGAAAATGCATTTAATATTACACAACTTAAATTTTAAAAGGTTATTGAAGGCTTTTATTCCAGAAAAATGCCTTGACTAATTCATTTTATTTTTTGAAGCAATTTATTGAAGGCGTCTTCTAGTGCAAAACGTTTTCAATATTCTACTGCTCAAATTTTAAGAAGGATAGTGAAGGTGTTTATTGTAGAAAAATGTCATTACTAAATGCTTTTATTTTATTTTAAGTACAAACACATTGAATAATTTCCAATTAAAATTATTTGTATTATTAATGGCATCTTCTAGTGAAAATCGTCTTCAATAATCGAGAACTTAAAATTTTAATGGTTACTGAAGGCGTTTATTTTAGAAAATCGTTTTCACTGAGTACATTTCATTATGTACATAATTATTAAAAGCGTTTTTTATAAAAACTACCTTCAATAATTTCTGTTTAAAAATTTTGAGATTATTAAATGCTTCTTTTACTAAAAAATGCCTTCAATATACCACTACGATTATAGAAGGCATTCATTCCATAAAAACATCTTCAATAATATCTATCTAAAAAATTTTGGGATTACTAAAAGCATATTCTACTGATGAAGGCCTTCAATAATTTCATTTAAATTATCTATATAAATATTGAAGGTGTTTCTTGATAATAAACGCCTTCTAAAATTTGTTGGGATTATTAAAGGCGTCTTTTACTGTAAAACGCCTTCAATATATAGCTATACAAATTTTAACACGACAATTGAAGACGTATATTCAAGAAAAATACCTTTAATAATTCATTTTAAACTTTGTAGATAATTAGTGAAGGCATTTGTAGATAACAACTACCGTGAATAATTTTTTTTAAAAAAAATTTTTTTTTGAGATTATTAAAGGCATCTTCTACTAAAAAATGCCTTCAATATACCACTATGGTTATAGAAGGCGTTTACTCCAGAAAAATACCTTTAATAATTCTTTTAAACTTAGTATATAATTACTGAAGGTGTTTATTAATAACATACGCCTTTAATAATTTCTCTCTAAAAAATTTTGAAATTATTAAAGGTATCTTTTATTGACAAACGCCTTCAATAATTCCTTTTAAATTATCTTCATAAAAATTGAAGGCATTTTTTGATAATAAACGCCTTCAATAATTTTTTTCTAGAATTTATTGAGATTATTAAATGTGTCTTCTACTGTAAAATACCTTTAATATAACGCTACACAAATTTTAACATGATTATTAAAGGTGTATATTCAAGAAAAATACCTTTAATAATTTTTTTTTTTAATTTTGTAGATAATTAGTGAAGGCATTTGCTAATAACAATAGCCTTCAATAATTTCCTTTAAAAATTTTTTGGGGTTATTAAAGGTGTCTTTTATTATAAAATACCTTCAATAATTTGTTATAAACTTTTGAAGTCCATAATTATTGAAGGCGTTTTCTACATAATACACCATAAATAATTCCTTCCATCCTTATCACGGGCATATCAGTGAAAGCGATTTTCTACTCAAAATGTCTTTAATAATTTTTAAGAATTATCAAAAGCATTTTTTAAGGATAAACGCCTTGAATAATTTTGTTGAAAAATTATTTTTTGGATTCCTAAAGCGTCTTTTTGTAAAAAAAAGCCTTTAATAATCTCCAATAAAATTTTAAAAGAATTATTGAAGGCGTTGTTTCCAGAAAAATACCTTTAATAATAATTTATATATTCATTTCCCTGCATCGAACATCGAAATCACAAACTGCTAGTACACTAAACGATTAAAAGTTGTATTATTCAACCAAACCAAACCCTTAAACACATTTCTATCAAACCATTGGTTTCTTTATCCTTATTATCGCAACCAACCTTCATCAAATTAATGGTGCGCACCTCTCTTTTTACCGATAAGTCTTTTTTTTAGTTTATTATATTATTTATAATATTCGATAGAGATTTTTTTTGGTTCCTTAATATTTACATATGCGTTTATGTATTTTCATTAACTTCACCGTAAGCATAGTCGTCCAAGTAACTTTTATTGCATATATGCTGTTTCTATGTAGTACGACTTAAATATTATGGTTTGCTAAACCTTGTTGTTTGATTTTTTTTACTGAATGGTATAGTATGATATTTGGAGGTTGAATCATATACTGAATAGTTTGCTGAACCTTGTTGTATGATATTGTATTGTCGAATGGTATTGTATGATATTGGGGACTGAATCATATGCTAAATGGTATAGTATGATATTTGGGGGTTGAATCATATACTGAATAGTTTGCTGAATCTTGTTGTATGATATTGTATTATCGAATGGTATTGTATGATATTGGGGGGCTGGATCATATGTTGAATAGTTTGTTGAACCTTGTTGTCTAATATTATTTTGCTGAATGGTTTTGTATGATATTTGAGGGTTGAATCGTATGTTGAATGGTTTGTTGAATGGTGTTTCTGAGTGGTTTGCTGAAGGGTGTGTCTAAGCACATTGCTGGTTGGTATGCTGATGGTGTTTCTGTACGTAGTATGATATTAGTTGTATTTAATAATGTACAGTGTTAAATTTAAATGGTCATATTATGTAATTAGTATAATTATAATCAACATTGTAGGTATCATAGACTTCGAACAATATCATTTTCTTTCTAATGAACATGCACAAAACACAGCTGTAAGGCCAAAAAAGAAAAAGAAAGGGCCCAAATAAACAAATTAAAGTGAGTGACACAAAAATTCATGTTGATTTCAATCAAAGTAGGTAGCTTGTGTCTGAAGGAGCTACCAAGATGGCTACTTATATTGCAACCGTCGTCCGTCGTAAGATTTTTATTACATACATCGATTGGCGATAAGTTTCTGATGATCTAAAATATGATATATGGCAATCGATTGTGGTATGTTTATTCAACTATTTCATAAAATTTGTTAAATGATCATTTAATTGAAATTCAATGTGTTCATACTAATTGCGTTAACTTATTTAAGAATGATTCGAAGTCCCAATTGACTGTAAAAAGATTATGTTGCAATATGTTGGGAAAGCACTTAGAGACTTTAAAAGTAAATTGACAACCCAATATATTTTACGGTTGGCTAGTGAAGGTGATGTATTGACTATTCCATCTACAATATATACAGATGTGATAAGTGTTGAAGATTGGATAAATTTTATTCAATATCAACTTTCAAAAGATTTTTCAGTACGCAAACCCGTTACCAAAAAAATTATTTATAAGTCTTTATGCAATATAGCATTTGATCTTCATATGTGATCGACGTAATTTTTTTGATTTTTTAAAAATCAAAGAACAGCAATGGAACATTCGGTTCAAATAACAATATCACCATCGGACAACGAGAAAGGGATATTCAAATATGAAGCATGAGCTTGTATGTATTTGCACATTAATGAATTTTTATGAATATTCATTCCATACATTTTAATTCTTTTATTATGGTAATTTAATAGGAATCAACGAGCTCTGGCACAGAAGTTTTCATATAGGATGTCTGAAAACAAGGACATCTACGGAAGGATAGATCTTTTGCAAATGAAGCAACCGAGGAAATGAAAAAAAGATTGTATGTATAACTATTTTTTTAATATAATGTATGATTGGCATTGTGGTTGTATGCATGAGTGTATATTAGTTTGTATAGATTTATTGTTACAGCCCATCTTATTATTGTCTTTCTGGATGATTGTGCTATCAAAGTCTAATCTAGTGAACTGACAACCCAATATGATGAAGATTCTTTGTCTTTAGCATTAGGTGCTAAAGAAAGGCCTGATCGAGTTTGTGGGATTGGTAAATTTGTCTGGCCATTAAAATTTTTTGGTAATCAATAAAAAACCTCACGAATGGAACAACAATGAAACATTCGGTTCAAATAACAATATCACCATCGAATAACAAGAAAGGGATATGCAAATATGAAGCATGAGCTTGTATGTATTCGCATATTAATGAATATTTATGAATATTTATTCCATACATTTTAATTCTTTTATTATGATAATTTAATAGAAATCAACGAGCTCTGGCACAGAAGTTTCCATATAGGATGTCTGAAAACAAGGACATCTATGGAAGGATAGATCTTTTGCAAATGAAGCAACCGAGGAAATGAGAAAAAAGATTGTATGTATAACTACTTTTTTAATATAATGTATGATTGGCATTGTGGTTGTATGTATGAGTGTATAATAGTTTGTATAGATTTATTGTTACAGCCCATCTTGTTATTGTCTTTCTGGATGATTGTGCTACCAAAGTCTAATCTAGTGAACTGGCAACCCAATATGACAAAGATTCTTTGTCTTTAGCATTAGGTGCTAAAGAAAGGCCTGATCGAGTTTGTGGGGTTGGTAAATTTGTCTTGCCATTAAAATTTTTTGGTAATCAATAAAAAACCTCACGAATGAGAAATGCACAATATGAAGCAATCATTGAGCAACAACAGCAATGAATTGATGACCAAGAGCAACAACAAAGACTCACTGCTTTGGAGTTCATGTTGGCAGCAATGTAGCATAACTTGCCAGTACATAGGTTTGACAGCATCGTCCCCGTAGTAGAAGCTTCTGTTGTAAGTAAGAAAGTGAACTCATGCTCGGTTACCACCCAAGAAGTATGATATTATTTATAATGTTAATATTAATTTGTTTATTATATTGATTGATTTGGTTTTAATACTTATATTTCATTAAATATTGTAGCAAGATGTTCGGACTCACAGTATGACCCTTGCTCAGGCTTCCATGGATGAGTTATCCAAATATTCGTTGGAGCATTTTCTAGAGGAAACTTCATAACCATTGAGTCTGACGAAGGGTTATTTGATAAACCATCATTTTTTTCATTGGTGTGGAGAAGGTTAAAGAATTTTGTGAAGCTGGATGAATTATCAGCTACTGAGATCGTTGCTTATATGAGGTTAGCTTATAAATACAAATATGCACATTTAATATGTAGTAATCTATATTACGGTGTAATACTAACTAGCAGTGTTGATTGTTATCGTGTAGCTTCCTATATAGAGAGCTCAAAGAACGATAGTTGATCAACAGATTTAGATTCATTGACCCCAACTTCATTAGTGAGTAGAGTGGGATAGTCACTTATCATGCTAATCATGTGATCCTATGCATAAAAAGATCGGTTGATTATTATTTGCTCTCGTATAATGCACAGTAAACTATATTCCAACCTTAATTACTCTAACCTTACCCAAATCTGATTTGATCATAATCTGAGTATATCATTATTATTATTTTGGAGTTGTCATTGGGTCTATATTGTGATTGACACCAAATTTTTAACGCCATACTTAATTTAATTAATCCAATGACGATGCCTAACACCGATATTCAAACTTTTATAAAAAGGTATTACACTTTATTATATTATATATCTTCTGTTTCTTCATAAGTAATTTTATTTATGTATTAAATAATTTTTTTCTTCTCAATTTAGGGTAATATCTGCATTCGATAAGAAGATAGAGAAATCAAAATGGGTGTCATTACTGGTAAATGTGAAATATATTCTTTTATGCTAAGTTTGTGTAGATTTCTTTCTTAAACCCACTCAATTTAATTTTCAGGTATCTCATCAACTCGATAATATTGAATGTGGATATTATGTCCTTCGTTTTATACGGGAGATAGTGTTACATGATTTTATGATCACACCATTCAAGGTTAGTATAAATTTCATAAACTCGTTATATCTTCAAAAAAAATAAAAAGGTACATTATGTTCTCATTTCTTAGCATTTACTTTTGATTTTTTTTTAGTGGGAGAGTAAAGAAAAGCTTCACGAAAGAGAAACTAGATGAAGTCTATAAAGAATGGTGTGATTATGTATTATCATTTATCAATATTGATAAACCTTTAGGTTAGACATTGTTGGTTGAATGTAAATATATAAGGAACAAATTGTTATAATATTTTGAACATGCCATGTTGAATGGAAACTTTAAATTTGTACATTGGGGTATTGGTTTAATATTATTGTTATACTTAATATGAATACACTATGTGTACTTAATAAATTATTGAGTACGATTATTTTATAAAAATATATTAATATGGCAATGTTATTAGTTTTAATTTCGGATGTGTGGTCAATTTGTTGAAATACAACAATGTTCATTATATAAATTCAAAAATATAATTTGTAGTATCACATATAAAAATCAAATGTTTTCTAGGCATTAATATACAACTGACAGCAAACGTTTTTTGGGCATAAACCAACAACTGACTTGACATATACAATATCAAATATGTTTTTTTGATGGGATTAATGAAGGTGTTTTTAGTAAGAAAACGTCTTGAATCATCCATAATAAAAATTTTGAAAGCGTTTTTGACCAAAATCACCTTCAATAATCATCCCAAAAATTAATTGTGTGAAATATTAAAGGCGTTTTAGGAAAAAAAAAAGCCTTCAAGAATCCATCATGCTTTTTTTGTATGGATTATTGAAAGTATTTTAAAAAAATACCTTCAATAATACCAATTAAAAATTAATCGAATTGATTATAAAGGGCATTTTCCTTACAGGTAATGCTTTGAATAATCCCTAACAAAATGTTATTGAAGGCGTTTATGGATATAACCCCTTTCAATAATCTGATCATTAAAATTTATCGTTGGAAATATTAATGGTGTTTTTTACCAAAATCGCCTTCAATAATCCCACAAAAAATTTATTGTGTGAAATAAATGCCTTCAAGAATCCGTCGCATCTTTTTTGTATAAATTATTGAAGGCATTTTAAAAAACACCTTCAATAATACCAACTAAAAATTAATCGAATGGATTATGAAAGGCGTTTTCCTACGGGTAACGCCTTGAATAATCCCTAACAAAATGTTATTGAAAGTGTTTCTAGATATAACCGCCTTCAATAATTCGATCATTAAAATTTATAGTCTGGAATATTAATGGCATTTTGGGCAAAAAACGCCTTCAAGAATCTGTCTCGTCTTTTTTGTATATTTGAAGGCGTTTTTTTAAAATGCCTTTACTAATACTAACTAAAAATTAATCGAATGGATTATGAAGGGTGTTTTCCTACGAGTAAGCCTTGAATAATCCCCAACAAAATGTTATTGAAAGCATTTTTTGATATAACCGCCTTCAATAATTCGACCATTAAAATTTACCATCTGAATATTAAAAGCGCTTTGAGCCAAAAACACCTTTAAACTTTCGTTCAAACTTTTGTCTATAAATTATTGATGGCATTTTTGACAAAAAATCACCTTTAATAATCACAACAAAAATTTATTGATTAGAGTATAGAAGGCGAGTTCGGCCAAAAATACCTTCAAAAATTGGCTCCATATATTTTTTTATGAATTATTAAGAGCATTTCTCTGCCAAAAACACCTTCAATATTCTCTGTAAAATTTTTTAAAGCAATTGGTGAAAGCGTTTTTTCCCAAGAAAATACCTACAATAATCAATTACAAATAATCTTTGCAAAAACCTAAAAAAAGCTAAAGGGAAGGGTCGAACTTATAACCTTATAGTTAACATCTGTACAATTCAATCATTTTGATATGATATTTATTGAAGGTGTTTTTGAACAAAAACGACTTCAATAAACCTGTAGAATTTTTTTTGTCCAATTATTAAAGGTGTTTATTGTAGAAAACGCCTTCAATAATTTCATATAATTTTTTATTAAGTGATTATTGAAGGTATTATTTGCTAAAAATACACATTTAGTATTCACTAAAATTTTTAAGGTAAGTTTATTTAAGATGTTTTAGTCGAAAAACATCGCTGATATCAAATCTTGAGTGACGTTTATAAGTAACAACGCAACTATTTGATATTTAGTGACGTTTTGATAATAAACGCTTTAAATTTTATAAAAACACAAAAACTAACAACGTTTGTAAGTAAAAAATTATTATAAAACTATCCTTAATACAACATTTTCTTATAGTGTCTTGGCCTCTTTTGCGTTGTTGGGAAGTGGTAAATTCCCTTTTATCTTGTCGCTCAATTAGAGTTTAGTACAAATTTGGGATTTGAAATATTCGGACAGTTCGACATTTTCCAATAATTTCAAGTTATTATTCATTTTAGATTCATTATTATCTTTAATGTGGAAAAGTATATGATTGAAGCCCCAATCTGTTTGAAAATGGAGTATAAGAGTAACTTTTGAGACTGATGAAAAGCATTATATCCATACTATACAACAACAGCGAGACAAATTAAATTCTCATCATCCAAAATATATTCTCCAAATCAGAATTTCTTGAACTGTTTATAAGAATATTTTTCTTTTTTTTTCTCTCTCTTTTTATTGGTGGTTGCTGTCTGGTCTTATTCTTCACCATCCATCAAGAATCCACATGACTTGAAAGCTAGCTGAATACAGACTCATGTCCATAACAGCTGTATCCATATGTCCTACAGAAAAAATAAAATAAAATCATACTTATTATTATTTTAAGCTATAAAAAAATAAAATTTTTAATTGTGGTGTGTTAATTTGTGGGCCATATGTATAAATTTGGAATAAATCAAGCTGATTTTCATATATGATCAAAGGTAAGTACCTAATCCCATTAAGTTAATTTAAGTTTTACGGTGCTTACATATCTGATTAGACACCACTTTGCTATTCTGCATTGTTTTTTATTCCTTTTTTTTTTCTTTTGGTGAAACTTTCAATTAAACTTTTAATGCTCAAGTTGGTCTAACTGCCCAGCTGCTTCGTTATGCCCCCGTCCCCTTGTAAGTAATGAAAGTATAATTAACAAGTAGTTAGTTCGGTTAAAATTATTTTTTTTATGAAAAAATTTTAAGTTTAAGTTTTGTTAGTGATTATTTATTGAGATCATATTAAATGTACGACTTACAATTACATATCAAATATAACACATCTAATTTTGATATGAGAAATTGAATAATCTATTTATTTTTAAATTTTTTTTTTACAAAAAAGAAAAAGTGTCTAACAGAATTGTAAAATTGTATGAACAAATTAAAATTGTAGTTTATGCATCATGAAATTAATCTTTGTAATCCAGTTGAGGAATTAGAAAATTTTTCTTCCATCCAAGGCCAAGATAAAATAATATACTCTTTTTAATGTAGGAATTGTTAAAATATCTTGTATGTAAACCTTTTAAGTTTATAAAAGTGTTAAAAATCTAAGGATTATAATGTGTGCCTTAAATTGTATAACTTTTCAAATTTTGCAAGTTATAAAAAAAAAAATCACGATTAGATATTCGAACATTATTTTCGTCAAATATTTTATTTTACACTAATATTTGTTGACAGTGAGATGATATGATAAAATAAAATAAAATAGTATTATAATATGTGATATGTTTTTATTAATCAATATTTATCATGTTAATATTTTGACCAAAGATGTTAGTTAATAATGTAAAATACTTGACAGGAATAAAATTTGAGTATCTAATGATAAATTTTATAAATATTAAATTATTAAAAATAATAAAGTTCAAGGATCAAATTACATATTAATTCAAAATCGAACCGGAATAAGAACCCTTGGACAAAATATTTCTCAATCGATTTAACCAAAAAATTTGATCGTTACAAATGCATTCTAAGAGAGTAATGAATAAGCATTGTTTGCTTTGAATTAGTAGTTCAAGGACTTGTGAAAAAATTAATTTACTAGTAAGATTTGCATAGTATAACAGCATCAAATAAATGCGATTTATGCGAGCTCCAAAAAAAAAAAAAAAAAGGAAAACAAAAAATCCTCATGGAAGTTATTTCAAAATACTAACAATCAACTCACTGAGAGTGATTCACATGTACAGCATCAATTTTTTTTTATTCTTTTCTTTTTTGGGACAAAAGGCAGAAGTACTTCAAATGTTGAATTATTTTTGATAACCGGCTCTGAGATGGCTTTTCCATATGTTGAAAGTTCGATCATTGGATAGCCAAACCATCCTTCACCGACGTATAATAGACTAGTCTTGGACCTTTTGTTTAATTGAGGATAAAAATTGACACCAAGAAAAATTTGAACACAAATTTTCCCATTTTTGTTTGAGCTATGAATTGATTAAAAACTATTAGTGGATTCATATGTAGAATGGGAGAACACTCTAAAAATTGAAAAATAAAAAAAATTTTGAATATAAATTTTCATTTGAATATCTCCAAAATTTTTTTTTAGTTACTTTTTTATTGATAAAATTAATAAATCTATCAATATTTTTTATATATGTTATAAATAAATCCTCTAAAAAAATTTTAAATCTGTCCCTGTTAAATATACAAAAAATTTAGACAATTTTAATATCTAATCCAAACTTCAACCTAACATCCCAAAGTTGCTGACAAATTTGAGAGTTTTTTCTTTGAAAACCATGCTTGAAATTTAGGCATGATTGCAGGGTTGCAGACACAAAAATGTCTGCAGAACTGTACAGTTATGTGCCAGGGGTACAGAAACAAATTCAAGAAGCGCCCAAAATCTGAATATATTTCAATTTCAAATGGGGGGACGACTGATGCTGGGCGGTTTTGGGGTCAAACATTGTAAAAGTTGAGCACAGAAGATGGCCAAGTGGACCTAATAATAGAATTGTGTAGAACTGTAGATGCCTTGGTGGGTCCTTCGGAGCTTGATTAATTAAATAGATGGGGCGTTTTGGGTTGACTGTCTTGCTAATGTTCAACACCGGATCCAAGGCTCTGACCAACTGGCCACCCAATAATGCAGACAGCAAAATTGTTTGACAAAAGATGTTGTTGGCATCATATACAGCTAACCCCTGTCATTTTGTGCATCCTTTGGGCTCAACGGTGACCAAACCCTCCCTCTGTTTAACGCTCTGTTGCCAAGTTCCATTTGGCTACTCTTTGATTGAAACAGCTGGGGTTTTCCAAAATTGAAAAACTAGTTTTGTTCCTATTCCGTCTCTGCCGTAAATAATTGAGGGCTACACTTTTTTCCTTACCCATACCAAAACTTTGTGAAGGGGTACTTTGAGTATTCAAATTCAATTATCAAAGGGCACTATGAGTATTCAAATTCAATGTCAATATATTAAAAAAAAATACAAGAAAAACAGTAGGAAATTCATTGGAAAATTTTCTGTGGTACTTATAATTAGATTAGACAATGCCAGAGTATATTCTCTCTCTATTACATAGATTGAAAACAATAATAAAGATGAATTTAAGGGACAGGCATAATCATGGCCTCTCCTCCAAAAAAGATTGATAATATTATAGTCTTTAATTACGCTCATTTACTATAAAACTCAATCTCTTCTCAACTTAATTCACTATTTCGCTAGCTCTTTCATAATTTTGCTGGTTAGGCCTTTGATTACAGTTAAATTCTTATGAGATCCAACCAAGTAGAGAAGTAATTGCACTTGTATATTGGCTTCACTAATGGATGCATGCATAGTTTTTAAACAATTGAGTTAGAATTTTTTTTCTTAAATTAAAAAAAAAAGGTATATATCAATTGGGCATTTCGTGTTTGGGTTTTAATAATTAGGTAGTGGGTAGTTAACTGAAAGTAGAGTAGATGGGCCCAAAATCCAAATGAGTTGCAAAGAAAAGTTTGGGTCCAAAGCGGGCCTAAACTCCAGTAAAAGCCCAAGCTATAGATTTCTGATTTAACCATAAAAACTAGTCCAAACTAGCCTTGACTGAACTAAGCTCAGAAAATGAAAGTTGCAAGCTGGAAGACAGCAATTTTGTAAACTTGTTTTGTGCCCCAATTTATGAAGGCCCAATACCTTTCAGCCAAAATCTTCCGTTGTTGGAAGGCGACCCAGCTACACAAGAACACGCCGAAGTAAGAGCTGGAACACATGGGGATATTTAGAGTAGAGTCAAGAAGCTCTACGAGGAGTCCAGGATCTATAGATGGAGTGCTAACCACCCCACCAACAACAAGCCGCTTCTCTAGTCTTACTATGTATGCCCTTCCAATTTTGGCCCCCTATGGGACTAATATTTCTTTATGCAGTTACCAAAATTTCATCAGCAAAAGAACCAAAAACCAATTAATTCTCTATTTCTAAGGTCCCGTTTGTCAATAATGTTTAAATCCAAAACTTACTTAGATACAAAAAATATAAAGTTGTTATAAATCTTTTTTATTCAGATATGATTGGCCACAAATGTAAATCTATCATTTTTAAAATTATCATATGTTTAAATTGAGGGTTCTTAAAAAGATTAAGTTTTGGTCTATTTTAACATAATTAAGTTTGGAAGTCGGTTACATATAGTAAAAGTTTTAGCACCCAACAACACTCAAAATTAGTACTAAATTAGTCTTATGTTATTTTATTCAAGCCTTAATTCAAATGTTTTTTTATTAATTTCGATATTTAAATATTAAAAAAAAACTTTTAGGCTTTCAAAAAAAAATTTTTCTCTCACTTTAAGAATATTTAAAATAAACTTATTATTTACTTGAAAAGATTCTGTTATTAAATTTATTAAATATATTACAAAAAATTAAAGCTCAATTCCTTTTTATTTATTTACAAAATGTTATAAAACCAAAATACTATTAAAATATCAGAGAAAAATATCATGCAATAATATCATAATTAAAACATGCAATCATGCAAATATCATAATAAAAATCATGCTAAAATATTATAATAAAAATCATACAAAAAATCAGGTAAAGATATCAAGCAATAAATATCATAACAAAATCATGCAAAATAAAATAAAAAAATCATACCAAAGTTTTTCTTTTTTCTTTTTTTTTTCTTATCACTTTTAATTCAATCATAATTAAAAAATAATACAAAATACAAAAAATAATAAATAAACCAAAAAAATAAAACAAATAAAATCGAAATGGAAAAGAAAAGAAAAGAAAAAAAAATAGAAATCTGTAATTGGGTTGGATCACGATGTGGGTAGCCACATGGGATAATTGTGGTCAAGGCGCAAATCTATCCCCTCTAAACAATGTTGTTCAGGTCTTGGTATAAAAGTCAAAAGTTAGCATTTTTCCTTAGATTTCACTTCTTCATTCTCTCTCTAACTCAAATTTGCTTTGACTTATCTTTAGGAATCCCATCGGAAAGCTTATCCTAATTTTAGAAATCGACCAAAATCTCAGAATTCGACACTGAAAAATTTTACTTTTCCCAAAAAATTCAAAGAATCCTAAAATTTGCTATTGTAAAACCTTCCAACCATTGTATTCAATCGAAAACTTCAAATTTCCCCCGAAAAATCCAAGAAAAACCTATAAAAAAACCCCACAAAATCCAAAATTCCACAAAGTCTAAAAAAAAAACTTAGAATCCCAAAATCAAACAAAAACCTAGAAATCAAACCCGAATTCCAAAATCCCAAAAAAGTCAACCCAAATCCAAAATCCCAAAAATTCAATCCAAATTCAAAATCCTAAAATTTTAAGAAAGATCTTGAAATCCCATAATCAAAAGTAGAAACTCAAAAACCTAAAGACACATAACAATTCCAAAAAAAAAAAAAAAACCAAAAAATTGAATAAGAACCCAGAACCTAGAATTGAAAACCAAAACCCAAAACAAATTTAATGCTCATACTATGATTTACTTGCTCTTTGCTTATTGCTTCTGTTTGCTAATTGTTTCCTATTTCTTTTTTATTACAGTTAAGGTCTTTTATAGGGATGAAATTCCATTTCAATTTGAAAAACCTTAATCCCATTGAATCTTGGATTATTCTTAAGATTTTATTTTTCCAAAATCTTTCCTCTTTTTAGGGATTGGGACCAAGTATTTCCATAAAAAAATTTTTCTTAAATTTTCAATCTTTAATAGGATCCAAGAACTAGATTTAGGCTTTCTTTTTTACAAAAAAAAAAAAAAAAAAAACCACATTTTTATTTTGTTTTTCAAACATTTTTGGCACATGTCTAAAAAAACCACAAATAATAATAATAATAATAATAAATAATAATAATACTAATACTAATAAAACTAAAATAAAAACCAGAAATTAAAATAAAATAGAAAATAATATAAATGAAAATAAATTGGGCTAAAAACACAAATTTGAGCTTTTTTTTTTAAATCATTGGGCCTAAATTTCAATTTAACAATTAAAACCCACTGATAATTTTGCATCCTATTTTCAAGAATACAAAGCCAATTTTGATGTTGAAAATTTTTTTTAGACAAAATAGGGTATTTACAGTTGTTCTTTTTTACATATTTTTTGTGAAACAAAAATTATACAAAGATAAAAGAAATCTATTTTGTTCATGTTAAGAAAAATCGAAAAGGCTCCATTTCAATAGAGATTTTGAAACTTTGGAAAATTTAAAAAGCTCTTCCTTAACAGAAGTTTTCAAACTTTACAAAATTGTAAATGCTCCCCTTTAACAAAGGCTTTGAAACTTTGAAAAATGCTCCCCTTCAATAGAGATTTTGAAATTTTGAAAAATTTAAAAGGCTTACCTTAACAAAGGTTTTGAAAATAAAAGAGCTCTCCTCACCAAAGGCTATGAAACTATAAAAATGAAAAAGCTCTTCTCACTAGAGATTGTGAAACTTTAAAATTTTCAACCAAAAAGCTCTTCTCACCAAAGGTTTTGAAATTTTAGAAAAAGAAAGAGCTTTTCCTACCAAAAGCTATGGAACTTTAAAAGTGAAAAAGCTCTTCTTACCAAAGGCTATGAAACTTGAAAAATGAAAGAGCTCCTTCTCACTAGAGGCTATAAAACTTTAAGAAAATGAAAGAGTTCATCTCATCTGAGGTTATGAAACTTTAAAAAATAAAAAAACTCATTTCACTAGAGGCTATGGAATTTAGAGCACCTCTCACCAAAGGCTATAAAATTTAAAAAATGAAGAAGCTCCTCTCACCAGAGGTTATGGAATTTTAAAAATGAAAAAGCTCTTCCCTTAAAAGGCTATGAAACTTTGAAAGCTCAAAAGGTACCCAAAAGTTTGAAGGATCATGACTTGAGGTCTTGTAAATTATACTCGAAGGTCTTACAAATTATTTCTTATCTTGAAAAATCTCATCTTAAGCAGAGGCCTTGAAACTTTAAAGAAAATCAATAATTTCCTTTTCATGTGCCAACATAGTTAGTCTTAAGTCTCATTATGTGCCAACTAATATTAAATCTTGTCATGTCAAACATTTTCAACATCTTTTTAATCAAGAATTGTCAAGTCTAAAATTTTCATGTAAATTCATAAAATTTCAATTTCAAACTTCAAAAGTCATAATTAAATGCAATGAATGCCATGCAATGCATGAAATGCAAAAATCAATGTCATGTATCTCTAATTGAGGTAAAAGGTTCTCAAGACTCTTCTTCATAGTTTCTTTTTTTTTTTTTTTCAGCTTCCCATTATGTTTTTCTTTAGTTTCTTTAAAATTGGCCAGCAAATGTATCCAAAATTTCTTCTCACTAGTTTCATCATTTGACCATAGCATTTTTCTCATTTATAAGTTGTAAGGATCAACATCCTTTTAAACTTCTTTCATCATTTTCATTTCATTTTTAATTTACCCCAGTCACTTTCAACTATCTTTTTAAAATAATGCAAGGATCTTTCATATTAGTTATCTATTCATTCATTATCATTCCAATTTGATGACAAATGTAATTCATCACATTTTCTTAATTCATCATAGGAAAGGAAAATAAATAGTGAAGCATGAGAAAAATCAAAGCAGGATATTTATTATGAGAATAAGTTTGGCAAAAAATAAATAGGCAAAGAAATCATTTCAAAGTAAATTATCAAGATAAATACTTAGAAGGATTCACAACATCTAAGATAATGAATATTCAAACATTTCTAAACAAATTAATTTTTAATTTTTTCTCAAAAACTCATTCTATTGATATTATTGATCCTTGAACTTGTCAATCCAAACATTTACCCTATGGGAGTTTTAGATGGATATTAATCTTTATAGATTAAAGCTGTTTTTCAAGTCTTTAGTTCAAATATCTTTTTTTTTTTTACTTAAATTGCCCTCTCTGTTTTTAATTTAAGTATTCATTTTTCCTTTCTTTGCTTTTATCTTTGTACACATCTTTCATTTCTTTTTCTCTTGATCTATCAATGACTTCTTCATCAAAATCCTAAACAATTTCATTTCAATAACATCACAAACTTGCCTTAGTTCAATTCATGATTCTCCAATTCGAGCATTCTTATTCAATCAAAATGCACTTTTAAGACAAGTAATGTAGGTTAAGGTGAGAGGTTATAAAAAAAATGGATAAAATAGGCCCAAAATGCATTTGAAAGATTAGAAACCAAAGGATTATTTCTCATCATGTAGAGCACCTTAGCATTTTGCCTCATCACTTTTGATTTTGCATTTTTCATCTTTTTTCAATAAAGATTAGGAACCTATATTCTTTTTTTGTGAACAAACTTTTTTTAAACTTTGCCCCAATATAAAAGGTGATTCGTGTTAGGGTTTCTTAAAAAAGATTCAATAGGCTCAAAAAGATTTCAATAGGCTCAAAAAGGATAACAAATGGATATTTTCTTTTCATGAAAGGAGAAAAAAATATTTTTCAAACATGAATACTCTTTGTCATAATGTCTAGGTTTGGAACCTACCCATTAGACACAAAAATCATGGACTCACCACCAATCTTTTTTCCTAGGTGTGATTGGCCACCTATGTGAATCTATCATTTTTAAGGTCATTTTAACCCTAAGTTGAGGGTCCCTAAAAAGAATAGGTTATGGTTTACATCAACAGAACTAAGGTTCAGAATCGGTTATGTGTAGGAAAGGTATTAGTACCCTTTTACACCCAAAATTGGTACCAAGTTAATTATGTATTATCTTACCTAAGCCTTATCAAAGAGAGTTTTATCATGCAAATAAATCAATTTCAATCTTTTTATTTATTTACAAAACATAGTGATACAAAAATTCTATCAAGAATATCAAGCAATCATGCAATAAATATTAAATCATACCATACAAAAATTATCATGCAAATATATTATAAATCATACCAAATATCATATAATAATATCATGCCTAGATCATGCTAAAATATTCATGCAAGAATGTCATGAAAATATATTAATTATCATGCAATAATAGCAATCATGTAAATATATAATATCATGCAATAATATAAAACACCATGCAAATATATTAATAATCATTCATGCAAATATATAATCATGAAATCAAATATAATCACACAAATATGTTAGTAATTATGTATAATCATGCACTTATGCACACAATAAATAAGGAAACATGCAATTAAATGTCATTTAAATATAATATTAATCATGCAATAACATATAATATCATATCATGTAATAAATATAAAATTATGCAATAATAATAATAATAATAAATAACTATGCAAATAAATATATTAATAATCATACAATCAAACAAATAAATAAATTAATAATCATGCAAGTAACAATGTAAATTATCCAAATAAACATGCAATCAAATATATAATCATGCAAATAAATATATATAAATCATGCAAATAAACATGCAATTAAATATATAATCATGCAAACAATAATACATAAATCATGCAAATTCATGCAAAAATAAATATAAAAGTAAGAGTAAGCAATTAAATATTATAAAAGTTATACAAAAATCACAAAAAAAAATGAAAACAAACTTTACCTCAATGGATTTAGGTTCCAACAATTTTTCACCTTTCAAAAATTGATGCTTCCTACTATAAATCTTAGCCTTCTTTCTAAAAGCTTCAACTGGATCTTCTTGCTAATTTTTTTTGCTTGATTGCTTCTTTCTTGTTAATTCAAAACTTTACCCCAAACTTTCTCTCTTTTCAATGATCTCTATTTTATCTTGAAGTGAATTGCTCTGAGGCCCCCATTTTGATCATAGGTTTAAGTCCTTATATAGGGATTGAATCTCTTTTGATTTATAAGAAATTAATTCAATTGAATCTAGGATTTCTCTTCAAATTTTATTCTCTATGTAATCTTCTCTTTTTCAATAGATTGAACCCTAAGTCTTTCCAAAATTATTCAATTATTAAAGTTAAAATTTGAGATAGAATTCAAAAGTTGAATTGAATCCAAGATTTTTTATGCAAAATCTCACATTTTAAAAATTTTTTACCTTTTTTTTATTTTTTGTTTTTTACCAATTGGCTTTAACTCTTTTGACTAAAAAATTAAACCAAAAATTAAACTAAAAAATAAACATACAAATAAAATTTAGGACTTAATCTTTGAGCCCAAAATTTACTTTTCCAATTAAGGCCTAATTGTACAATCAAAATTAAAATTTGAAGCCCAATGAATTTCAAAAAATCCCTAGACAAAATATGGTGTCTACACTTCCAATGAAGGACTTTTATTGACTAATAGCAAACTTGTAATTGAACCATCACAAGAACCACATGCTGTATTACTTTCATTTTTCAATGGGTGAAATCTTTGCCAGATTTGACTCATTTTATAAAATTTACCTCATTTTACTTCAATAATCCCAACAGATTAAGAGTTTCAAGATACCAATATGAATTATGCTTTCAAAATTGAATCCTGAATTATTATCATGATTGTTTGAATATTCATTATTTGAAATATGAGAATATGTAAAATATGAAAGAATATATAAAGAAAATGGAATAAAAGAAGAAATATGATAAAAATGCATCTATCATTTTATTGAAATGATGAAAGATAAATAAAGACTAATATAAAGAACTCTAAAATATTCATAAGTATTTAAAGACTTACATTATTTCCCAAAATTCTTAAAGTGACAAGCATTCATAAAAATTTCCTCAAATTATTCCATTGTGTGGTTAGACAAAAGGTTTTTAATGACACTTGGCCTTGCTTATTAATCAAAATTAACCAAACCAACTTTGACCAAAGTTTGCACTTTATACTTCAATGCTGTGTAATTTTTTGTAGAATGGCCAATAATCCCAAGATGATAGTTACAAGTAGCATTAGTATTATACCATTTAGTGTAATAAGGCTTCAAAGGCTCTAAATAGATTGGTGCAACGAAGTGGCTCTTAATGTGTTGAGGGAGTAATTTAGTGTATGTTATAAGGATTGGATCTATGTAAGCTTTTTCTTTTTTATACCAAATTCTTGGGTTGAGTAGTTATCAAATTTGTCGGTATAGGTGCCTGGAAATTTGTTGATGAGTATAAAGACTCAAAGAATTATTGTTTATGGCTAGGTACTAACGTTGATGTATTGAATAGGATAATAAGGGGTAAAGCCTCCAACCTATTGCCCCTTAAAAATTAAAACCTGATTATCTATTTTTTTTTTCGATATAGCCCCTTTTCTTTGCATTAGTTGCATCACCACCTTCAAGCTTGCCATTCTTGATTGTATTATCTATTATCTTTCTAGAAATCACTATATTAGCAAAATTCTTAATGGCACTTTCAATCATTCTTTCATAATGTGAGGCTTTGAGAGTATTGACAAATAGAATAGTAGTATCTTTTTTAGTGAGTGATGGTTGAACTTGGGTAACAGCATCCCTCCACCTTTAAGCATATTCTTTGAAACTCTTAGTATCTTTTTTTTTCATGCTTTGTAAGGACTGATGATTTAGTGTTAAATCTATGATGTGCTTGTATTAGGCAATGAAAGCCTTTGCTAATTTCTTTTCAATCATGGATATAAGTTCTATCCAGTTGTACATACTATCTGGCAAAAAAACTAGTGAGACTGTCTTAAAAGACATAGATTAACAACTTCTTATTATGTGCATGTACGACCATTTTATGGCAGCACATTGTGACATGTATTATGGAACATTTAGTTCTATCATATTTCTCGAATTTAAGCACCTTGAATTTTGGTGGAATCACCACACCAGGAACTAAGCTTAGTCAAGTAGCATCCATTGATCCATAAAAATTTGTCCCTTCAATAACTTTAAGCCTTTCTTCTATGAGGTCCATATTTTATTGAGATCCAAAGCCCAATTTAGTTTCTACGAGGGTTACCTTCAGCCTCTTTTGCTCTTTGGATCATCTAGATTAGGAACTTGGGTTGGATTAAATGTTTTGACATCAAGAATAAGAGCAATGGAGTAGAAATAATAGTTGAAGACATGTAAATATGCATATAGGGGTAGTTTCTAGTAAATGACACTTGATGTTGGGCCTTTTGAGATGCTTGTGTTGAGCATGGACCAAAACCAAAGGGATATAATAGATCACTTTCATTTTGGACAATAATCTCTTTTACAACTTTCTTCCCCTTGTTCAATTTTTTTGCAACTCAATGGTAGTTTCTAGTTGTCCTTCAGCTCCTTTTGTGCCTTTACTAATTTTTGGAAACAAAGTGTACTATTTGTAGATGCCTAGTTTGCTCAAAATATTTTATCTTTTTAATCAAAATATGTTTTTGTAATTAGGCCTCAATTATCAATTTTTTAAGTTTATTAACGGTTCACTTTTAAATGCTTCAAGATGAGATCCAATGTAGGCCCCATAGTAAGGCTCATTGCATTGGCTCGATAAAGGTCAATCCTTAAAATTGGCCTTATAAATGTCTATCCTTAAAAGCTCATTAATGGCATATTGTTGACCATTAAGCAAAAAACCAAATAAAATAATAGTAATACTAAAACTAATTAATAACAAAAAAAATTAAAAAATAATAATAAGCAAAAAAAAAAATGATGATGAAGTCAAAATCAAATAAATGCTCATTTGGCCTTGTTAAAATTGTTTGCAATGGCTAAAGCCCACGTGAGAAAAAGAGAAGAAAGAAAAACCCATGCATTTTGGCCTAACTTTTCATACATTAAGCTAAAAAACCAAAAATATCTGGTTGATGTGAAAGAAAAACGATTTTGAAGAGGAAACTAAGTTAGTTACTTGAAAAGAAAAACTAAAACAAATGGGAAGGAATGGCTGGGTCGTGGGATGATAGCGTGAGGACGTGAGGTGAAAAACTAAAGAATAACCTGCATCAAGAAAAGAGAGAAAGAGAGCAAAATGAAGAAAAACTGAAGAAGAAATGAGAGCACACAGTAAAAAAAAAAAAACAGGGGAAGGAATAGTGAAAACAAAAAAAAAAAAAGTAGAAATTGACAACCAGAGGAAGGAGACGCTAGCTGACTGGCAGCAAGCAGAAGGCAGCAGTTCTAAAAAATGAAAGAAAAAAAAAGAGTTCATGAAGCAATGATGAAAATAAGACAGAAAAAATGATAAAAAAAAGATAAAAAAGAAAAAGAAGAAGAGCGAACAAGAGGTGAAATAGGAAAATGGGTGCAAAAATGGCTAAAAAATTGATTTAAAATTGAAAGGACAAGAGAGAAAGGCAAACAGTATGTGAGGTTTGGGCAAAAATAAAAAGCTGCATGGTTTTAGAAATAAAAAAGATGTGAAGCCAAAAAATAGAAAAGCAAAAATGAAAAAAAGACAATGGGATAAGAACTAGGCATGAAAGCAAACAGTGAAAAAAATTAGGTTGCCAAAGGAAACAAGAAATGAACATGAGTAGGCAACATGCGTGTACAAAGAAAAAACAAAAAAAAAAAAGAACCAAAAAAGGGAAAAGGCATGAAAAGGAAAGGAGGAGAGCCACTCACAAAAAAAAAATCATCAGAAAAAAGAGTGGAATGGGGAAGCAAAAAATATAAAATAGAAGAAATATGCATGACAGTAGCAGCAACAAAAACTAATAGAGGCGTAAAACAAATAAAGGAAAGCAAAAAAAGAAAGGGAGAAGAAAAAGGTTAAACCGAATAGCAGCAAAAAAAAACCACTAGAAAAAGAATGCAAAAAGAAAGGGACCAAAAAAAAAAGTAAAAAGAACTCTCGTGCAAAAAAGCTTTGGAAGGAAGGCTAAAGCTTGTTCAAAAGGTGAAAGAAAGCAAGATATTATCTACAGAAAGAATAGAAGCAAAAAGAGAATCCTTCTTAGTCCATTTTCGACTGATTGTTTGCATAGGAAAGTTCTTATGCTTGCCTTAGTTTTTACTTCCTGTTTAGTTCATCTCTAAAGTATTTTTTGCCATGCTTGTAGTTTTTGTGAGGTTTTGCTATGCCATGTACTATGCTTAAGTTCCAGGCTTCCATTTTCTTTTTTTATGCTTGTTGTGAGAGCATAAAGCTCAACCTTTCATTTTTTGTTGATGCCTACTGCATTTGGTTTGTTGGTAGTGGGTGCAATAGCGGAGAAAGTTGTAAAATATGCATTAGCTTTAAAATATAAAAAACAAGAGTTTAAAATATGCTGAAATTTGTGTGATCTTAATAAAGTTTAATTTCATGTATGCTTCATATCATTCAAAGTTCATGCATTTTTTTTCATATTTAATTGTAATTTAAATTTTATACCTTATAATTTTCATGATGATTAAATTCTTATGCTCATTTTAACTTTTATGTAATATTTATATTGTAATTTACTTTTGATACAATTTATTTTATTTTTCATATATTTTAGATTTATGCAAAATAAAATAAAGAAGACAAAATAATAATAATAATAATAATAATAATAATAATAATAATAATAATAATAATAATAATAATAATAAAATTTTAGAATCTCTCTTAAATGTTGGAGGAAATTATTAAATAATAAAAATAAGTAATAATAAAAGTAAATAAATAACAAGAATAAAATTTTTAATGGGAAAGAGGAAAGTATAATAATAATAATAATAATAATAATAATAATAATAATAATAATAATAATAATTTTTATTAAAGCTATGAAAAATGAACTTGCTTTGAAAGTCTGCCTAAATGTTAGAGATTTTTAGAGAGGTTTCTAAAATTGTAAATCCAAAGTGAAATATTAACCTGAAACTTTAAGTGAGACCTTAATGCAAAACCTAAAACCCTAAAATGAAATTCTAGGTAAAACCCTAAATCCTAAATGAATCTTTAAACCTTGAACAAAATCCCGAAACCTTAGTTCAAACCTTAACTGAAAACCTAAGTCTTAAAATCCCAAAGCTACAAATCATCCTAAATTTTTAAGAATTTGTATGAAAATTTTTTGTGAAATAATTTTCTAAAATGCTACCTAGATGATGGGGTGTTTAAGAAATTTTATTTCATTAAAATTTTCATATAATTTTTTACTCCTTAAATAATAAAATTAAATAAAGAATAAAAAATAAAAATAGGATTATAAGATCCTAAATTCACATGCTCATATCTTTTAATTGTTATTATTGTTCTTTGTTTAATTGTGGCATCATCTTTTTTCTACATAAATATCTTTTTATGAAAAATATTCTTTAAAAATGGATTTAAAATAAATTTAAAATAATATTACGAATAATATAATTTTTGATATTCTACTTAGGTGTTGGAGAGTTACCAATAATTATAATTTTCAAAGTACATTATTTTTTTTTCAAGAAAATATTGTGGTAAATCTTAGACGGGAAGAATTAGCTTTGAATTCTACCTTTATGTTAGAGAGTTTTTAAGGTATTTATTTAATTTAGATATTTTCTCAACATTTCTAAAACAAAGATTTTTAATTGATTTTATTCTTAAATATTAAGTAATTATAATAAATTTTATAAAAAAACCATTTTTATCAAAATTATAAATAGGTCATGATTAATTGATGCAATTTTATGATGCTTAGGTTATATTCTTCTCAGCAATCGAGCTTCAACCAATTCTAGTTTTGTAAACATACTATCTTTTTAATAAACTTAAATTAATTATTTTTTTATTATTTTAAAAGAGGTTAAAATTTTTGGGTACTAATCATATCCTAAAAAGGATTTGAATGATGAACTCTTGTTTTTTAAAATTTTAAATTTTCACGTTAATATTAGAGTTTATAGACGAAGTTATGATACTTAGACTCTTAAATTTTTGATCATCAAAAATTTTCAATCATTTGTTATCGAAATTTTTGGATTTAATTGGTTTTATTTGACATTTAATTAAATTTCTTTTATTTTAGGTTTTTGAAAAAAAATCAATAAATTGCATGTTAGTTACTATCTAGTTTTGATTTTGTTAGTTGTAATTTATTTATGTTTCTTTGATTGATATATCACTCTGCACATGTTTGCATATTCACTTACATGCATGAGCTCTAGACCCAAATTTTGTCCTTATTTAGGGGAAATGAAATAGCTACGCTTTTGTGGGATGATAATCTTCATATTTGCTAGCAAAACACTTCCACTCAGATCGAACCCTTGCCATTTGTAACTTATAATGGGTAAGGATTAGTGCACTTTATTAGTCTTTGATGAATGATGATGTAAGGTTTTATTTGGAAACCTTTAGATAAATAAATCCTAACCTAGTATATCAAAAGCCATAAGAAGCCTGCCTAGGATATAACCATGCTACCTTTTTAAAAAATTACCAAAAGTTAAGACACTGCATATATTATGTTATTTTATTGTATTATATGGCTGCTATATTGTTTCTATTATTTGTTTGTTTTGAATTATTGATTCATTTTATTTTTATATTCTTTAATTTTGTTGCATACATCATATAGGCATTATATTTTAAGAAGGGGTATTTGTTTTGGGTCAATCATCAGCAAATGAAGTTCTCATGAAGCCATTGGTAGTGTTAACCTCTTATAGAAATATTTAGAAAGTTAAAAGTTAGGCCATTCTTTTTCATAGAAATTATCCAAATTAGGATAGGTGGGGTACTTTGATACAGTTTGTGTTTAAGAGTAATAATAGTGCAAATAGAGTTAGGGTCAAAAAATAGATGAAAAAAAGAAAGAAAAAAAAAGTCCAAATAAAAAGATAAAAAAGCAAAAGAGAGTTTAGGATAGTAGTTTGTCATCATTTTGGAATTTAATAATTTCATTCTACATTCATCGTTAAGGTGATTTGTATTTTTTTAGGTTGTTCCACTTTTGTATATATCTTTGCATCATTATCATATTCAAGCATTCATAGATATATTTTGTGTAGCATGCAAATTAGGAATTATGTCATTCATTTAGCAAGAATAATAGAATAAGCATTTTTGGTTTGAACCATTGAAATAAAACAATTATTTTAGTCGGTATAAGAAGCTGAAAAAATGAAAGATCAATTGGAATGCCCAAATTAGTGCGTTAGAATGTAATCAAAAGGAGTTTGGTCATGACATTTGAGAGATAATAAAACAGCTTGCTGAGTTGATGAAGACAGTTGATAAACTCAAAGAATTTATTTTGGTACCTTTTCAAGGGTCCTTACGATCAATTGATTCTTATTGGGCCTAGTATATTTCCAGAGCATGCTAAAGCATTCAGTGGTTTGACTAATAATGAAGGTTTGGACAAGATCATGAAAGGGATGAGTGATCTGACCACGTAAGTATTTAATCTTTAAATTTGATTTCCAAGACGGAGTCACTGGGTTCCATGCAACCTTCACCAATCGTTTCTAACTCGAACTTGCATTCAAATCATTCTCATGACTATTTTCAACCTCATTTCTAAGCATTTAAGATCTGGCCCCAAAATGCCATACAGCCTTTGATAAATCAACATCCCCAGCCTTCCATTCCCTAACCACCTATTCAGCCAATTTCTCCACTTACACTTTTACACCACCATTAAATTTGTGAACTCCTAGTTAATTTATTACCCATAAATTACCCAAGAAAAAGAAACAATTAGATCCTCTCCTCATTTATATGAAAAACTTTTTCTCTATTTGTTTGAGAGAAATCTTGTCGCTCTTGTGCCTTTAGAGCCTTTAAAGCCTTCATACCCAAAATCTTTCAACCTAAATACAAGATGCAAATACCATGGTGGGAATATAGGGCACTTCATTGAGAATTGTGAGGATTTCAAACACAAAGTGCAATCACTCATAGATGCAAAATGGTTTGATCCAATAACAATAGAGGTTTAAAAATTTAGGAACAATGAGATGAGGATAGTATGAAGATGAACATGGATGGGATCTTTGATTAAATAAAGTCTTTAAGTGATAGGTTGTTGAAAAAATGAATAGTTTGGTGAATTTCTTCTGTTTGGAAAATGTTTTTTTTTTTTATGTTAATATGATGTTGTATTTTTAACTTAGATATGTGGATTATGGTTTGTTTTTAATTCTTGCCTTTTTTCTAATTTCTATATTTTTCACCAAAGAGCTTTGTCATTCACGCATTCATTCATTCATTCATCCATCTATATATCCACTTAATAGAATACAATTTATATGTGCTCTAAAAAGAAAGAATTTCTTAAAAAATAATCCTTACGATTTCTTCAAAGGAAAACAGAATATTCATTTGATAGAAGAGATGAAAGAGATTATCGATGAACTTTTTGCTTAAGGAAATGATCAACCCGAAGGACTTAGCTTAAGACTTAACTAAGCAAACCTATCATTTACTCATCTATAAAGAAAAGGAAAAAGAAAAAGGAGAATGACCAAACTATAGCTCACCAAGTATAAGCTCACATACCTTACTGGATTAATCATCATGTTCATACATATCATATAGATCATTCAAAATATTCATCAAATCATAATGTCAAAACATTTCAAAAATCATAATTATGTTAAACATTTTGTAAATAATAAATTAATATCAAAACAGGTCAATTCATAAATTATAACAAAATATGTTGCCATTCAAATATCGTAATTAAACCAAATCATAGATCAATATTTAAAAATCATCATAAATCATCATTATCATTTGTTTATTGTTAGTTTATCGTTAGCTACGATCATTGCTATAATATTTGATATTGATCGTATCGATAATTTCATCCTCATGATCATTGCTAACTATTATTACCTGTTAGTCAATGTCTTACGCTAACTATTATAACCTGTTAGCAGGATCATTGATTATGTTTATGCTAACCACTATAACCCGTTAGCTAGGATCGTATAACTAGTCCTGGTGTCGATGATCCTACTTCTCAAGAATGTAAAAATGTAGCTCTCATAAAATCATTCCTTAAATATAAATCATTTTCTCATTTTATTCATAAGCATGATCCATTATTTATATAGCAAAAACACAAAATAATCATATGCTTGATCTTATTTTCATATATCAAAAATAAAGAAATAAAACATTCATTCATTTAGAAACATACATATATACATAGATTCGAAAACAACCAAAGTATGTGAGATTTTACTTACCTTCTTTCAATTCCACCTCTTAGTTTTTTCCCCAAAATAATTAATGGCCTATTCAAGATTATTTCATCACATTAGAAATTAATCAACCTTTTTTTAGACCATTTATACTAAAAACAACTAAGTTATTCAAGAATTAACTCAACTAGCTAAATTTGGCAGCCTATGCTACTTTCATTAAATCGATAATATCTCAAGATATAGAATTCAGAATTAAGATCTTTTTAATTTGTTCAAAACTAGACTTGACCAGCTTTTTAACCATATATGGCCCATTTCTTAATTCCTTGTAGATTAATTGTAATAAAATTTTCAATCCACATTATATGCTACTACCAAGTAGCATGCATATATTCTAATAAAAAATACATATTTATTCATAGGAAATTCCAAATTCAATTCACTTGTTTTGTTGGAAAGTAGACTTAACAATATTTTCAAACATGTATGGCTTAATTTTTAATTCCTTGTATAAAATTTAAGACAATTTTTTGTAATTTAACCCTAATACTGCTACCATACAGCCTGTATATCCTTAAATAAAAATTAGAGAACTCTTAAAAAAAACTCAGATTTGACTTCCATTTATTTCATTAGAAAATATATTCAACATGCTTTCCAACGATATATAATAATCATAGCAATATCTAATCCCTTGTTATAGAATATTATTTTAATCTATTATTATAGATAATAACAGTTTATCCAAAAATATAAATTTCTCCTTTAATTTTTAAAAACTCAAATCTTCACTTTCAGCCTTTAAAATTCATTCAATAATCATCATTAAATCTCAATAACATGTAATAAATAAATCCCAATAATTTACCTAAATAAATTATGAATATTAATGAAAGATTTTATAATTTTTCTTGGTTTCTCTCAAAACTTTAACTCTAAATAATAGCAATCAACATGGTATATTTTTTAAATAAAAAAATGGTATATACTCACCTTTAGGAGATTTACTCAATTGTAGCCTCTAATTTTGAATCTCTAACTTGATTTTTCATGCTTTTTAACCTTAAAGAAGATGAGAAAGAAGAGCTCTGTTTTTCTTTTTATTTTACGATAACTAAGTTTTCTTTCCTAAAATGATTCTGCCACTTTTCTTTAGTGAATAATCTCTTAAATAAATGAATGGGCTTTGGTAATAATCTACCCAATTATTATTTGGGCTAGGGTATTACATTCTTTTTGCCTTAGAAAAAGTTTCATCCTCTAAACTTAATTTATATACACATTTTATTCCTCCATTTTTGAAATCATTTCTTTTGTCGTATAATTATTTCATTAAACTTTTTCAAAAGTAACAATTCTGTTTTAAAGCTTTTTCTTTCCAATCAACCACTCGAATAAGATAGTTTCAATATGTTAAAAATTATATCATCTTTAATTTCTAAATACTTATATCCAACTACATAGCTTGGATTAAGAACATATTCTGTCACTATAAATTTGTAGCATAAAATGTATAATAGATATCTGAGATGGCAAGATTCTTTATATTAAACTTTTTTCACTTTACCAAGAACTTCAAATGTCCTTAAATAATGTAAACTTAACCTTCGTTACCTTATAATCCTCATAACACCTTTAATAATGACACATTTAAGCACAAATGATTAACCACTTGAAGCTACAAATCTTATCTTTGAATTTTGGCGTAATTATTTTGCTTACTTTAAACCATTCTTTAATGAACTAAAAATTATCAATCATTTGATCCATAGATTCAAGAAATAAAAGTTTTTCTTCCTTGTCCTTATCCTAATCAGTCTAAGACTTAGATCTACTTACATACAAAACCTTTAAAGTAAATCATTGAATTTTTGTTTTATGACTATTGTTATAAAAGAAATTTCTCTTTAAGTCACAACATAAGTACTGCTTAGAAGAATGTCTATCAATGATAAAGCCTCCAAAAATAAAAGGAATACAAAATATTGTTACCCAAAATCTATTAATCCTTATTTATTAAAGATTCATCACTTTCTCAACTAACAATAGCTTAAGAATTTATAACTTAAACCAAATTAAGCTTCCGTTACATACTCTGATATTTCCTCCTAATAAAACTCTAAAATAACAAATTAACTTTCGTAACATTGTTTTTAACAAGAAAAGCATATGTCCATAAAATCTCATGAAATTTGCTTCACACTGGGTATTCATAATCATATACAACCTTAAAGTTGAATAATCCTTTAGTCACCAAAAATATATCACATAGTACTTTAATTTTTTTTTCTTCACCAACTATATGAAATTTTCTATCAATTAACCATTAGAATACATAAGAAATTGATGCAATAAATCATATCCATAAATTTACACTATGTAAATTCGAACATAAATCTCTAGTTCTCCAAGTTGTCTCCAATTTCAAATATTGTTCTTTCTAATTTAATAGACCAATTATCATATAACAACTGATTTTTCATGATCCCCACAAACATCATAATGTCTCAAATTTTCTTTTTGGTCAAATATATTGCTATCATTTCCAAGTCAAAATCAAAACCTATGCATCATAACTTATAAGTAAAATTCTCTTATAAAATTTAAACAATAAGAACTCCAAATACTTGAATTCATGCTGAAAATATAGTTATGAATAATAACCAAATGTATCACATTATTCACAAATTTTCTTTTCAATTTTCTTTAAATTTGAGTACATGTTTAATATCACTAAGTACACAAAATCATCACTAATTATTAAGATGAACAGAAGAGGTATAGTCTCTTGGAAGAAAAGATTCAACCTGTTGAAGGTAAGAATAAATCTTATGATACAAAGAAATCCCAGCTAGTTCCAAATGTGATTATTCTGCCTAAATTCAAGATTCTGACATTTGAGAAGTATAATGAAACTGGATGTCTTGAGACATATTTAGCTCAATACTATCATAAAATGATTGGGCATGCTATTGATGAAAAGTTACCTATTCATGCCTTTCAAGAAAGTTTGATTAGAGTAGCAGTTAATTGGTATTATAGTTTAGAAAATAGCTAAATTCTACTTAGAGAGATTTATCGCGAGCATTTTTTAAGCAATAACAACACATGTTGGAGATGGTTCTAGGTCGATTAACCCTTTAAAACATGAGAAAGAGCCCTGACAAAAGTTATAAAGAATATACTGCTTGATGAAAAGAGGTTGCATCACAAGTTCGATCACTATTAACTAATAGGGAGCTGAATTTCCTATTTGTGGATATCTTTTTTTCTTTTTATTTTGATAAGTTGATTGATAATACATTATCAAAATTTATAAATTTGCTATTTGCTGCTGGTAGAATTGAGGATGGGATAAAAAAAGAGAATGATTATGAATGCCAATGTGAAAATTCATAATGAAAGGTAGGGAATATTTTCGATGAATATGTTTAAAAGGCAATTGGTGAAGGGCAAAATGAGAAAAATCTCATCATGATACAAGAAGATTTGATGAATGACTATTTCTAATTATCACTATATTGTTCCCAGCTGATACCTCAAATTGGTAAATTTCTTCAACCATTACATCTTTGTGCATCAAGTCCTTTGTCATAAACGTTTGTAAAACAAGGGATTAACCTAAGCCATTCACAAAGCCATAAAAGAAAAAGAGTCAAACTATATCATGCACTTCTAATGTCTTATGCTAAGCTTTTCACTTTATTTGTCAAAAATCATATGATTTCTATTGTCCCTACAAAACCTAGAGAGTGGTATAATCTCAATGCTAAATGTGAATTTCATGATAGGGTCAAAGGGCATTCAATAAAAGACCATACTACCTTCAAGGATACAGTTTAAGCATTGATTAATGCAAATCCCATGAAGTTTAAAGAACTAGTTAGTCATTTTGATGATTGATAATAGAGAAGTTACGGGTCAATAATGCTAAAGTTGAAGCATCAAATAGGAAACTTTTGTTTATGTAAATTTGCATCACAAGAACACTATTAGGATATGAATTTTTTTTGAGTTTGTGTTTGAGTGTTTGCATTGAATGAATGGACATTATGCATCATAGTGTCTCATCGATTTATATTGTCATTTAAGGTTTTTTTAATTTTTTAAAGTTTTAGACTTGTAGGTTTTCTTTGAAAGAAAAATAGTAAAAAGAAAAAATAGTTAGATTTGAATCAAGTCCCACGTAGTTAAGTCCAAAGGCTATAGAGAAAGAAATACCTTTAAAAAAAAAGTAAAAAAAGTAAAATTTTTATGATAAAAAGAAGAGTCTTGGATGAGTTAGTGATCACTATTAAAAAATTTTAAATACTTAAATACTATTTCTTAAATTATTCAGTTGATTTTTTTATCAGCCATGACTCTTCAAAAGTCATAAATTTGAATTCATGAACTGTACCCTCACCTAATAATATCATGATATCAAAGGGTGATATTCTTTTTCAAGGCAATGAAAAATGAAACAAGTAATTTAAAAAGGAAAAATGAAATTTGGATTCTTAGAAGATTAGGCAAACATGACATTTGTTTTAAGAATTCAAATGAGATAATTTGATGTGTTAATGTTGCGCTAAAGTTTCAAAAAAAAATTTCAAAATCAAAGCCAACCTAAGTCCAATAAAGTGATCTCAAACATACCAACTTTTTAGTTTTTACTGAAAAATTGTCCTGGTCTCGTGTCATAGGGGCATGTTGATCAGAAAAGAAAGACCTCATTATGCTTAAGACAATTTGAGTTATGATTAACCCATATATTCTCTTTTGTGGAGGAACATAAATCATTTGACACCTTAAATGGGTTTATTCTACATGATCATTTTTTCGTTCATTTCACATGACCCTTTTTTGTAATAACTTTCATTAAGGATAGTTTGTTAAAATGGAAGATCTTTCATGAATTGTATTTCTAGCAAAGTAGACTAAAGTATGAATTATGGGGGGAGGCATGTCAAAAAAAAAAAGAAACAAAAGAAAAAAATGTGAAAAGATGAAAAAAAGGTTATGACATAATGTACTTAAGAAATTTGAAGAAATCTAAGTAAAAACTTGACAAATCCAAAATTTTGGAGAAGAAATAGAAAAAAAAAAACCAAAAGCTTAAGATGAAAAAGCCAAAATTCTAAAAAAAAAAAAAAACTTTTGAAATGAAAACTTTCTTTAAATTCATTTTTCCAAAAGGGAATTACTTTTCAATTTAAGTGATTATGCTTGAAATGACAAATGGTCATCTTTCATCATCAATTAAACTTTCTTTAAATTCATTTTTTCAAAGGGAATTACTTTTCAATTTAAGTGATTATGCTTGAAATGACAAATGGCCATCTTTCATCATTCATTACAAATGTAGAAATTTATCCTTTATTACCCTTTTTAGCCTAATAAAATTCTTTCAAAAATGAACCATAATTAAGGATCACCCTTCGTACTGAGAGGTAAAAAAAGATGCATTTAGGGGTTAAAAATGATGATGTCTAAATAGAATTTCGTATTTTGGAGAAAAAGCCTAATATAAAAGTTTTTAAATTTTTAAATCTACTCAATGAAATAATGCAAAAGGAAGAGTGAAGAAAAAGAGAGAAAAATGAAAGAAAGAAGAAAAGAAAAGAAAATGAATGGGTGAAAAGTATAAGAAAATGATAAGGAATATACCTTAGAGGGAATCCTTCAATGAAAAAATGATCATAAGTTTTAATTATGCTCAAACATTTATTTTGGGCCTGTTTATCCCTTTCTTTGAAAACCTAAATCTTGGCCTAAGTTACATCTTGTGAAAAGTTCATGTTGGATCAAGTATGAATGTTTAAAAGTGAAGAGCTTTTGTTGGAAAAATGGTCACGAAACCCATGAATCTTTTGGTTCCTCTTTTTTGCCTAATTTTTTTTGGACTATTATCTTTTTTTTTAAAAGATAAGTTTGAATTTTTAGGTGCATGGTGTAATAATAAAAGATAAAAAAATAAAATAAAATAAAAAAAATGAATGTGGCTTTAAGGTGAAAACCTTACAAAAAGATAATCTAGAGTAAATCTTGAAAGTCATTTACAATAGCTAAAAAATAATAAGCCAGACCCTTTTAAAGATCCAAAGATATCAATGTCCTAACAGTTTGAAAAAGGTAGATTTAAAAAATCTCTATCTTTTACCATTCCCAAATAACCTTTCAAAATCTTAAACCCTTATAGCTAACCTTAACATAGATCAAAATATCACATTTGAAGGTTAAATAAAGTATTTAACATGTTTGATTTTCAAAGGATTCATTTTTAAAAAAAAAACGCACGTATCATCTGTGAGCTTACATAAAAAATATATTCCTCTTTTATCCTTTTTAGGTGGATAAACCTTTTTAAATGAACAAAAAGCTCAATGTGCAGAACCATTCAATCCATTTAAAAGATAATTTTCACTTTTTTTATTTTTGATCGGGATCACCAATTCTTGATAAAAGATTTAAGCCCAATTTAGCTAACATCAATAAAAATTTAAGTCCAAATTATCTAGTACCAATGAAGTCTTAAGCCCAGTTTAGCAAGCACCCAAATTTAAGCCTAGATTAGCTAGCACCAATGAAGTTTTAAACCCAATTTGACTGGCATGAATAAGATTTAAGCTTAGTTTAGCTAGCATCCCATGAAAAGATTTAAGCCCAGCTTAGTTGGCACCCAATGAAATTTAAGCCCAATTTAGTTGGTAGCCAAGAAAAATTTAAGCTTATTTTAGCTAGCACCAATGAAAATTTAAGCTTAATTTAGTTGGCACCTTTGAAAAGATTTAAGGCTAGTTTAGCTAGTACCTATGAAGTTTTAAGTCTAGTCTAGTTGGCATCAATAGAAATTTAAGCGTAGTTTAGTTGGCACCTAGGTTTAAGCCTAGTTTAACTGACATCAATGAAAATTTAAGTCCAGTTTAATTGACACCCAAGTTTTAAGCTCATATTATCTAGCACCAATAAAATTTTAAGCCAATTTAGTTGGTAACCAAATTTAAGCCTAGATTAGCTGGCATTAATGAAGTTTTAAACCCAGTTTAGTTGACACCAAGAAAAAATTTAAGCCCAATTTAACTAGTACTCAATGAAAATTTAAGTCCAGTTTAACAAGTACTAAGAAAAATTTAAGCCCAATTTAGCTTGCATGTAAATCTAAATTAGTGATCATCTCATTCAATTTATAGTTTAAGCTCGATCACCTCATTTAACTTATGATTCAATCTCGATCATCGTTATCTTTTGACTCATGGTTTAATCCAGGTCATTTTAAGGAAAAAGCCAAAAGAAAGAAAAATTAAAAAAAAGCATAAAAAATGAAGAAAAAACATAAAAAAAAAATTTCTTAGGAAGTAGCATCCAAACAAAATTATTATTTATGTCTGTATTATTTTTAATCCTTAAAAATATGCAAAAAGAGGTAACTATAGAAATCTAATTTTGTTTGAGATATTTTATCTTTTTAATCTAAGTTTATTTTTATAATTAGGCACTAATCATCAATTTTTGGAGTCCATTAACGATATACTTTAAATGCTCTTGAAAAAGACTTAATGTGGACCCCATAATAAAGCCCGTTATATGGCCTGATAAAGGTCTAGCTTTAAAATTGGACCAATAAAGGTCTATACTTAAAAGCTCATTAATGACTCATTGTTGGCTATTAAGCAAAAAACTAAATAAAATAATACTAATAATAATACTAATAAATAACAAAAAATTAAAAAGACTTGGCAAAAAAAATTAAAAATTAAAAAAAATAAAAATAATGATAATAAGAAAAAAATGATGATGAAGTCCAAATCAAATAAAGGCCCATTTAACCTTGTTTAAATTTGTTTAAAATGACTAAACCCTACATGAAAAAATGAGACAAAGATAAGCCCATACATTTTTACCTAACTTTGTATGCATGAAGCCGAAAAACTAAAAGAAAAAATTGGCCAATGTGAAAGGAAAACAGTTTTGAAGTGAAAACTGAGTTAGTTACATGTAAAAAAAAACTAAAAAGAGAAGAAGGAATGGCTGGGTCATGGAAACTAAAAAGAGGTGAAGGAACGACTAGGTCGTGGGATGATAGCGTGAGAACGTGGGGTAAAAACTTGAAGAAAAACTTATATCAAGAAAAGAGAGAGAAAGAGAGTAAAAAGAAAAAAAATTGAATAAAAAATGAGAGTACGTAGCAAAAAAAAAGAAATAGGAAAAGCAACAATGAAAACAAAAAAAAAGATGACCAGAAGAATGAGACACCAGTTGAACTAGCAGTAAGCAGAAAATAACACTTCTAAAAAATGTAAGGGAAAAAAAAGAAAGGAAAAAGAGCTCGTGAAGTAGTGATGAAAATAAAACAGGAAAAATGATGAAAAAAGCTAAAAAAGAAAATGTAGAGAAGCGAGCAAAAAGTGAAACAAAAAAAGACATGTAAAAATGACTAAAAGATTGATTAAAAATTGAAGGGGGAAGAGAGATAGGCAAGCAGTACATGGGGGCCAGGCAAAAACAAAAGGCTTTATGGTTTTAGGAACAAGAAGGACGTGAAGCCAAAAAATGGAAAGCAAAAGAAAAAAAGAAGACAACGGGAGAAGAACCAGATGTGAGAGTAATCAGTGAAAAAAAATTAGGCTACCGATGGAAACAAGAAAATAATGTGAGTAGACAGTAGGCAGGTACAAAAAAAAGCAAAAGAAAAAGAGAATGGGAAAATAGGAGAGACGTGAAAAAGGAAAAAGAGGAGAACCACTTGCAGCAAAAAAAAATTAGAAAAAAGAACAAATGAGGAAGTAAAAAATATAAAACAAAAGAAAAATGCATGGCAGTGTAGCAACAAAAACTAATGGAGGCGTGAAGCAAATAAGGGAAATCAAAGATGAAAAGAAAAAGGAAAAAGGTGAAACTGAACAATCGCATAGAGATGAAACGATAAAAAAAAGACGCAAAAGAAAGGGACCAAAAAAAAAACAAAGCATAGAGAACTTTCGTACAAGAAAGCTTTGGAAGGAAGGCTAAAGTTTGTTCAAAAGGTGAAAGAAAGCAAGATATTAACTGTAGGAAGAATAAAAGCAAAAAAAGAATCCTTCTTAGTCCATGTTTGGCTGGTTGTTTGCATAGAAAAGTTCTTATACTTGCCTTAGTTTTTGCTTCTTGTTCGGTTTCTCTCTGAAGCTTTTTTTGTCATACTTGCGGTCTTTGTGAGGTTTTGCTAGGTCAATTACTATGCTTAAGTTCCCTCATTCGAGGGTTTTTTTTTTTAATGCTTGTATAAGAGTTTAAACTATGCTGAAATTTGTGTGATCTTAATAAAGTTCAATTTCATGTATGCTCCATATCATTTAAAGTTCATGCATATTTCTTTCATGTTTAATTGCAATTTAAATTTTATACCTTTTAATTTTCCTGATGATTAAATTCTTATGCTCATTTTAATTTTTATGTAATTTTTATGTTGTAATTTACTTTTGATACAATTTATTTTATTTTTTATATATTTTAGATTTATGCAAAATAAAATAAAATAGATAAAATAACAAAAATAAAATTTTAGAATCCCTGCTTAGATGTTGAAGGGAATTAAAAATTGTTTTTTTAAAAAATAATTTCACTTAAATGTTGAGAAATTATTAACTAATAAAAATAAGTACTAATAAAAGTAAATAAATAATAACAAAATTTTTAATGGGAAAGAGAAAAATATAATAATAATAATAATAATAATAATAATAATAATAAATTTTTATTAAAAAAAATAATTAATAATAAAAAAAATCATGTTTAAAAAAAATTCCACCTAAATTATTTTTTCAACTAAACCAAGAAAATAATTTGAGTTTTAGCAAAAATATATTTTTGATCTTTGAAAACAAAGCTAGATTCAAGAGTACAATTATGCGCAAGGAATGATTAGTACCTCACAATACCTGTTAAACAATGATATCAATTAGCCATGCTTTATCTTTTGTGTTGAATAAAAATGATCTTAATTTGAAAATTTAATGATAATTTTTTTTTAAAAAAAAACCCAATTTATAAAAATCTTTATTTATGAATATTGTAAAAATCTTTAAACTAAAGAATTACTTTAAAATTCTCAAATATTTAAGCAAAATTTAAATGATAACTCTTTTTGGCTAAGATTTGTCACGATATTCTTTAAAAATAAAAAACAATATTCTTTAAAGATGATAATTGTTGTGACTCTCGAATATATAGGCAGAGTGTCAATAATTATTTTCTCAAAATGTTATTTTAGTTTTATCTTCAATCCATTTTTTAAATAACATTTTCCATAAAAAAAATTTTTGCAGAAAAAAAATGATGTTACAACTAACCGAGAAACAATAGTTAAAAAATAGGAGCATGTGGAATGAATGCAAATAATAAATTAAAAATAAACATATGCAAATGAATCTAAGACGATAAAATGCAATTTTCGGATTGGATCTTTAAATATAAAGAGATCACCTAGACTCTCCAACCTCTAGATAGAGTTTATGTGTGATATTATATTTAAGAACTTGTTTTTATTCTAATTTTTTATTTGATCTTATTATTATTTTTTGTTAAGGAATCATATAGAAAACTTAATGAAATAAAATTTTCTAAATATCTAATTATCTAGGTAGCATTTGGGAACATATTACTTTATATGTGGTTTTCATATGAATCCTCGAATTTTGGAAAGATTCTATGGTATTTGGATTGGACTTTAGTTTTGGGTAGATTGAGGATTTAGGGTTTGTTTAGGGTTTAGGGTTAGATTTATGGTTTGAAAGTTTTGGTTTATGGTTTAGGGTTTTTAATTTTAGGGTTCAGGGTTTTTAATTTTAAGATTTAGGGTTTTTATGAATTTCTCCAAAAATTTTCAATATTTAGATGGACTTTATAAGCAAGCTTAATTTTCATATTTTGTCTAAAAATTGATTTTTATGAATCTTTTGGAGAGACATTAATAAAATGCAAATACCAAATATAAATGCATGAACATAATTAAAGATAACATATAAATGATAATTTATAATTCTAATGTATGTAACAAGTCATTAAACAAGCAAAAAGCAAATATAAACAAGGAAGAAAATATTATTATTATTATTATTATTATTTATTTTGTGAAGAAAATTTTCTTTAATTTCTCAACATCTAGGTGGAATTCAAGAAAATTAATCCTTCAACATATGATTTGAATTCCCCCTAACATCTAGGCAGGATCTTCAAAATCATTTTTCATCATTTCATTTTTTCCTTTTTTTTATATATAAAATTAATGAAGATTTAAACAAACATAAGATAATTCAAATCTTAAAAATTACCAAAGTAAATCCATCTACTGCATTCACGTGTTATAGCAAAAAAAAAAAAAAAAACTTAATCACATGACAACAAATAGTAATGCTGAACGAGACATAATCAAATCCAAACTTTGGAACAATTGTTGAAACCCAGAACCTTTTGAATCCTCATTTTCTTTCACAGCTTGAAAATTTTTGAGATCATTTTTTTATATATTTTTTTATAATCTTTGAAGACAATAAGCCCTAAAGAAAAGTTTCAATCTTTCAAAACCACACATAAAATGATAAAACTGTGACCTTCATGAAATAGATTTTGAAACCTTAAGACCCTACAAAACCCTTTTCCTTTCTTCAACTTTAGAAAGTTTCTAAATTTTAAACAAAGCTCACTATTTTATTGTCAAAACAACACATGAAACCTAAAATTCCAAAAAGAGATCTAAGCTTTTTAGGGAAGAAACACCAAGCCAATTCTAAAATTTGAAACCCAAGAACCCCTTTTTCTTTTTCATTTTGAAAGTTCCTATTTTTTAAGTAAAGCTTCCAATTTTAACATTAAACTGATCTTGAGATTTGAAAACAAGGCTATTGAAATGTGATGTAAGAAGTCCAAAAAAAAAAAAAGGAAAAAAGGCCAAAGAAAGGCCATTGTTTGCCACCTGTTTCATGTTGACACAATTTTTTTTAGAAAAGACTTTCCTTTTGCTATCTCAATTTAGAAGTATGCATTCAATGTGAGAACCTAAGCTTTTATAGAATGAAGAATGAAAATGAAGCTTCTATAACAATCTTTGTGGATACCCATTTGTGTTTGGGTCAAATGATGTTTATTATTATTATTATTATTATTACTACTACTACTACTACTGCTACTACTACAACTACTACAACAATAACAACTATTATTACTACTGCTACTATTATTATTATTATTATTTAATGAATCTTTCTTTCCTTTTTCTTAATCGGCATAATTGAAAAAATCAATCTGCATAAAACCACGAATCAAATCAGACCATTTGGAAAAACCTAGGCCTAAATCATGATTGACAGAATCCAATCCCAAGATTCAAGCCTAGATTGGTTCTATTCGAGTAAAATCCAATCTTAGGATTCAAGTCTAAATTGGTTCTGCTCGAGCCCTAAAATTTCTACCCAAAACTGGCTATAAATTGGACACAGGATCATAGAAAAAAGCAAGAGTGAATTTTTGGGGAAATCTTTGGGTTTGAAATTTCTAGTTTTAAGGATTCTAGGTTTGAAGTTTCTAGGTTCAAAGTTCTAGGATTGAAAGTTTGAATTTTTTAGGTTTGGGTTTGGAAGTTTTGGGTTTAGGTTTGAAGTTCTAGGATAAAGTTTGAATTTCTAGGAAATTTATGGGAAATCTAGAAAAATCTAGAAAAATTGAGTTTTTGTTTGAATATTTAATTTTTTGGTTGAATTTTTCAGTGAAGTTTGAATTTTTCAACAAGATTCTGACAACATTTTCTAGAAACTGACGAGTTACCCAGTTTTCAGTGGCTTGTTCTGAGGGTTTTTTAAAGAAAAGGCAGAAAGAAATCTGGTTAAAGGGAGAATGGATTGAAAGCTTCTAAAGAAAAGCTGAGAAGTTTGGCTTTTATAGAGCCTCAACATGACGTCGTTTCTAAAGACCCAAAATCCGCGTAAACTTGTTCAGGATCTATACGCCGCCCGTGGAGCAACCTGACCTGATCGCAGGTTTTTTTTTTATTTTTGATTTTATTTTTCTTGCAATTTTCATTTTAAAGTTTTTTTTATTTTATTTATCATTATTATTTTACTAATTTTAACTTGAGCAATTTTTATTGTTTTAAATATTTTTATAAAATTCTTTTTTATTATTTTATTTCTAGAAAACAACCTAAAACAAAAATTTTATTTTCATGATTCTTACCAAACTATTGGAGGATTTTTTATAAATTTAAATTTTATGGATTCCACAAAATTGTTGAAGAATTCATAATTCAATTTTTACCAAAAAATAAATAATTGTTAATAAAGTATTTTGCATTTTATTCTACCAAACTATTAGAGGATTATATCTTAAGTTAAATCTTACTAAATTATTAGAAGATTTAATAAATTTTCTCAAAAATAAAATTTTATAAATATTTTACAATAAAATCTTACCAAACTATTGAAAAACTTGCATCAAAGTAAATCCTACCAAACTATTAAAAGACTTTACTAATTATTTTCTTGGGTATAATACTTTAAGAAATCCGATGATGGAGCTTCTTTAAGATGGGACACTAGTCTCCGTAAATACTCATGAGGTAAGAGAATTGTCTTAAATTGTTACCAAACTATTGAAGTAATCTTAAGATCAATTTTCAATAGTAAATTTTTGGTAAATTATAAACATGTTTAAGACTTGGATAATTTGAAATCAAACTGGTATCATCTTTTGATGAGTCCTATGAGAGTGCTATAACCTTCTTCACATGTAATTGTACTTCCAAACATAAAATTTAGTTTCATAAACTAGAATCTATTATTTAAAAATATTTAAGTCAATCTTGGGACTCCTCTTTAAATAGGATAAATTGATCAGGTGGCTAATCACACCTAAATAAAAAATGGTGACTCATTTAAACCATGTTTAGCAGTAGATCCACAGATCTATATGTTATGATAATCCTAGCACAACCGACCAAACAATCATAAAAGGAAATTAATCCCATGCCTATGCATACAACTCACATATAGGAAACATAGTGAGGATGGACATTTGAGGCTCTAGATACAGACCATGAATGAAGAACAAAACAACAGTTAGAATCATCCCCACATAGCAACTACGAACAAGCGACAAACACAAGCTTTGATAAGGCAAAAAAACTCTCTAACATAAATAACTTCTTGCCCCTGTTTTGGATGTTATGCTACTATTTTTTTTAAAGCTCTATTTTATTACTTATAGGTTAATGCCATGACTTTTAAAGGGTAGACTTTCATCTTTAAGTCTTTTAAAGACTATCAACTAAGCCAGCCTCAATGAAGAACTCAGGTAAGGTAGAAACCAACAAAAGAATGCAAACACATACCCTATATCACAAGTATACAAGCTACTCTATGCATATAAACACACACAAGGAATAAAAGAACTATCTTTTTCTATTTTCTTCCCAAAGGTAGTAATTTTTTACCTAACTTCAATATATTTCCTAAGCTTTCTTTTTTTCTTTCAGAAAGCTCTATTTCTTTTGCTTCCAACTCTCTTTTTTCATTTTTTACTCTATCAAGGCCCCTCTCTATTTTTCGTGCAAAGCTTTCTTCCTTCTTTTTTTTTTCAAACTCCCTGAAAGCTTTCTATTTTTTTTATGGCTGCCTCTTTAACTATTTATGGCTTACTCTTCAAAGCCTCTTTTTTTTCAAGGTTTTCCTTTCAATTTTTTTAGCTAGCTTTTAGCCCTCTTTTTTTGTTTATGGTTGTTCTTCCCATCCACTATTTTCTGCCTTCTTTTTTTGTTGTTAGAAAACTTTTTTTTTTAATTCCTAAAACCCTTTTTTTTTTTTTTTTTGCTGCTCTAAAAACTTTTGCCAAACCTTTTCGTTTTGGCTTTTTTTATATTGGCCAGACTTCTTGTTGCCTAAGTTCTTCATTCCTTTACCCACCTTGTTTATCTTTTTTTATTTTTCTTTCCTGCCATTGGTTTTTTTTATTTTTGTATCAGTAGAGCCTCAGCATCTGTTTTAGCTGTGTGCTTCTTCATACCTATGCATGTCTTCACATGAAAAAGAAATTAGCGTCTTTTTAGGCATTTTCTTTCTCTTTTTTTGATGCTAAAAAAAATAACTTTCTTTATGTTTTTAGCTGCCTAAAAGCTTTTTCTATTTTTGTCATCCCTTTTCTTTCTCTTTTTAATAGTTCACATGTTCTTTTCTTTCTTTATTCTCGAATTATTAATGCAAAACCCTTAAAAATAGCTAAATAGACCTTTTAATCATAAGCCTTATCTCTTTTTTTTTTTGTTTTGGGTTTCTTCATGTGTGAGCCATACCTTTTTCTTTATTTGTTTTGGGCTTTTTCATGCATGGGCCTTTTCTTTTACAGTTTTAGATGTTCTAGGCTATTCCAAAAAGGCCACGTTTTGGGCCATTTTAAATGGCCAATTTGGGCCTTTAATTGGGCCAAAAAAATGGGTTGCATTAAGGGCCTCGTCTGGGCTTATAAAAAGTATTATAGGCATTCTTTATCAATTTTGGGCTTTAAAAAGTATTTTAGGTCTTCATAATTAGATTTGAGCTTTTAAGCATGAATAATCCAATATTAAATTTACCCAACAAAATTAAATTGGATCCAAATCAAATAAAGCCCAAATGACCTTATAAGATAAATTCAATTAAAATTATCAAATGAGCCACATCAAGCATGCAAATTAAATAAAAAAATAAAATAAAATAGAACAAACTCGAATAAAATTAGGTATGTATAACAGTCTTTTAGATTATTTGAAGATTGAGTTATTTTTGAATCTTGATTTACCACAATTTTAAAATTAGGATAACATGTTATCATGCCAACTTTGTATGAAAATGAATGAATGAATGCATGAATGAATGCAATAAGAAGGATTTACCATATAACAATTGTTTAAAAAATCTTTATTAAATTAAAAGTTATTTTTAACCAAATTCAAAATTACATCCATAGAAATTCTAAAATTTATTGTGGAAAGAAATCCCTAATCCATTATTGAGAAAATCTAACAGTTTTTGGCCATGTGTTTCAACTAGTGATACCTTTATCTACCACTCTTTGATCTCTTCTACCATGTCATTGGTTTTATAAATAGCCATAGTGATTTGATCAAGCAGGAACTTAGCTGGTCATGTTTTCTCCAATATGTTTCCTTTACTTGCTTACATTCTTCGTTCAATGCTTTTATTTTTGTTTCAATGTTAACAATCGTATTCAGCATTTGAATGTGTTTTTATGCTTCAGAGGTGCTTATTCTCTTTTTTGCACTTTCATTTGTCATTGTCTATTTTCTATTAAGAGTTGTACCAGTTACCGAATGCTAGATAACTATATTATATTAAGGTCAGCAAACAGACTCTTCCATTCTTCCCTTTCTTCTTTGAATGCTTGAACCTTGTTAGCCATTCTCCCTTTTAACTCCCTTTTTAAGCCTTTTGTTTCAAGCTTGAACATTATTTTTCAGGCCAATAAGGGACTTTGTTAAGTCTACCATATATATAATTAAGATTCTTTTGTTAAAATTGTTTTGTACCAATCACTTCTTATGATAAATCTGATGATGTAAATGCATGCACATATAGTAAAAGAAAAGCATTAGTAAATACAACATATACAAGGAGCAAAATATATTTTTACAAGTAAACTAGTAAGAAATATTCTTTCATATGCCTTATTTAGGATTTTCTATACAAAAGGAAGGCATGGCTCTAGCTTAGGCTTGGATTCTTAGAGTTTATTTACATGCTAGGTTCAAAGGTTTGATAATTTAAAGGTTTCCAAATTATTCTTTATCATCGTCTATTATAGATGAGTAAGGCATCACAATCCTTACCCACTATTATAACCTCAAATGGAAAAGGGTTCAATTCGAGTGAAAATTTTCGCTAGCTCACACAGAAGTTTTCACTTTACGAGAATGTAGGTACTTGCTCTCTCCTAAGAAAGAACAAAACTCGGGTTTAGAGTTTATGCATGAATGCATGTGTAGTTTGTGTAAAGGGACATGCCAGTCCAAATAATTAAATAAATTAGTACACATAAAAAATTAAAATCTACAAAACAAAAAAATAGGTTAGTGCATATGAGACAAATCATAAAAAATCACATAATATAACTATCAAAGTAAGACTTAAGATAATATGCAACTAAAAAAAGGCTTGACTCTTTAATGTTTCTTATAACTTTCAAGTCCAAAAACTTACTCATTAGACACAAAAACTATGAAGTCATCACCAATCTTTTTTTTATCTCGATGTGATTAGCCACCTATATAAATCTATTCCTTTTAAGGTTGTCTTAAGCTTAAATTAAGGATTCTTAAAAAGAATAAGTTTGATCTACTTCAATATAATTTAGTTTGGGAGTTGGTTACATGTAAGAAAGGTTTTAGTACCCTCACAATGCCTAAAGTTGGTACCAAATTAATTTTATATTATCTTATCTAAACTTTAACTCAAATGGTTTTTATTAATTTCAATATTTAAATACTAGAAAAAAGGTTTTTAGATTTTCACCAAAAGATAAATTTTCCTCACCTGAAGAGTAATAAATATAAACTCATTGTTCACTTAATATTGCTTCGTTGTCGGATTTATTAAATATTTTATGAAAAATCAATCACAATTCCTTTTTATTTACTTACAAAATATTATAATAAAAAAATACTATCAAAATATCATAGAAAAATATCATATAATAATATCATAATTAAAACATGTAATCATGCCAATATCATTAATAAAAATCATGCCAAAATATTATAATAAAAATTATACAAAAAATGCAAAGATATCATGCATTAAATATCATTAAAAATATGCAAATAAATATTGAAAATCATGAAAATAAATATAAAAAATGCAAAATAAACTAAAAAAATCATACCAAAGTTTCTTTTTATTTTCCTCATCACTTTTAATTCAATCACAATTAAAAAATAACATAAAATAAAAAATAGAAAAAAAACCAAAACTAAAAGTAATAAAAAACCAAAAAATAAAACAAATAAAATCAAAATTGAAATTGAAATTGAAAAGAAAAACAAAAACAAAAATGGAAACTGCAATCAAGTTGGGTCAAGATGAGGGTAGGCACATGGGTTGCTTCGGTCAGGGTGCGGATCAGCCCTTTTTAAATGAAAACATTTTGACCTTGGTATAAAAAGTCAAAAGTTAGCCTTTTTTTCTCAAACTTCACTTCCTCATTTTTTCTTTAACTCAAATTTGCTCTAACTTCTCTTTAGGAATTCTACTAGAAAACTCAACCCAATTCCAAAAACTAACCAAAATCCCAAAATTTGGCACCAAAAAATTCAAATAATGCCACAAATTTTAATTTTTTCAAAAAATTTGAAGAACCCAAAAGTAAGTTGTTGTGAAAACCTTTTGACCACTATGAAATTCAACCAAAAACTTCAATCTTCTTGAAAAATTCAAGAAAAACACCAAAAAATCCCTAAAAAATCTCAAAAAATTCAAAATTCTTCAAATCTAAAAAAAAAAAACTTAGAATCAAAAAATCAAACTAGAACCCAAAAATCAAATCCAAATTCTAGAATCCTAGAGAATTCAACCCAAATCCAAAATCCTAAAAATTCAACCCAAATCAAAATCTCAAAAATTTCAAAAAGATCCTGAAATCCTAGAATAAAAAAAAGAAACCCAAAACCCAAAGACCAAGAACAATTCCAAAAGAAACACAAAAAATTGAACTAGACCCTAAAACCCATAATCAAAATCCAAAACCTAAAAAAATTTCAATGCTCTAATTACTGTGATTTACTTGTTTCTTGCTTATTGTTTTTATTTGCTAATTGCTTCCTGTCTCTTTTTAATTACAAATTTAGAGTCTTTTTATAAGGATGAAATCCCACCTTAATTTGGAAAAACCTAAATCCCACCTGGATTATTTTTAAGATTTTATTTTTCCAAAATCTTTCCCTTTTCTATGGATTAGAGACCAAGTATTTTCATAAAAAAATTAGTAATCTTCAACAAATCCAAGAACTAGATCTTAGGCTTTCCTTTTTACCAAAAACAAAAAAAACTATTTTTTTTGTTTTTCTATTTTTTTGGGCACATGTTTTAAAACCATAAATAATAAAAAAAAAACTAAAACTAAAACTAAAATAAAAACCAAAAAATAAAATAAAAAATAATAAAAGTGAAAATAAATTGAGCTAAAAAATAATTTTGGGCTTTTTTTTGAATCTTTGGACCTAAAATTCAATTTAACAATTAAAATTTAATAACAATTTTGCATCCCATCTTTAAGAATTCAAAATTCATTTTGATACCAAAATTTTTTTTGAATAAAATAAAGTGTCTAAATTGTTTTAAATACATTTTTGTCTTAGGTTTTGGGTACATTGCAAAAGATAAAAATAGGGGATGATTCAAGCTTGTGCTTTTGGAGATCTTGCAAGAAAAGGATAGTGGGTCTTGTGCCATGACACAAAGATGGAACCAACATTGTGGCCAAGGCAACCCTCTTAATGCAGATATTAGTAAGCCTACTGTTATCACTCCCCTGCCTCACAGGTTTGTCATCAAAGATTTGGTAGTGGGCCTTACCCAATTTTACTAACAAGATAGGTTGGATTATCATTTGAATTGGAACTATCTCATTTAATTCATAAAGTTACATTTAAGAGTTGTCATCTAATAATTTTGAAATTTATATTTCAATATTTGTAATATCTTCCTCTAGACTAATGTTTTGACTTTTTATATAAAAAATTACTAATTTTCTTTTTTATCTTTTCATTTTATAAAATCGATAACTATGTTGCACAATAGAAGAATGTTATTCTATTTGTTTCAATCTCAAATTATGAAAAGTAAGATGGCATATGTCATGAGGTTAAGTTAAAATTTCCATTCAAAAAAATAATTTGGTTAAAGTTAGAATTGTGCATATCTTTTTCCTTACTTGATCTAATACTATCCAAAAACTCATAGATCTTAAGGAAAAATACAAAGCACATGGTTATTGGCCTCACTTGTGAACTTGTGCTGCTCATGATTGTTTGCATCCTTGGTTACTATGTGAGGATTAATAATAACAAGAAGTTATATTTTTTTTCCTTCTTGTTCCTCTTCTTCTCTTTTAGAGGGAGAGGCATGGGAAAGGGTAATTTGTTTTGAAGGCTGATGATAGGTGATGTTAGTTTGAAGGCTCTTAACGTAGACATACACATGGAACTGTACCTTAATTTATGTGGAGACCAGCATTCAACCTATGAAGTATTGTTCGTTTTGACCCAAAGGTCTTACAATTTTATCCTACAAAAGGTGTCTCACAAGTTTAAGTTTAAGTCTTAACTTATATATCATTTTTTATCCATACATTTTTCCAATGTGAGATTGGGGGCATAACAATCTCTTCACCTTTAAAGCTTGGTGTCCCTATCAAATCGAGTCCAATTACAAGACCAAGATCACACTAGATGTTACGATTCTAGATGTGGCTCTCCATTGTGCAGCACTTAGTGACTTTTATGACCCCGTCATGTAACACTTAGTGACTCCCATAAGGTAGTACTTAGTTTTCATCAACTAGTGACCACTCTGATACCATTTGTGGATACTCATACCTAACCTACGAGGTATTATTTACCTTAACTCAAAGGTCTCATGGTTTTATTCCATAAAAGTCACCTCTCAAGTTTGGGTTTAGATCTTTACATATATATCATATCATATCTACACATTTTTTATGTCATGCCCTTAGATCAAGATGTAATACAACCATATTATCTTGAAGTAAAACCATAAAGTAATATGAAGCCTTCTTTCTTAATTATTCTAAAATTTTTTAATAAACTTAAATAGTCTACCAAGTAAAATCAATATCTTTAATCCAATTAATGATACATTCTATATATCCAAATACAAACCATATAAAAATAAAAAACTATTTCATAAGATTTCATTAGCCAACATTGTCTCCGATGACTAAGTAATCTTACACATTTGATCTTCTAACTTTTTATAAAACTAAGCAAACTTATCACTTACTCATTTGTAAAGAAAAAGTAAAAGAAAAATGAGCAAACCATAGCTTAGCAAGTATAGACTCACACACCTTATCAGATCAAGCATTATTTTCATACATATTATATAGATCATTCAAAACATTTGTTAAATCATATTGTCCAAATATTTCCAAAATCATCATTGTGTCAAGCATTTCATAGATCATAAATCAATATTAAAATATGTCGATTCATAAATTATTACAAAATATACTGCTATTCAAATATTGTAATCAAATCAAATCATAGATCAATAATTAAAATCATCATAAATCATTTTTATCATAAATTATTAGTTTATCATTATTTTATTGTTAGCTACGATCATTACTATAATCGATGATGTTGGCCGTATCAATAATTTCATTCTCATGATCATTGCTAACTATTATAACCCTTTAGTCGGGACCTTATGCTAACTACTATAACCTGTTAACAGGGCCGTATGATCATTTCTATGCTACTAATATTACTGGTTAGCTAGGATTATAGAACTAGTTCTGGTGTTGATGATTTCACTTTTCAGGGATGTAAAAATATAGCTATCATAAAATCATTTCTTAAACATAAATCATTTTTTCATTTCATTCATAAGCATGATCCATCATTTACATAGCAAAAACATAAAATAATCATATGCTTGGTTCTATTTTCATATATCAAAAATAATGAAATAAAACATTTTCTCATTTAGAAACATACATATATACATATGTTTAAAAATAAGCAAAGTGTGTGAGATTGTACTTACTGCTTTTCGATTCCATCACTTAGTTATTCCTTCAAAATACTTAATGACCTATTCAAGATAATTTCAACATAATAGAAATTAATCAACACATTTCGAGACCAATGATATCAAAAACAATGAAGTTAAACAAGAATTAACTCAAGTAACTAATTTTGTAGCCTACTTTACTGTCACTAAAATGACCATAACTCTAGATATATAACTCAAAATTAAAATCTTTTTAATGCGTTAAAAACTAGACTCGATAAGCTTTCTACCCGTATATCGCCCATCTCATGATTCCTTGTGGATTGATTATAATAATTTTTGTAATCCATGTCATATGTTATTGTCAGATAGCATATATACTTTCTAATAAAAATTACACATATATTCATAGGAAACTCCAAATTCAATTTTTCTTATTCTATTGGAAAGTAGACTTAATAAGCTTTCCAAACATATATGGCTTAATATATAATTTCTTGTATAAAAATTAAGACAATTTTTGTAATTCAACCTTAATGCTACTACTTTACAGCCTGCATATCCTTAAGTAAAAATTAGACACTCTTCATAAAAAACTCGAATTCAACTTCTGTTTGTTTCATTAAAAAGTAGATTCAACAAGCTTTCCAACAGTATATAATACTTATAGCAATAATCTATCCATTAATAAAAAAATCCATTTTAATTCACTGTTGCAGATTATAGCATCTTATCCAAACATAATTTCTCCTTCAATCTTTAAAACCTCAAATCCCCACTTTCAGCCTTTAAACTTCATTCAATAATTATCAATAAATCTTAAGAACATGAAATAAACAAAGCTCAATAATTATCCAAATAGATCATGAAGATTAATGAAAGATTTATAATTTTCTTGGTTTTTCTCTCAAAACTTTAACTCCATATAATAACAACTAATATGATATTTTTCTTAAATGAAAAGAGAGTAGATACTTATCATTAGGAAATTAACTCAATTGTAGTCTTCAATTTTGGATCTGTACTTGATTTTTCATACTTTTTAACCCCAAGAAAGATAAGGAAGAAAAACTCGTATTTTATTTTCTATTTCACAATAACTAGGTTTTTTTTTAATAAAACACTCAACAACTTTTTTTTTAATAATTAACCTCCTAATTAACTTAATGGACTTTAGTAATAGTCTAACCAAATTATTATTTAGGCTGGGATATTATAATTTGTTTCAAGTTAAACTCTCTTAATTGAAGATGAAGTAGCTAACTGTTAGTGAACATTTTTTTTTACTGATGAGGATGACATTTCTTCATGAATCAATTAAAGCCTTAGATATTCTTTTATTAAAAAAATATATAATTGTAAGTTATTTTCGAAAAGAAAATACACATTCAATTTGAACAGAAAGAAAACGAATACATTAGAAAACATATAAATCTTTAATGTTTGTAAACTATGTTGGAACTATATTGGTTTAATTCAAGAATTAGCGTGAAATCCAATCCAAGTATGTACATCACATGAATAAATTCTTTTTTTTAAAGTTTTTTTCATACGAAGAGTTAGATTTTCATATTTATATTTATCAGTGATGTGTCGGACACAAGTATTTAAAAAAAATGAAAAATAAAAACATCTTTTTTATAGGAGGGCACGGCCCTATTATAGCTAGGGGGAAAGAGAATAGTTTGGTTTGAATCCATGCACTCATGTCGTCCTTAGACTTTTTCGCCATAAGCTAAGAAGTGGAAAACATAAAAAGGACATACTTTGCAAATGGACATTTCATGCTTCCATGATTAAATTTGAAATTGACATCTTTAAACTTGTTGGCTTATTTCTCAGGATAAATATTAAAATACAGTGGATAAAAGATGAAAGGGGCCTGTATTTCATGTTATAGCAATTAATAAACTACTAATAGATTTCACTCATTAAAAGAAAAGGCTGCCTGTGCTCAATTGTGAATGTGAGATGCTAAAGACGTGCGCTCCTCTTTTTACTTTCTCTTAGTTTATTCATGAATAAGGCTGTCCTGGCTTGTAAGTTGTACACCAAAATCTTCAAAAGGCCCAATTGTTGGCTGCATGACAAGAAACTCCCCCAATTTTTTTTTCTTTCTAAAATTCTAGAGATTGTCATTTGAACTTGGACCGAGTCTCTAGCTTTGCCTATTTACATCACAAGAAAAGCAAAAGGAAAAAAGGAGGAATTTTTTTTTCAACAATCAAAGCCAACTTGCATTTTTAATAAAACAACACAACTGTAAATCATTATCATCTTTTCCTGCAAATTTCTTCTTTTTTTTTTTCCCCACTCTTAATCATGCCATCTCCTACCATTTTTTTAGCCAGAAGAGAGAGAAAACGAAGAGAATTTCTCTCTTGGCAGACACTCCAGGAAATGACCATGCATATCATCTCCTGGGACTAGGCCTGTTTTCAACCCTCCTACCATGTCTTTCTCATTCTAGCCTCTCTTTTCTTCCCTTTTCTTTACCATTAAAAAGTAAATGATATCTCATTTCTGGCCTTGTATTCTTTTACATTTCAATTGAAAAGCACCCATGTTCTCTCTGCTTGTTTGCTTGAAAATACACCATTCCTCTCTATAACAAAAAAAACTGCATTCTAAACAGAGAGCTGAGCAGGAAAATATGAGGGATAATTCACCGGAAAAGAAATCGGGTTGTGGGATATTGAATGCAGTTTTTGGGAAGGGTAGGTTTTGGCTTAGAAGGTCTACTTCTACTGGTTCATTGCCAATCCATAACAACAACAATGTTAAAACAGCAAGCTCAAATACAAAGAGGAGGCGGAGTGGTTCCGATGAGTCTTCCTTTTTTAACTCTTCGGTGAATGGACCAGAAGCGCCAACAAAACCATCCACGAAACCGCCTCCAAATCATCCCAAGTCCCCTGCGTTACATCAACAATACCAGGTTCGGAAACATCCTGATGAAGTAACCAGAATAACACCTAACCAAGGATATGTCAACCGTGGTAGAAGGGTGCCCAAAGAAGCTCTTAGTATCTCCGGTGAGCTTGAAAACATGATCGTGGATCATAAAAAAACAAAAGGAAACAGCAACCTGGTTCGAGCCTCGTCGAGTAATATTATGCTTTATGGCAATTTAGGCAACTTGAGGCAACCCGGAGGAGGAAACACTAATTCATATAACGTTATTGATCAACTCCCTGCGACTGCAAGAGAGGACATCTCAACACCTAATGGGAAATATCGTAACAGTGTAATGGGAAATGTGGTGAAGAAACCGTTTGAGGAAAAGCGTGCGGAAGAACAGCCAGCTTCTCTATGCAGAGCTCTTTCTACAAGAATGGACCCCGAAACACTGAAAATCATGGGCAATGAAGATTATAAAAATGGGAATTTTGCAGAAGCATTGGCTTTGTATGAAGCAGCCATCGCCATTGATCCAAATAAGGCTTCATATCGAAGCAATAAAAGTGCAGCCTTAGCAGCATTAGGCAGGATTCTTGAGGCAGTTTTTGAGTGCAGAGAAGCCATTCGAATTGAACCTCATTATCACAGAGCTCACCATCGGTTAGCAAACTTATATCTCAGGTAAAAAAAAGTTGCTCATATTTAAACAATCATGAATATTCGAGTTAGTATTTGTAACTGATAAAATTGTACAGACTAGGAGAAGTGGAAAAGGCAATATATCACTACAAGCATGCAGGCCTTGAGGCTGACCGTGATGACATTGCTAAAGCTAAAACTCTTCAGGCACATTTAAACAAATTTACTGAAGCTAAAAGGCTACGAGATTGGAACACCCTGCTAAAAGAAACAGATTCAACTATTAATGCTGGTGCAGATTCAGCTCCACAGGTATGCATAAATAATCAAACCAATCCAAAAAAACCTCAAATCCCATCAAAATTTAGTATTATGATTTGTCCGTTTACAATATATAACTTGTTTTCTTTTTGTCAAGATATATGCATTGAAAGCCGAGGCCTTGTTGAAGCTCCACAGACACCAAGAGGCCGATGAAGCATTATTGAAAGGTCCAAATTTCAATGTTGATGACTGCACTAAATACTTTGGCCCAATTGGTAACGCGAATTTGCTAGTTGTTCGAGCTCAGGTGGACATGGCTGCCGGCAGGTTAGTGTTCTACTATATTTTTTATTTTACTACTATCAGTACCTATAGAATTAAGTGATGCAGGAAAGTACTGCTTCAGGCAAATTTAGGCAAAGAGCATAGGGGGTCTATGCATAAAGGATAGATAATAGGTAGAGTGATGCAGGGAGTTTATGATCCTAAGCTGAATTAATGTTGTAAAACAACTCAAAAGTAGATTCTTGCTGGAGCAAGAGTAACCAAACCAAGGGTATAGATTAGAGCTGGCAAAATCTGACCTTTACCTACCAAATGGGGCTAAATTTGCACGAAATGATTGCGTTTTGGCCTTTTGGGTTAATTGTTTTGTTTGTTATGACTGGACACCTACTTCCCCCACCTTTTTTTATTTCTTTATTCCTTTTTCATTTACTGTTTGACATTGAATTGGTAATTTCTAGGTAAGTTCAACTTTGACCTTGTCTTTGCTTTATGCGTACGGGTATTTGGTGTTACTAACAGCTTGATAAAGAAATCTAAAAGGTAAATATTAAGAAATTCAGAGCAGTTCCTGCTCCAGTCAGAGCAATATATATGACAGGCGAAAAATGAAGAGAAAATTGCTATTTAAATTGAAATCCAACACTTAATCTATAAAACTTAAGGTCATTGGCTCAGTTTCCTTAAGCCGAAACCAAAAACTGTGTCATAAGCGCTAATATGCAGGCCAGCTCATGTGCCAGGTATCTCTAATGATAATGAACAGCATAAAACAGGTTGTTTAAGTTGAACCTTGATTTACAGGTGGGGTTCGCTTCTGCACCATTGGAGAATTACCAAATTTTTGACTTGATCCAAACAGAAACTGGTGCCAGCTACAGAAATGCCCTGAAGATTTTTGTCTTATAAAATTTTTTACTTGAGTTTGGTCCATTGTTTTAAATAGAATGGTAAATTTAAACTTTATGAAAAAGACAATTATCGCCAATAGGATAATTTTCAATTTAAAAGCCAAGGGAATAAGGTAGAGAACATGCTATCTATTTGCAAATTTGGTTGATCTTTTGGGACCTGCCACTAATTATAACAATACACAAAATGATCTTTCATACAATACTGTCAGCCAACTCAACAAATAATGTTTTCTTGATGATTGTCTAAAGATTTGATGATGCCTTGGCGGCGATTCAGCGAGCTGTTAGGCTTGACTCGAACAACAAAGAAGCAAACTGTGTAATGAGGAAAGCTAGAGCAGTGGCAGCAGCTCGATCAAATGGCAATGAGTATTTCAAGGCATCAAAATTCTCCGAGGCGTGTGTTGCTTATGGCGAGGGGCTTGATCATGATCCACACAACTCCGTCTTGTTGTGCAACCGAGCAGCTTGTCGCTCCAAGCTTGGACACTACGAAAAGGCAATAGAGGACAGCACCCATGCCCTTAATGTGCGCCCTGGCTACAGCAAAGCTAGACTAAGAAGAGCCGATTGCAATTTCAAGGTGAGACTAATAAACTTGAAACTAATTTTTACATGATTAATAGATACAATAGCTAAAACTGAGCTCAACAGTTCATTCAGTTACTTTTTAAGAATTGACATCCAATAAATTTGAGATTTAAATTTCAATACCTATAATCTTTTTTAAGGCAGTCCTCCTTTAAAGCTACAATAGGTAATACTGGTCACAATTGACAGTTAATGTGGTGCACACATGTCACAGTATTATACATTTTTTGTGTATAGATGTAGATGTGTGTGCTAAACAAGTCAAATAATTGTGTGTGCCTATAGAATGTGTTCAATAATCTAATAATGATGTATTGGATATATGTAATAGTTGGGAAAATGGGAAGCTTCACTGCAAGACTATGAGATCTTGCAAAGAGAAACACCGGACAACGAGGAGGTGAAACGGGGCTTGTCTGAGGCTCAAATGCAACTCAAGAAACTACATGGCGAAGTTATATAAGACGAGAAGAGTACGATGGAGCTTGGTGAACACGAAAGATGAGCCCGACATGGAGAAAAGAGAGGAAGCTCAAAGGCAGCGACAAAAGACACCAGCCAAGAAATTATGGACAGCAGGTTTGGTTGTTGTGTTGCCTGTCGGGCAAAGTTATTAATTAATATCGTACCAATAGTGTTTCGATTTTATTTAAAAATATGGTATATGCCAGAATTAGTGATTTCGGTATATTATTGTAGATTTTTCAGTTTAGTATAAATATATATGAATTTATATGTTATAATATTATTAATAATTTACAAAATAAATATGTAATATTTTTAAAAATTAAAGAAATAAATTTAAAAGTATAGAAATAATATCATAAAATTTTCATAATATTTTTAAACATTTAATCTAATTATATAATATTTAAATAAATACTTTTTATGTAAATATTAAGATAAAAACAAATAAATGAAAGGATTAACCTTGACTTCAGGATTATTAAACTTTAGAAAGAGAGCACAATTACTTTCTTAAAAAAGATTAAAATACTTATGAATTTTGATTTTAAAAAATAAAGTACAAAAAAACAAATTAAAATAAGAAATAGAAAACCTCAACTTTTAATGGTTTTTTTAATTAATTTTATTTATATTAGGTTAAAAATAGTTACACAATAAAAGACAAATTGAAAATTTCAAAACATATTTTATATTTACATATAGATCGAAATAAGTTAATTTATCAAAATTTATAAAAAACAAACAAAATCAATGAAAACAATAAATAATTTTTAATATCAAATCTAATAAAAAATCTTTAAATGTATTATATTTAAATATAATTGAAACCATCAACCGAAAGAACCGATACTAAAATGAAATTAATAACTATGTTGTTTGAGCAAATGTGAAATTAGGTTCGATAAAAAAGGGTTGCTTTGCTATTGTGAAGAATTTGGAAGGGAAATTTTGATACCGTTAAAATGCGACATTAAATATTTGGTAACAATTTGATTATATGTGTGCATATTTTCTTAAAGGTTTTATTTTATAATTATTTTTATAAAATAAATTTTTTAATTCCACCAGCAAAAGAGATTATCTCATATATTTTTTAATTATTTTTTATTTTTATTATATACATATATATATGGTCTTATTCATCATGACAATGGAGTTTTTAAACATCACTGAATGTGACTATAGTAATTTCTTTTTTACATTTATTTATTTTTAATATACAGACAATGAAAATTTTTAATTTCCAGATTAAGAGACTAGCAATGTGCATTTGAAGCTTCATTATTTTCAGCTTCCATAGTCAATCACTCAATCTATAATATATATTCCAGGATAGATTTGGGTTTCCATATTGTTTTAATTTGGACTTTTGGGCTAAATTTACAGACTTATAGGCCGGGCCTTAATCTCCATATGGCCCATTGTTTCTACTAGCTTGAATTGGCTTTACGTTGGGAAAAGACCTGAACTTGAATGACATTATGTCTTTCTGTAAATGTCACACTTTAGTATATTTCAGAAAATTAAAAATAGGTACAACTATAATTTTATAAATATTCACTACTATAAAGGTCTTATTAACTTAAATCAGGGAAACTTTCTTAATACTTTATTAAATTTATTAAATTTAGAGTTTTTTTAAATATTGTTCTTTAAAAGCTTTATTTAGATAATTCTATTATAATACTAAATTCTTAAAAGCTCTGTTCATAAAAGACAACCAATCTCGTGTAAATAACATTTCAAATGCCCTTGTACATGATCAGAATAGGAAATTAAATCCAAGGGTGAAAGCAAGAAAATTAATTTGTCAATACATTCACGGTACATGCTAACAAATATAATAACAGTTAATTTCAAAAAGTTCATATATTATTATAGTGCATTGAATAGGAAATTTTCACATGCATGACACATTGTATGAATAGTACGACAAACATTTATAAACTTATAAGCATTTAGGTTCAAATCCCATTTTAGATTACCTAAACATAAGTATTTAAGTTCAAATCCCAATAGTTTATGTTTGCTATAATTTCGTCTTGAATTTCAATACTTTGACTCATATATTCGACTCTATATAATTTAATATATTGTTAATGTATAAATCTTATGCACCATCAATATACCATAAGTTGTAATTTTATTAATTCATAAATTTAAAAAACTTAAAAGTCTTTAAAAGTAATTAAATACTAAAAATTATATAATTGAACATAAATTTATTAAATTCTCTTTTTCAATCTTACCCTTTTAAAAAACTTTAATTTTTTAAATTTATAAATTAATGAAATAACAGTGCATTGAAATAAACTTCTTATAAATTTATATGATTTTGTTTGTTTCAGAAAATTTTTTTTATAGAAGATTGTTTTGTTGAAAATTCAAATCTCTAAAGTAATGTATCGACCATGATGCATCCATATCATGAATAAAAAAAGACCCAGTCCAAGTCACATATCCAAAAATAGAGTCCTATTTTTTTTAATACCTAAAAGAGGAAAGACTAGTTGTTTTCTTCATTAATTAACTCCCTTGCTCTAAAAAATGCGTTGTCTTTTCTAAATCGCAACCTCGTTTCTCTCTAACCACAAAACCAACCCATCATCCTCAATGAAGCCACCTCTTTCCATGCAAACCCTAAATTCCACCTTAACCTTCAACTTTCTCACCTTTGGCACTCCCTACATTTTCTTTCGTACCCCATCTCCCCCATGGAGGAGCGGGTCGCGCCTTCTGCCAAGGACCCTCACTTGCAGTCGTCGAGACCCGAACCCACTCCCAGCAACAACAACGACGGCCTTTCCCTGCAGCTAGCTCCCCCTCCAGGCAAACCATTAGCAACCTACATCGTCCAAATCCCTAAAGATCAAATATATCGCATTCCACCTCCCGAAAACGCCCGTGTTGTAGAAAGTTACCGTCAGGCCGCCGTGCAGGCGAAGAAAAAGAAGAGGCCATTTCGCACGTATTTGATATGGATTGCCATTGTTTTGGTTGTGATTGGTATTATGATAGGCGTAACTCTAACTCTAATCTACCATTCTTTTACCCCTAAAGCTCCCGTTTTCTCTGTTTCAAAGCTCCATGTCAAGCAGCATAAAGATGGTAGTCCCCCTACATATGATGTAACACTGAAAGTCAAGAACCCCAATGAAAAGATGGGAATCAAATACGGGTCAGTTGCTGATGATGCGGAGCTAACTTTCTGGACGAAAAAGCTTGGTTTTGGACAATTTCCAAGCATGTATCAAAACAGCGGTGATTCGAACGTTGTTCATGTTAAACTAGATGGACCCGAAGATCAATCAGTTCCACCTAATGTCCAGAGGAGTATGAATGACAAAAAACCAAAACATGAAATCTCTTTAGTGCTAAAGTTCAATTCTCCATTGTTGCTGAACGTTTGGATATTCAAGATGTGGAGCAGAGACATGGATGTCAAGTGTAAGTTTAGGGTGAGCACCATGGGTAAAGGAACTAAGATTCTGAACGAACATTGTATGACCAACTTGTCCAATTGATATCAAAGGTAAATTATTTTGTAATCGACAATGTGAAGCATTTCTTTGTTTTAATTCTTATATTATTAGATCATTACTTTCATAATTATTTCATATGTCAAAGAAACAGGTGGTCAATATGTTAACTGACTATTATTTTATCCACCATTAGTAGAGTTTTTTTCTTTATTTTACAAGTCAGATTAAATTATTATCATTTGTTTTTCTTTTTATTTTTTAATACATTTAATTTTGTTGTTGGAGTCTAAAACTTTCATTGATAATGCATGAGATCATTTTTTTATAGAAATTATTCCTTAATATTATAGTGAAGAGATTCACTTTTTTTCTTTATTTTCTTCCTAATTTTACTCTCTAACGTTGTTAACTTTTGTGTTTAGGTACGGTCAACAACCTCTTGAGATCTCTCCATGCAATTTTATTTGAAAGAAAGTGTGACAACAAATCCGCCTATGCCTCATTAATATTTGTTAATTCTTTCCTTCTTTTTTTTTTTTTTAATCTTTGAAGCCTGTACTAACATTTTCTTCCATGTAATTAGTAGATAGACATTGGTTATGGATGGAATTGAGGTGTTTTATCAAGCTAGCTTTGGCTTTTTTGATCTGTTTATGTTTGTCTTGCCAAGCCTTAATAAGGATATAAAAGATATATATACATATAGTATATATTTCTACCAAATTTACCGGAAAATAATATATTAAATATTAAAAATAGAGTTTTAACCATCAACAAAGAAAATTTTTTCAAAAAAAAAAAAAGTGGAAGCATGGAAGGAAGTTGAAAAAGCTCCTTAAAGGAGAATACAGATCATCGAAAGATTCCAAAATCATCAAAAGCTTTTTGTCCATCTTTTCTTTTTAAGATGTCTCAAAATTATTATTTTTTAACATCTAAAACTTTTACTTTTTATTTTTTAAATATTTTTTATGAATTTTTTTTTTATTTTTTGACATAAAAAATTATGAAATTTTAATTTTATAAAAAATAATTAACATTTAATATTAAATACATTAAAATCCAAACTTTTTTCTTAAATTACATGAAAGTGAATACCACCCAAACAATTTAAGATAAAAGGGAGTAATTGTTTTTAATTTAGAAAAAGAAGAATTTGAGCGTAACTCTTTGAACAAAGACATATAGAACAAAATGCTTTGATATTACATTAAGGCTTTACTTGATAGAGAGGATGGATATGGGTAAAGATAAAAAAAATTTGTTAATTAATGATTAAGCTATAATATAAAAAAAGTGATTATGAATTTTAACCATTAGATTAAAATTTTTTTTATCATTTCCCCTTTTCGTCATTCTTATTAAATAAAGCCTCAAATATGAATGATTCTATTCCTATGCCACTAAACTTAAAGATCTAGGAGTAGAGTTCAAAGAACTCAATTTGAATCAAAATGCATCTTGGATATATATTTTTTTATATGGAGGAGGCCATAGAGAAAATGATTGCGAATATTAAAATTTGAATCTTAAAAGTGATTATATGAATAAATTAAATTAAGTTTCAAGTTCATTCATCTTATATGTTTAAAAACTTTAAGAATGACAGTCTTTTCTTTTCTTTTTTTTTTTTAATTTGGAAGGTAAGAAAACTGACTTATTAATAATGATTAGAAAAGAGTTCAAAAACAGCAGATACAAGTAGAAATGATACAATTGGTTTTAAAAAGGTAGAAATGAGACAAATGGAGAAACAAAACCCGGCAAGCATAGACTAATTACAGTCAAGCTACCGAACTAGAGGTGCAAGAAATCCCAGCTTTAGACAAACCCACCTGAATCAATCTCATGGAGGCTGCATTTAAAGGTGACACCCTTAATTCTGCATTTGAGATTTTTAATGTTTCTTGAAGAACAAAATTTTGCACAAGACTAAATTCAAACAATGTTTTGAAGGACTAGGCCCCAAGCGGAAAATCATTTATTTGGGGCCCCGTTTTCAGACTACATTGAAAGATCAAAAGAAAACCCATGTCGCAATATTACGGGCCAAAATCATATAAAGGAATGCGGCTACTCGTTGCTACTCCAATTTCACTAGATAAATATTCGAGCTTGGATAATAAACCATTATGCTTTGACTGAAAATGGGTTGTAAAATAAACTCCCTGGAACCAACAGACTTATGCCAGGTCCCAGCAAGAAAATCATGTATCAGAACTGAAACTATTGCCTTGCCTTCCCTTCTTATAAAACAAATAAAGGCGAAGCTGTTTCCACTATTTATGCAAATCCATTGAAACCCAACTGCCAAAGACCGTAGAAGTCAGATTGTAAAATATTTCAAGACATGTGGGACATTTGAAAACAAGATTTTTGCAAAGTAAGAGCTTGAAATTCCTTTGGAGTAAAAGAATTGGAATTTAGGCAAAAGGGTTTTTAGCAAAACTGGGCTTCTTTCAATGAGTTTTATGGTTTGGGTTTGTCAAAAGCCATGGCTCTTGAAGAAGCCAATTCAGGGTTTGGTTCAAGACTTTGGGGGTTTACAAGCTTGGGATTTCAAGATATCCCGAATTTGAGTATAACGATGAAAAAGGAACTGGTAAAAAGATATCAAATGGCAAAGAAGAGAAAGAAAAATAAAACGGTTAGGTGGGGGAAGAAAGCTGTCGGCCACCAGATCTGAGGCTGGATGGCCTGATCGATCGCTCACCAGCCTTGATCGATTGGCCGACGAACCACTCTGGCGTCAACAGACGCAAGGAGCGGAGAAGATGAAATTGATCACGAGAGAAAAATGAAGAAAAAAAAAGGCTCTGTCCTTGATGGTCCACGTGGCAGTTACCTATCACGGGACAGTTTTTCTTACGTAGCACCTCTAATGATGTTGTCAATTACCTTTAAGTATAAATGCAATCCAACAAATTAGAAATGTCACAAAATATTTTGTTTTTTGATCACATTAATTTTTTCTGTTAAAACATAATAAAATTTATTTGAAATAAAAATTGAGGGACCAAAATATTCTAAATAAATAAAAGATTTAGAATCAAAATGATTCTTTTTCTATGGTTCAAGGGCTAAAAGTGCCCTTATAACATAAAATTTTGATTTTTGCCTCTTAATTTGTATTTGCATTATTTGGCTACTTAATTACCATGATTTTTTTACTTTATTCAAAATTACTGCAACATGGCTAATTCTTTAAAACATAGAAAGAAGGCTTCAACCTTCGACCACATGAATAAAACAAGAAAATATAAAGAATGGTTTCTTCTCCATTACTTTTTTATTCGTTACTTTTTAATATCTCTATCATTAATATTCACATATATAGAATTGACTCATAGACTATGAAAATCAAATATGTGAATAGTAATTAAAAATGTAGTGAAATATAAGGAACATAAAAATAAAATAAAAAAACCAACCTCGAAAATATAAGGAAGTTTAAGCTAGCATTTCTCTGCTCCAATCTCATGTCATTTTCCCAAGAAAAGATCTGCAACTAAAGCAGAACAATTATTGTATAGTAATTTTCATTGAACAAAAACTCAGTGGAGATCTCTACTGTTTTATTAAATGTTAATATAAGGTCAACAATAATCCACATCATCATTCTTAATTAATAGCACCAAAACTTATAGTTTTATTGAACTTAAAGACGTTAACCATTTCAAGTGGCACAATAAGCATCAGGATTTCTCTGATCCGAAGAAGAAGAGAATCATCATCCAAATCAGCAAAAGGGTCCTTTATCTTAATATATTGTTTTTTGCAGAGTCTTTTGCTATGACCATAGTTTGTGTTTTATAGTATCTCTTTGTGCCCTGCTTTCCATCTTTATCCTTTTATATTTGATATAGCTAGATTGACATTGCTTTGAGTTGAAGAAGCAAAGTGAAGAATAAAAATTTTGATGCCCTGTATTGAGACCTACAAAAGCACAAAAGAAAGAATAACCAGGTATACCTATGAGCATTGGATATTGAGACATTTCAGCGGACATTATGAAGTTAAAATCTTTTATACAAGGAAACGCAACATTTTGTCGGGGATTGCCTTAAATCTCTTAATCTCACATCAAAAGTTAAGTAAAATTATAAAAGTTGAGAGTTTATTTTCTATCCTACATCGAGAATTTAGTAAAAGTATGAGGGGTTTCACCTTTTATAAATAAAATGTTTTAGTTTTAATTTAGTAATTCCCAATAGTTAGACATTAATAGAATAACTAAGTGAATAGATTATTAAAATGATGTAATTGAGTTTTTGGTTAAGTTTTGACTTTTTTCACTCAAAAGTTTTATAATTGTAAAGATTTATTTATTAATGGATTTGGTTTAAAGTAAGCCATTTTGGTTTAAGCCGAAACAAATATATTTGTATATTTTTATTCTTATTTTGAGCTTTCTTTTTTCTGTGTGGATGTTGCACTTGCATGTTGATTTTCAAACAAGTGATCTCAAAGTGAGATTTGAGATCTAAAAATATAGTGTGTGCAAGTATTTCAAAATATTTGAAAAATGTATGTCTAATATGCCTATACCAAAATTTGATATTCCTTTATTTGATGAAAAAAAATAATTTTATGTTATGGCAAATTATAATTCAAGATCTGTTAATACAACAAGGGTTATATAAGACATTAAAGAAAAATAAGCTTAAGGGAATATCTGACAATAATTGAAATAGAATTCAAAGGAATGTTATTTGAATTATTAGATTGCTATTAGTTTCAGAAGTAAAGTACAATGTGTTGACTAAAAGTACTCTAAAGAATTTATGAGATAAGCTCGAGGGTATTTACATTTTGAAGTCATTGACTAACAAATTATGTTTAAAGATGGATTGGTGTCTTTAAAAATGAAAAAAAGGTATGAATTTTCATAATCACTTGAATGAGTTTAATATGTTAGTTTCTTAATTGCTGACTACTTTTATTGATGAGTTAGAAAATAAAGAGAATATTTTAATTTTGTTGTCATTTTTGCCTAAGTCTTATAAACTTCTAGTTTAGATTTTACTGGTGAGTAGTTCTACTTTGAAGTTGAATGATGTGACTACCTTATTATGTGAGAATAAAAGATTTATGAGAACATAAATTCATCACCTTAAGGAAATGCACTAGCTGTAGAGAGTTTTGATTGAAAGAGGAATTAAAAGAGGGTTGATGGATCAAGAGATAAAGGAATGACTTAAAAGAAGATTGATAGATCAAGAGAGAGATCCAATTCAAGTTATAAATATTACAATGTTATAGAATATTATTATTGTGATAAAAAGAGACATCCAAATGTGCTGTAAGAAGCTGAAAAAGGATATAACTACTTTTATAAGGGCCAATGATGAGAAAAAATTAGATGAAGGAAATAATAATATCACTGTTGTTATGTCCAATGATAATAATGTTGTTTTGACGACTTGTGTGTATAAGATTCAGACTTTGAAAAATGATAAAAGTTGGGTTTTGGATTTAGCTACTACAGTTTTTGTATGTAATGATAAGAGTTACTTTGTGGAGTTGGAAGAGGAGAAGTATGAGGATATTATGGTTGCCAACAATGAAAATTATAGATTCAAGGTATTGAGAGTATTCGTATTAAATCTCATAATGATGTTGTTAGGACACTGCTTCATGTAAGGTATATATCAAGTTATAGTTATAATTTGATTGTTTTGGGTGAGTTAGCTTCTCATTGATATACATACCATGAACGAAATGATTAGTGCAAATTGTACGAGAATGGTAATGTGATTTTACAAGGGAATAAAGTCAAAAATCACTTGTATATGCTTGATGGAGGCACAGTTGTTAGGATTCTTGAGAAAAAAAAAAAAAAAAAGGGCAATCATGTCAGCTTTTCAAATGCTATTAAAGTGTTTGGAGATTCAACTTGATGAATGATTTATTGAGGTTTGTCTTAAATCTCTTAATCCTACACTAAAAGTTAAGTTAAAGTTATAAGAGTTGAAAATTTATCTTATATCCCATATCGAAGTTGAGTAAATGTATAAAAGATTTTACTCTTATAAATAAGATGTTTTAGTTTTAGTTTGATAATTCTTGATAGTTAGACACCAAAAGAATAGCGAAATGAGCAGGCTATTAAAAGGGTATAATTAACTTTTAGATTAAGTTTTGAGTAAATAATTTTTTTATGACTTTTCTCATTTTAAAAGTTTCATAGTTGTGAAGATTTATTTATTAGTGGATTGGGTTTAAAGTAAGTCATTTTGGATTGAGCCAAAACAAATATATTTGTGTGTTTTTATTTTTATTTAAAACTTGTTATTTTGTGTATGGTGCTACAAATACGTGTTGATTTCCTAATACATTTTGCTACCCAAAAAATACTTTGTAACAAATATACACAGGTTTTATATTTTTGGTTCAGACATTCAGTATATTACACTATAATACAAGTAAAAAAACCCAACACAAGCTACAAGTGACAATATAATATAACTAAGTGGCAACAAGTGATGCCATATGATGGCTTTTTCAAATTCATAATGCATTTAGCAAATGTGTTGCTTGACATGCCTTTATGAGGATTACTAATGGAGGGAAACAGAAAAAGAGAGCTTGAGAATAAGGAGAAGTTGGAGAAAACGATATTGGAAATGGTAAATGTCATTAAGTTTAATAAAATTATGTATTTCGATGTTGTAAATTAAGATGGATGATGTGGATTATTATTGACCTTATATTAATATGAATCTATATTTGATGTACTGTCAGTATATAGATTTTATATATTATTAGTAAATCAAATAATTTCATTTTATTAATGAATGAATATCAATCCTTAAAATAAATATATAAATATTTAATTAAAAAAACTTATTCATTAATAAGTTGGTATCATCTTATTCACCTCATTAATAAAGTGGCATATAATTTATTGATAGTATATAAAATTTATATAATGATAATGTATCAAATATAAATCTTATTAACATTTAGAAAAACAATGGAAACCTTTGTTGATTTTTAGCAATGGAGAATCCTCTCTTTAAATAAAAGAAAAATAGTTTTAAAGTGGATAGCACTTTAAAAAGGAGTGTTGGATTAAAGGTGGAAAACATTAAAAAGAGCATTTAACTGTTTATACACAACTAATGGAGAAAAGCCTTTTCTTCTTTTTTCTTCTACAGATTTAATCTACTTTAAAAATTACAACTTATTAATAATTATGGAAGTTTGGAAAGGAGTCCATCCCGCATTTTTTTTTTTTAATTTCTAATTACATGCACTTGCACATGGTTAGTTGGATACAGTATTGCCCTTCTTTATGGGATTCAATGTTTAATTATTAGAATGACAATATATTTATCCTTTCTTTTCTATTTCTTTAATCATATAGCTGATGCTTTAAACAAATTAAAAGTTAGATTAAATTATTTCATTTAGTTTGCATTACTTTTTCAATGCAAAGTTGTCTTTGAACTTGCAAACACCCGTAATCACTACAAGAATTAAAAATTGTTTTGAGTTCGATAATCTATGATTCGATTGTATTTATATGATTAACGTATATTTAGTAAGTTGGTTCCCACTAACAATCTTTTTTTGCCTTTGATTTGCCTTATTTTATGAAGTGAAAAGGAATTCGAAGGTGGCATATGGTCCAACACGACTTGTTTTAAAAATCACAGCCAACTTACATAAAAAAAGTCAATTGGAGAAAGAAGAAAAAGGTGGACAAATTTCATGCATATTGAAGTTACCTTAAGCGAAGATATTAAACTGTTGTCGTTTGTTCCCTGCTTTTTTCTTGTTGTTTGTCCACCTGTTTTCATGCCACCTCCTTCAATACATTTTACCTAATAAAGTACTGCAAGAATTGAACCATGAATTTTTAACACGTTGCCACGTACCTCGTAATATCATTTTCTCCGACTTGAAATAAATGCTTTTCTTTGCCTAGAAAATGTAAACCTTACCGCAATGACCCATCAACACATATATTTCACAATTATTCATCTCTTTTCCTCTCATCAATCTCTTTCATGGCTTCATCTACACTATCAGGAGGGATGTTGACAGATTCGAAAGAAAGGACTCAATTTCCACATTGGCACTACTCCTTTGTTCCCCATAACTTAAGCATATGGGTCACTTGGGAATCCACGTGAGACCAAGAGTTAGGCACATCTGGCCAATGCAACGATCATCATGATGAACAGCCCTCATTTGCAATTACATACATATATATATATATATATAATTGTTAACGTATATGTGGTGTATGATATATTTCAAGACAAACCACCAGCCCTATGGTTCGACCCTCAAGGCGGAGAAGAGAATCACCGCTGTTGCAAAATCTCCTTTTTATGTATCGCCAAGTATTTGACACCTACCCCTATAGGACCATACCCCCTACGATCTATCCATCGATCTAACATGAGCTCTGACAACTCAATGCCCCAAAGGTTCCTGTCCCATGCCATGTTATGAATATCAAAACGATATATCTAGGTAGATATACATGTGTCACCATTTATATTCAGTATGGCCTGGTTGTTTCATTGTTCATAGGAAAGAGTTTGTATTTGGGATAATGTTAAATGCACTCCCAAAAACCTAGTTAGTGTATACCTCTATTTGATGATGGTTCGTGAATGTAGGAGGATGGCGATTTAAATGTGACAATAATTAATCAGTCAAATTCTTTGTCAATTGACTTTCTTCTAGAATAGAAGAAATAAATGTCTTGAGCAACCAAGTAAAAGGACAGGCGCGGAAAAGAGGAGGAAGGAGTGGGGAGATTTGAGTAGAGAATGAGGGTTGCATGGGGGGAGAGGGGTGTCTCCTTTTTCCGGCCATTTGCCAATAATTGAGGGTTTACCAAGACTTCGTTTAATACAGTTAAGGCACCAATCATGGGAGTTTAATCAATCTAGTGGACTCCATCTTTCCACATACGAAAGAGCCGAGGTTGTCAAAAAGCTTTGGGACCGTGTTAAATTGTTAATGTCCCTATTCAAAAAAATCAGTATGTTTTTTCTTTTTTTTTTTTTTTTTCACATCAAGCAAGGCCTTTAAGTGGATTCCAACTCCTCATTCAACCATTGATTCCCTAACTGTAGTGGTGGGTTTCCCTTTCAAAAACCTAACCAAAAGATTATTATCCATTCTCCTTTCAAAAGCATGCAAGAGAACCTCTAAATAAAAACAAATGAATTAGCAGATTCCTTTGCTCTCTCCTTTATCGTGGGGTTCCTGCAAATCTAAGTATCCAATGGGTCAGGCATGTTCTTCTGTTTCTGAGCAATGGCTGTGCTTCCTCCACATATATAGGGACTAATATTTATTATCATGAGCTAATAGTCTACATTGTTGTGGGGTTTCAAGAGGGATAATCCTTGTTTCTACCCTTCCTCCAATTATTGTAGTTTCTGATACATGTTTCTTGTTTCAAGAACATAGGCGCAGCTTTTCGAGTGTCCATTCAAATAATTTCTTTTGCTACTAGTCAATTCAAATCATTTGTGTTCTATGGATTTTAATATCATATTGGCTAGTAAGCCTAGTCATGCCAACTCAATTCTTTTGTTTATAAATCAAAGAGTATCTATTGTATCAGGATTATCCTCTCTAACCTTTTCTTTCTCTCCCTTGTCTGAGAAAAGGGTCCATGTAGATCCATGGCATATGAAAATAGAGGCAGCTAATAATAATAACATCGCGACTAGTAAAATAGATATATGGTATACATAAAAAATGACAATATACACTTCCTTTTTATCTCTTTTGGCTTATAGATATACACCCAAAATCCAATAATTTATCTATTCCTTTTCCAATAATCAAATTAAGAGCTTCAGTAAATTTACGATGTTTACATCATTCTAGAAGACATAACTATTGATTGAGCTCATCAAACTTTTGGGGAAGATATATCTTCAAAAGATTAGAAACTCATCCTAGTTGTTCCATTTAAAAAAAAAAAAAACAATTTATGTTAACAGATTTATCAGGACAATTTGAAAAAGCTTCTTTTATAGTTTAGAAATCATTTCATGGATCTACCAAGAACGCAGCCTTATAGTTTATTCCCTGTGTTTGACCAAAGCTATTTGTTTATATATATAAATACATATATTATTACTCTCTAAATCCATGCTGCAAGGAAAGGAATCAAAAGAGAATCTATATAGAATCACATAAAGTATCTGATTATTACTTGTTTAATTTAAAGAAAAGAAGAAAAACTGTGTTTTGGTAAGGCGAAGTAGGCACATGCTGTACAAGAAGAGAAACCTTTTTCCAATATCTACCTGATGAACTTATCCTTTTGACTCAGCAGAGATACAGTTTTAAGTAAAAAAAAGGAAAATTTGATCCTAAAAATGGGGCCTGCCCACTGCCAAATCTTCCCTGCCCCAAATCTTAAATGGCTGTGATCATCTTATCTCCAATATCACCGATCCATCCTTAAGCTACAAAGAGTAAAAAGTCAATTGGTCCCCTTTGCTAGTTGCTAGAATCCTTTATTGTTGATACTGGATTGCAAGCAGATTCATAGGCTTTCTGTTTGATAAATAAATAATATAAGAAAAAGAAATGTAGACTGAACAAATGCCAATTATCGAGAATTTTTACTTTCCAAAACGGTTGTCGATTGCAAAATATAATGTTTATTAATATTGTATAAGATCAATAATGGAGGAATATAAAAGCTATCTTCTGTGCTGTTAAAAGATGATTCCCTTTTCTCGGTTCCCTACAAATGACAGAAACCAAGATAAAATTTTACCATTGAAGGCATCCTTTTTTTTCCCACTCTCAACTATGGACCATTAATTTGATCTCCATCGTCATTTATCAGATGAATAATAATATCGTGAAGCTCTGATATATTATATAGGAGAGTAATTGGGGAAGTGATGAAAGTGTCCTGGAGACCATATCCAAATCTATTTTGTATTTCACTCCAAAACAGACCCTGGAATGTCCTACCTACCTTTTCCTTTTGAAAATGCTGATGCAAGAGATTCTTCCTAACGAGATTTTGAGAGACCACCGCCCCCTACCCTGGTGGATGTATGTTACCCGTGGAGTTGAGTTAAAGGAGGCTGTGAATCTAAAAGGTGGCAATCTAAAGGTCAAAAAGATTCACATCAATTATATAGATACAATAAATAATGCAACAATTCAGAGGCTACTCTCTTAATCTGTTACCTTCAAAAAGAACTAAGAGACAATATCTTCTGCACCCTCAGATAGTGGAGTGCACCCTGGTTTTGGCTTAGTTGTGGAATGTGCTAGCTTCGTTTGCAGCACCCTAGTAACAGTAACCCCTCAGAGAGTCCACTCAGTTAAGTACCAAACTGTCTCTCTAGTAATGAAGTGACGAAGGCAAATTAAAGTTCTTAAAAAAAATCAATATATATATATATATATATATTTATATATATTTAATGTATTCACAGAAATGGCTGGGTGGCAGTGGCATATGCAGACTACCTGAAATTTAGTTACAAAAATTGTAAGTGGTGTATCAGACATTTTAAATGCATTTATAAGTTTGAATAACTTAATAATATCGTGGAACAGACACAACTTATACATTGATTGCATCACATCAAAATCAAATTTTCAATATGGCAAATCTTTTAAGAGGAAGAGAACTCCTCAGTCACAGGGTATGAATCTGCTTAATATAATTTCCTACCACCAGAAAAATTTGGATTCATCATATTATTTATAGTAAAAACGAAATAATTGTTAATGAGAGGAAAAAGAGAGACACAGAGAGTAAAATTTCTATGCATAATAGACATGTTACAAGTCCTTACCCTCGTAGCCAGCTAGTTACAAGATAAAGACGTACAAGGCTTTCAAGCCAAAAAGACAGAATTCTGTATTATGATTTGTTCTTGTTGTTCATCTTTCCTTATCTTGAACAAGAATTTACTACATAATCTAATCCCACCCTTTTACAATTCTTTCTGTTAGGGTGGAGAAATAATTTTGCCATATTTCTCGTCTTTACATTCTGGATTGAGCTCGTACTGGTAATTGTTTCCATTCAACCAGACGCCGCAAAAAATCCATAACCTGCAAAATAGAGACAAATTATGATTAAGTTACAAAAATAATATAAAATTGTAGTAGCAAAACAATACTAATTGTGTTAGTTTGGAACTTACCTCATCTGGCTCTTGTAAAGAATATGATGCACTGGTGTCCTTGGGAAACTTGGACACAAGAATTCCAAAACCTTGTCCTCTGTCTCTCAATATCTAATAACAATGAAAATCAAAGTATTAGCAAGATCCACTAGTTTAATAAACAAACAGATGCCTTGTCTTTGATTTTGAGCATAGGATACCTTAAATGCATCTTCATCTGTGCGGTCATCTCCAATGTAGACGGGAAAAACATTCGCACAGTTAGCGAATCCTATAGAAAGAGGTTTACAATAATAGTTAGTGGTTGGAGAATACCATATCGTTATTTTTCTACCATTAAAAATTTTAAGTGAAAAAAGGTAATTAAGGGTGGAGGCGGAACTTACCAAGAGATTCTAACAAAAATTCAAGGGCTTTCCCTTTGTCCCATTTAATTGTAGGACGGATTTCTAAAACCTGCATCATACAAATAGCATTCAAAGTCAGACATCTCTCACTTAAAGCTATCTATGAATATCATCAAAGTTGAAAAAAAAAAAAGTGATCAGATTGCAACCCAGCTCCTACCTTTCTGCCTTGAGTTAGCCGAAGCTTGGGGTACTTCTTTAAAACTGACCTAACTTGCTGTGCCAGCTCACTCCATTTCTGTATTTTAAAGCAAAAAATCAGATGCTTCTGAAGTTGTATGGCAAATAATAACTGTAATTGCCATTGGCTATTGGCTTTTACCTTTTCATCAACACAACGAAAGTGTACAGAGAGACAAAACTTGTTGTTCTCCACCTTAGCTCCTGGAGTTGATTTGGTAGTCTCAGCCAATTGTTTGTACACCTGGAATGTTCATGTCAATTAAAAAAAAAATAAAAATGTCAACTATTTGAAGCTCTTTGCTTTGATTCCCATTGAGTGATGAATTAATCAAGATTGTGAAGAAAACCAACCTCATCAATCATTGGAAGAAATTCACTAGCTGGTTGGAAGAGAACGGATTCACTGTCCTGAAGAGTAAAAGCACAGGAAAAACATGGAGAAGAGTTGGAAAAAGATTAGGAAAAGTTGAGGGTTTTGACCATTTGGTGAAAGTACTAATGCAGCTTACTCACTTTTTTAGATTTGGAACGTTTCTCTGGCCCTTTAATGTCCATGCCATGACTTCCGGCATAGTACAGCTCAGCTAATTTGACAAATTTATAAACCTACAAGTTGCAAAACAAGGAAACAGTTAGCAATTGTGAAAAACATAAATGGACCAAAAAAAAAAAAAAAACAAAACAAAAGGTTTTGCTTAATCTGAAGTTTTTTCTGTATCAAATTTAAGGCCAGAAAAATGCACCTTGTCTCTGCATCTGCCACTCACTATAGCAGTAGGGAAACACTTGGCTAGCTTTCTCACAGTCTTTCTCATCTGGTGTACACAAACATGAAAAGTTAGTAATAAAAAACTGCTGATGGAAACATCCAGAAAACTTATACAAAAACTATAACAACAGTTTTCATATAAACAAATAGCCAACCTTCTTCGACATGAAAGCTCGATCTGGATCCTCAACAATTGGTGAAAGAGTGCCATCGTAATCAAGGAACATTACTATTTGTTTCCCTTTCGACTCATCTATTATCTGCTCAAACATCTCCAGGGCAGATGGATGGTGGAGCTGAAAATTTTCATCAACCATGAAAATCAGAATCTTTAATTTGTTTAATAACAAGAACACCAGCTAAAAGAAAAACCGTTCCTGAGGGCTTGCAATAGCTTATCACTTACATTCCAAGAAACATCGTCATCAGAAGGGGAAGGTAGGGATTTTATATGAGTTGGAGAAGAAGCTTTCATGGAATCAACCCATGCATTAACTCTTGCTCCAGCATTGATTTCAAGGTTTTGAAGCAACTTCTTTCTTGAAACGGAGATACAACCAGGAGGTGCTGGCGGCTTTTGAGCTGATACGGTCATTGTGATTGACATGTTGAGGACAGATTTTGCATCAGAGATTACATTTTGACCAGCAGCCATATTCTTTGGTCTTTCTTCAGAGAAACTCACTACAAGAAAAACCACCCACGCCAACACTTTTAGTAAAGCTGCCTTAAAAACTTAAGGCCACAGTTTTTAATGTGCCCCAAAATCCAAAACCAAACTTACCCATTACTGGAAATTAAGGTAGTTAAAAGAACACCTCAAACTCAAGAAGTGTTTGGATGTTAATGTCAAGGTAAGAGGAAGACAGTTCAAACAGAGGAGTTTACAGAGTACTCTGTTTCTTTTGTCCCGTTGAAGCCCAAAGACTAAGGAAGAGAAACCAAATTGAACGACTGAAAATGAAAAATAACCAAAGTCGACAAGAGATTTGTCGAACCAAGGAAGAAAGATAGACAGAGAATTATAGAGAGCCAAGAGAGGAGAATTTATGTGAGAGAGACAGAAGGGATTGAAGCCCATTTTATAGCAAAATCAGACTCTAACGGACGAAACAGCCTCTTCCAAACTCTTAAAAACATGGGACCTACCAAAGCTGTATGGTCCTGTCCCGCCTCCTTTCCCAAAATCCCGAGTTTTTGATTGATGTTTTTGGGAGGATGACTAGAAGGCGGAGAGGTAAACCAAAAAAAAAAAGAAATTGCAATTACCATGCCTTGGTTAAACAGCCGTCTTAATTAGCAGTCACAGAAACTTGTTAAAAGGCATTTTTAACAGGCCGTTAGCAGTTTGCCACGTGGACGACATTTCTTGGTGGACTAAATCATGTGGGTTTCTGCCACGTGTATAACGAGCCACATGTTAGACACACCGGTTTATGGGAGCTGTTTTGCCTTGAATGGACCAGCAACTCTTTTCTGATAAGCTAAATGAAATTAAGGACCTCAAAATTTTCCTGTAGTGGAAATGTTTTGGCACTTTGCTCTTTCAAGTTTCAACGCCTCTTGTAAACGAGTGCAAAACCAACAACTCCAAACCTACCTTTGTTATAATGTTGACCCGAGTGACAAAGAAGGTTCATTTTTTTCATAATAGTTTGAATTCAATTTCGTTAAAAAATCATAAAAAAATATATTTTAATAAAATTATTAAGTTTGATGCAAAAAAAAAAAATTATTTAAATAACTTTTAAGAAAAATGTATTAGACTATAGTTTACCTCTAAAAAAATTCTACCTTGTTAAGCAAAACCAGCTGCAAGCTCTGAATACAAAGATTTTTTCCCCATCTAATTGGGATTCTTGTTGTTTTAAACTCCCCTATTCTAATCCTCATTTCTAGGCCAAGCACCAATTATTTTGGGATCTGCTAAGTTTTTGAGCCCCGACCTAAACCTAATTTGTTGGTCAAATGATCATCAGTTGCCTTAGTTCGTAATATTAAAATATTAAAATTTTGACATTCGAAAATTTGAGTTAATAACTGGTATATATTATTTGTTAAAAAAATAAGGTATGAATATTTTTTTCGAAATAAAAAATATTAAGCTTTTGGTTCATAACCAATTATATTTTTTGTGTTAAATTTCCTTAATTCGTTGAATCAAGGAAATAAATAACTGTTAATGGTGCATGATTTAGCATTTATTATTTAACATGCTCAACGCATTGCTGGGTTACAGTTGTTCAAAATTAATGAATCCCAATAATTGGCTTTCTTTAAATATACAAAATAAAATTTAAAATTTAATTAAATTGATTTATGTAATTATTATTGATAAGTAATATTTAACAAGTTTGAATTCTACAATCCTCTTTTTTATTATCAAATTACAATATCTTTTATATAACAAAAATACAAATTAGAACTCTAAACCTAAGCCTTCCTTGTCATTCATTATTATGCTACAACTAACGTGGTATCCATAAAATTTTTAGATTAATTTATAAATTTCACAGTAAAAAATATTATTTATGTTAATTTTTAAGATAAATTTTATTTATTAACAATTATGTGATTTAATAATAAAATGTTGAATTATTACTTTTAATGATTTGGGTTCAATTTTTAACAAGTTCAAATATAAAAATGTATATATAAATAACGACCTCATGTTAAATTATACTTTTGATAAAGGAGGAACAATTAATTAATAAAAATTCGTTCAAATTGTTGATTTAATATTGAAGTATTGGGAATACAAGAATTTGAGTTGTATCTAAGGTAAATGAAATGGAACTGGAATGTTTTAAATATCATAAGATTATAAATGATTTTCATGTAAATAATGAAGAGCAGGTATAGATATATTTTATCCAAAGTTTTATCGGTTTTACTGTATTAATTTATAACATTAACAACAATTTTAAAACATCAGCTTGTTCCCTAATGAATCAACAATGACAAATTTCTCTGCCAATGACATTGAGCTTTAACTATAAACTAATGAGAAAGCAATTTCTGCAAGGAGAAAGAACAAAATGTAACAACTGGAAACCCACGATCATCAAAGATCGAAAAAAAATAGTTTTAACTGCAGCACGTGTACAGGCTTCCCATAATTTGCAGTACGGACCTTAAAAAAGGGATTGTACCCTAGCCAGTGTACAGTAGTCACCTGGCCTTAGTACTTTGAGGGTTATATGGAGACATGAAAGTCCAAGAAAAAGTTTGTTAGGTTTCTTTCTTTAATTCGTCCTCAGTCAAATGAAAGGAAAAAAATTATTATATTAATCCACTATATCAAGTTTAATCAATGATGATATAAACAAGTGTCGTGATTGAGTTATTAAAATTATTGTGTTGTATCTTGATTGTTTTATATCTTATAATTATCAAGTTAAGTTGGTATTAAAAACTTATATAATAATTTAATTAATCACAAAAAAAAAAGCAGTATGTGAAGAAAGAGAAAGAAATGTTTTTGCAGTGATTAAAATGACAACACAATCCCTTCTTGTTTATTTGGGATAATCTACGTTTGAAATTAGATTTAGAAATTACAAATTATAAATTTTATGTAATTGATTCATATAATTATTTAAAAAATAATTTTTAATAGATTTAAAATTTAAATTTAATACTTACATTTTTTTTTATTCTTAAGTTACAATTTATTTGTAAAAAAAGGAAAAAAAAGAACGTAATTGATTATATTATCCTTGTTCAATTTACCACAATTACTTGTATGGAAAGGATGTGAATAAGATTATAAGATTCTTGATAGTCGTTTCAAATTATTAGGATTTAGACAACTCTTTCTAAATTCAAATCAAGATATAGAAATTTCTTAAAAAAGGAATCAAGAATGTTAAATATGACATATTCAAGTTTAATTTAACAAAAAAAAATACTTATTTTTATCTAAACATAATTTTAATCTAATAAAATGATAAAAAATTATACATGAAATTTATTTATAAATAAAACTCAAAACTTAACATAGTTCATTTAGTTACCATTAAAAGATAACATTTAGCAAGTTTAAAATTTAAAATTTCAGCACTTATAATATTTTACTTTATCCTCAGGCCACTAATTTTTTTTTTTTAAAATTTACTTGTAAGAAATTATTTAAAAAAAAAAAAACGAGTAGATTCTGCTAACCATTGACTGGGCAATCAAAGGAGGCCAAGTAGAAGATATGAAACTCATATTATTCTGTTAAATTAATATAAGAGATTCTTATATTTTATGGTTGTTGGGTTTAGAATTTTTCACATGCAAAGGCGCCAGGTTTTTTTTCTTTGGGAAGGTTGTGGGTTTTATATTATTGGATTTTTTAAGAGAACTTTCGGTCATATATATACACTTTTGAAGATGCGAGATGCTTTCAAACATAATTGATCCTCTCCCCGAAATTATTGTTGAAAGTGATTCCTTGGTTGTTACCTCGTGTTTGAATGCTATCTCCGAACGTCCCTGGAAGTATAATGCTGTTTTAAATAGGTTCTGCAATCTTTATGCTAGAATCAGGAGAGTTTCTTTTGTTCATATATTTAGAGAAGCAAACTCTTTTGCCGATTCCCTTGTTGAACTTGGTGTATACGAAGCACTGACCTTGTAGCATGGCTTTAGCCTATTTTCTTTATTAATAAATTATCTTTAACTTAAAAAAAAAAAAAAGGAGGAAACGAACAAGAGGAAAAACTATGGCAAAAGTGAAATAAAGTTATACAGAAATCCTTTCTTAATCAAAAGGTGAATCCCGTGTTCTTTGCCTAAATCTTCGCTTTTATTCCTTTTTTTTTTCCTTGTTTTAAGTTCTGAACAATTATTCTCTTAATTATGTTTTAAAATTTTGGTTCTCTTTCCTTGTAGTTTCGCTTGCTAATGACAAATACATGTGACATACAAATATAAAGAATCAAATTCCATGCCAATGTTCACACTGAGTTTGTTATAAAAGAGAAAAAAAAAGAGGGAATGAAACAAGGTGAGGAAAGAAAAATGAAGGAGATGAAAGAAAATTATTTTTCCTTCATTGTGTTTGATATGAAGAATGAAAAATATAGGAAAAAAAATATTAAGAATAAAGTTGTAAATAAAATTATTAATTTAAGTTGAATTGGCATTTTTCCTCTCATATTAGGTTTGAAGGAAAGGAAAACATGTCAATCTACTTACTTTCTTCCCCTCCTTTTATTTTCGTCGTACCAAATAAGGAAATGATGAAAAAATGTTCTTTTTTTCTTTTACACCATTTCTTTCCTTCCTGTTTCTCTCCTACCAAATTTTCCCACCAAACACAGTGTTAATGTAATGCTAAGTATGGTTAAGCCTACAAAAAATATTTAGCTTTAATTTGACTACCTATTTGTTCTGGGGATGTGCTAAATGAATTTAGTTAATTAGAATGTGAAGGATCAATAGTATGGTCTATAAAAAATACAAACTTTAAAGATAAAAATTATATATTTCATATTTTGACTGTTCAAACTGATTGCTTTCATTTACTATTTTCCACTCTTTAGTGTTTCTCTTTTTTTTATTTTTTTTTTTAAAATTAAGTTCTTTGGTTTCCTCGAAATTAAGTTTTATTACTAGTAGCAAATTCAATAATTTTTTTTTGGAATCTACAAATCTAATAAATTAATCTCCATTAAAGTAATCTCTTTATTAACTTTGGTCTTGATATACCGACATTATTAGTTCAAGAGTAACCAAAGTCATGTTTACATTATAGTTCAATTTCTAGTACTAGAGCATAAATGTGAACTACAAAGTAACAAAGACTTTTCCTCATTTTCAATCCTAATGAAACAAATAATGAAGCTTTTAGCTAATATAAAAAAGAAAAATGACTTAGGACATTGTAGGATGGCTCTAGCTGTGCCTAATCTTTGATTAATGAAATGATTTCAATTTCCAAAAAAAAAAAAAAAAAGACTTAGGACACTTTCTCAAGATGCATTAGTCACATTCAAAAATTATTAAATTAACATGCATGCTATATCATAATTATTATTAATGGTTTTATCATGTCATTATATTGAAACTACATGATTAATTTTTGCATGATCACACATTCTTAATTCACATTTACTCTTTAATTAACTTAACTACTTTGATGCGCTAATTGCATATATATATATATATATATAATTGTTAAAATGTTTAGGTAAGGGGAGCTACTCATTTCAAAGTCGAAGCACGTACGTAAGTGTATTATAATAGATGTCGCCAATAATTTACATTATTAATTGTAACAGTGGAAAATATAAGTGCTTGCCGGTTACCCAACAAAAAACATCCACGGATGCCCAATAGAACCCAGAAACCTAGTGCGTTGTCAATCTTAGCTTTGTAGCTTTTGGCCGTTTCCTCTCACATATCGGGACAACAACCACGCAGTTTGTTCCGTTCAAAGGCCGACACCGCACGTGTGCCTAAGGGCATCTCCTCTCTGATGGTATCACTTTAGCCACGTGGCATCACATCAATGTCTGTAGATTTGATACGTTATGGGGACACATTAATCAAAAGGGCTACACGTCAGAGGAACAACAAGCCACCACGATGGTCGGCTGATTCTGGGGTTAATATCAAAAGACCAGATAAAAACGCATGAATGAACCCCAGAACAAATACCCAAACCCGAAGCCCCTCCCTATGACATGGCAGGTGCTGCTGGCTGCCTCTGCTTGTGTTGTTTTCGCACTTTTTTTTTTTTTTTCTATCGCAAGAGAGAACAACAACATTAGTTTTTCATGCAGTTCGAGGTGAATATTTGCCTGGAAAAAGAGCTCAGCTGCATGCTGGCAGTGGACATTGTTGTGGTAGGTATAAAATGAATTGAATTGAATGAACTTTTTTTATTCGTTTCTTCTGCACATGTCTTGCAATATTGCATGATGTCAAGTCACATTATGCATTACGTGTTTTTTGTGCACTCCAAAATAAGTTTGTCGACCAAAACGGTGTGCAGTTATGTTGTTTTCCCACCCCAGCTGATATTTTAATATGTTTAATTGTTCATCGATGCTGACCACATATTTTCGCATAATTAGTTTTACTATTAATTTCTAACCGATATCACTTTCAATAAATTGAATGTACACATTTATGTCAATATTATTTTGACAAAAAGGTTAAAAAAATCTCTACAGTAAAATTCAATAATCATTCAATTTTTTTTACAATTAATTAAATTATCAAATATTCATTTTCACCAATTAAATCTTAAAAAATGATTAACTATTTTTATTCAGTTTAATTAGATAAAAATAAATATTTAAAATTTAATTGATTTGAAATAAGAGATTCAAAACTTAATTAATTGTAATAAAATATCAAAACTTAAATAGTTATTAAATTTTTGTTTAAGTGCTTTTTCATCTTTTTCCCTATTTTTTTATATTTGATTTTAAATTTTTCGTTGAAATAGTATATTATCCTTCTTGTGATAAATCTCATCATTACAATCTCAAGATTCCAATGGAAAACTTCAAAAATAGAATTGCTATTCTAATTGTCGATGTATCTCATTGTGAACCGTTAATCTCATTAACGGCTCCATATTAAAAATTCGTTTTGGCTGAATCTAAATAGAGAGTGAGAATTGACTAATGCATGCCCATTTTGTCTTCTGGTTCCATTATATATTCTTGAACACAAAAAGGAAAAACAAAAACAAAATAATACAGAATCCTTGGTGCTTGTACCTTAATCTTCATGCAGGTATGCTCAGAAAAGAATTTATGCCAAATTTACCATTTACAATGAGTCTCACGTTTGGTCCTATGTGGGTGCCTTTTTTTTTTTTTCATCTATTTATAAAGAGCCCATGCTCTGACCCTCTGCGGTTTTGGTCAATGCGTCTGCACTGGAGAAAAAAATATTGGGTTTATTCAGGTAGTTATTCTGTCTCGAGTGCAAAAACAAGATAATAAAAAAATAATTCTTTCCCCCAACTTGATGATCGACTGTCGAATTAATATTATTTGATTAGGTTTTGTTTTATTTTAATTTGTTTGATCAACAACATTTGCTCATAGTTTTTCTGTCGTTCACACGAGATGGAAGAAAACAAATTTGAAATGAAATGACTAATAAACAACTAAACGGAACCGAAATTATGATATAGATTGCATCATTTCTTTTCAATGAAAAGGATACATGCATGAATCATAATTTATTTTATTTGATTCATATAATTATTATTAAGAGATGATATTTAATAAATTTAACGTTTGAATTTTAATATTTATAATTTTTATTTTATTTTTAAATTGTGACATCTTATATTCAAAAAATATACCTAACTCTTGTTTTTAAGATTTGCTAATTTGAAATGAAATGACTACTATATATATATATATATATTTGATCACATGGGTTTTACATCAATCTCTTGAGGTAAAGGTAGGACTTTTGAAATAACATCAGCAAAGGAACTTGGTTCTTTGGTTGAATGGTCAAATTATGCACTCCCTTCTTCATTATCAATAATGTGAATCCAGTGGTACTTTTTTTGGGGGTGGAGGGGGGGGGGGGAGGGTTGAGTCAATCAATGTTCAATGATCACAAGAAATTACCTGTAAAATAATTTGGAACGAGGGGAAACTGTTGGTGGAAATGCCAAATGATTTATGCCAATGGAAAAAAGGGGGGAAGTGGAAAAGGGCCAAGGAAATGCAATGAGCTGGTTTCAATTTATCAAAACACCAAAATGAAGGAAGGACTATAAATTGAGGGATGTTTCTGGTAGGCAGTGGATTTAGCACAAATGATTGTAACTCCTGGTGGACTAAGACTGAAACTTTTTTTATTCAACTTTCATTTTTGAAAATTCAACTGGCAAAACCATTTGCGGCCGACTTCTCTCTGCGCGTGCAACTGAACAAACTTTATAGGTCGGCCCACTGTTTGACACGTTTGTCTAACGAGTGATGGTGATCCAGTTGGCAATTGGGCTATTTTCTCTTCCCCTCTTATTGTCCCCTGTCTGTTCGATCAATAGAGAAAAAGAAAACCCAAAATGGATTTGAAACTTAAATCCAAAACTCATTTTTCAAGTCTTCATTTGCAAATGATTAACTCATGTAATCGTGGGAAGAGAGATTAATGTCATGAATGTTGGTCGCCGGCCGATTGCCAGGAAGGAAATTATCAGGCAGTTTTTGCTTTTTTTGATGGGACTTGTGATTATGAAGGAGGCCCCATGGTTTTTTTTTCCTTTTGGATATTGAAATTAAAATGACTCACCTTTGAAAAAAAAGTCCCCTCCTTTGAGTCAGACCTTTTGGAAAATTTATCATCTTTGTCCTGGAAAAAATTTCTCTTTTCTTCGATAGAAGAGGACAAATTGTAAACTGTTATAATAAACTAATAATGTCACCTTTAATTAAATTAAATTAAATAAATGATACCAATTTGAGTTTACTGCGAATTAATTGCTCTATTAATATTTATTCAATATTTTAAATTTTAATGATAAGTTAACTAAAAAACTGCATAAGGGTTTGCTTTGTAATGAAGAAATTATAAATACAAGTTATAATTATTAAAAAAATTTGATTATTAAATAATCAAATTAATTAATTAATCAATAAATTAAAATATAATAAGATAAATTCAACATAAAATTAAATTAAACTCACATATATTAGGATTTGGAATAAAGTTTTAAGATTCTTATAAAGAATTAATTTTTTATGCATTGATAAAATAATCTTTTAATTCTATAAACGAGATTAAAAGGTTTTCATATATCTCATTTTTTATAATTATTTTTTAATTTGTTATTGTACTCTAAGAGGTATATGCTATCAACCATAATTCAAATAATAAAATTAAAAAACCTTATTGCCAATGAATATGATAATTTTTTTCCTAGAAATCCTAGTCTGTCAAGTAAATATATGCCTTAAACTTTGTTATACCAACTTACTCAATTAACAAGGTTAACCTTCATACTTGTTAAGCTAGTATGCACCTGTCATGTCACCACTGAAAAAGGTCAATCTTTAGACTCCTTGCCACATATAGGCTCTCCTCCACTCCTTCACCCATGAATAGTTTCCCAACTATCATTACTAACGTCTCATCCGAATATTACCTCACAACAGATTAACTAGCTTTTAACTTGTCTTGGATCAATAATTGCAAACACACTCACCTAAGTAATCCTTCCTTGGGGTCTAGATGGACTTTTCATCAATTATCAACAATCCTAATAACATTACCATCCATTATTCATATAAAAAATAAAAGGGAGGTTCAGATAGATAATTCTAAACCTTTCTCTTCAAAGGTTCTTATATACTCTCTGCAACTCATCATTTTCTTCCAACAAACTTCAAATACTTAGACTAATTTAAACATCAGAGTGCATTCCGAAAAACTAACTCCGACATCAATTGATTATTTTTTTATTGAAAATATAAATCATTTCCAGCACAACTTTCAAATTACCATCCAATTCACTCCTACCCAAAACACCATCAATAGACTTCAATTAACATATCAAAAGTTCACATTTTTTTCATTCTTCTTTTTCACCTTTTTTCCTTTTCTTTTTCTTGAGCTGTGATTCCAACACTTCTTTTGTCCGGTTGTCTTGTTTCTGTCCACTTGTTGAAGAGTATGCAACAACATGCTTCTTTTTTTTATTGAAAAATTATTGTAATACTTTTTTTTTTTTTGCCTTCAATTAATGTGGTGGGAGTCAATCTGACATGTAAAGATTTATGGTGACTCGATGAGGAAATTGTAATGCTACTTTATATCCATTTGTTTTTCCCCCTTAATTTGTGAGCCAAAATCATATGAAAGTAAACAGGACTTTCAATCCAAATTAGATTCAATTTAGTGAAAGGATTGCATAGTAAAATCAATATGATCCTCCAAAAATTAAAGAGATGGATGGTAATCAATATGATTACATGGTTTAATCATTAGTGGGTTGAATAATAACCAAAATTTACTCCAAGTCTTAATCTCATTTTGTCATTTGATGGCTGAGTAAAAAATTAGAAATATATGTATCTATAACATGTACCAAGTATTTTTTAATGAAATTAAAATGAAATGTCAACAGTTATTGGGTTTGTTGGTATAGTGTTAATAATTTAATGATTAGAGTTTAAATTTTAATAATTTCAAGTATTAAAAAAATTAAAATGAAATCAATATTGTATTGAAAATATAAGTGATTCAAGTAATCATCAGATAACTGATTCCAAAATATTTGATGATCACCTGCATCTTTGAAAGGAGAAAAGCAATACAAGGTTTCGACCATTGAAGGGAAAAAACACCTTTCGGAGATTCCAGGTTCAGCTGAGCGCCAGACAAGAAAGAAAAACCAGCAAAAGAAGAATCCGAGACCAGAAACATGACAAGTAACCCGAAAAAACTGCCAGCTTATAACGGTCATGCCAAACTTTCGGTTGAAATGAGGCTTAACTTTGTTAGATATGATATGAAAATGCCACGACTTCATGTTGGCCCCCACTGTTTCAAACTTTTTTTATCCTCCCCCAATTTCCATGTCATCTTGACTTATTACACGACAAATCAGGTGCCCCAAACCATATCTCTAATCTAGTCAGTTCATTCCCTTTGCTTCCATTACCTTTCTCTCTTATGTGTTTTTTGCTTTAATTATCTTGTTGTTTTCAATCTTTCCTTTATTTATATATATATATACAAATATATTAGTTTATGTTTTAAAGTTTGGTGAGATAAAAATGTGGTTTTTTCTGCAATTAAAAGTCAATAATGAGAGATCAATTTGTAAAAAAGAAAAAAAAAATGAAAACAGGATCTATCTTTTATGTAGTTGCATTGAAAGTGAGAGGCATTTATCTTTTTCCTGCACTCATGGTGTCGAAATTGTCGAATCAACATGTGTAATGCCATACCGATACTAAGATCTATAAATATTCTTTTTCTTTTCTTTTGGATTATTCTAGCCAGTGAATGATTTAATGTATCCTTTGTTATCTCGGTTTTGAATCTTCAAATTCATCAGGTTTGTTTTTATCTAAATTAATGTATAAATCACACATTCAATAATAAATTAACCAAAATTTATCACGGTTTGAAGAATGAAATTGACATTAGTGATGTGAAATTAATTAATGAATTAAGAATAATTGTTTTAATTTCCCTGTGCATTTTTGTACTCTATTATTAATTCACCATCATTTGGTTTGTAGAAAACTTTAGGTGTCATCAGGCTGCAACCAAACCATGTAAGGACATATGCTGTGTCTTTGGGTGCTGACAAATTCATGAATCAATTTCTGGTTGTTATGTCAACAATCAATAACAAAAAAAAAAAGGCCATTTAACTAACCAATAACTACATTAAATGAAAGGGAAACCAAATTTCTCTCCCTTTTTTCCCTTTCAACCTGTTTACCAATTAAAAAAAAATAATAAATAGTAATAGAGAGATGATTGAAATATAAATACGCCACTAATTAGAACTAAGCATGTATATATATATTTTGCCCAATGAATAAATAAAATTAGGCATGTCCATTATATGGAATATGCTTATATAGCATCAAACAACAAAAAATCTACATAAATCAAAAGTTTAATTATTCATTATGTGCTTTCTTAATCATAATTTTGTTGGCTTTGTTCATTCAATGTGTAAAATCAAATAAAGGATTATTATTTTCAGAATATTGGCCCACTCCCAAAAAAAAAAAAAAAAAAAAAAACAAGAAATAGGATCAAAAATTTAGCGAAGTTGCCTCTTGCTTACCTTAGAAAGTGACCGTCGGTTCATGGACCCACTTCCTCCTTTTTTAGCTTTTTTTCCCTTTATATAATTGTAAAGGAATATCCAATTTTGTCACAATTGTGGTCATTTTCCACCTTTTTTTTTTTTTTTTTTTTCTATCCTGTTCTCTTCATTGATTAATTGTTTAATCCCTCCTTTTCCTCTTTACTTTACTTTAATCAGAGCAAAAATCCGAAAGGCTTAGTGCTAATTAATAAACAAATAATTAGCTATGAAATTTAATAATTATGAAATTTCCACTTAATTCAATTGTTTATATATGCACTTTTTGCTTCCACTGTTTCAACCTATTATATCTGTACTTGAATGGACACGTAAAATTTTAAATTAATTCTTCCATAATAAAAATTCAATTTTTATAACTTCATGTATTAAAAATATATTTAAATTAAGATTTATATTTGATACACAGTGAATGGACATTATTTTTATTTTTAGCAAAAAACTAATTATAAGAATTTCTTAAATAAAAGATTAATATTTTTTAATTCCACTTAAATATTAGAGAATTAACAAAAATTTTCAACAATAAATAATAATAATAATAAAAATAATAATAATAACTAATAATGATGAATAAATTTTCTTTTATCACCAAATGTTTTTTTTAAATAAATGGTAAAAAATTAAAAATAAAAAGAGATAAAATTAAAGACTCATAAGATAGAATTAAATTGATTATTTACATATTTCAATTTATATTTGCATCATGTATTTGCATCATATTACATTGCTTGCATTTTATCCTTGTAAAAAATAAAGCAATAAATGTGATTTTGAAAAGTTTTTGTTAGAAATAAAAAACTAATATTTCTAAGTAAAAATAATTCTTAGAACCCTACCTAGATATTGAAGGGCCTCTGAATAATTATTTCTTATAAAAAATATTACACTAGATTTTAAAAATTATTATGAAAATCTAAGTGAAAAAGCATTTTTCAAAATCCCACTTATATATTGGACAATTTAAAAGAAAATTTTTGAAATTAAGGATTTTCATTTTATTCCTAAATAATTGATTTAAGAAAAAATATTTTTGCAAAAAAAAAAAAATTAATGGGACTATTTTAAATATTCAAATTAAGACCATCTTTATCAATATTAAAGATAATATATGATCAGTTAATATTATTTTTTAAACGGGCACCGTAGATGTGTTAATTTTTTCAACACATAACCGTACTCCCAAATTTAATTCTATTTTCAAAGACTAAAATTATTTTTTTAAAAATAAATCTTAACTTTGTTTTAGGGTTTTATTTTAAAGATAAACTTTTTAGGTGGTCAATCGCATTTAGTCAAAAAATATTTGTAACGACTTCTTCAGTTTTGAAACTTTTAAAATTTTAGTCTAGTGGTCCTCAAAACTATTATGATAGCTTGACAACTCCATTAGGGATGCCATTTTTTTAGAGAGTCATGCCAAAATTGATAATATATTATCCTAAGTTTTGATTTAATGATTCTACTTGATATTTAATATTAATTTCCTTATTTCTTTTTTAAAAAATTTTGCAAGAAAAATAAAAAAAGGAAAATTTTGCAAATAAATGAATAAATAATATTGTTTGCATTTGTGTTTATTTATGTCATACCTTACTTGTGTTTATTGTGGCATTTTTTTCCAATAAATTGTGAGAAATTTAGGATAAGGGTATTTTAGTAAAGAAGTATTAAATGTTTGTTTGTTCTTTCATACACAATCATATATGCATTGCATGTGTGAGCTCTATACACAACCTTGTACCTTTTTAGGAGAGAGTGAAATACCTACGCTCGCGTGAGGTGAATACCTCCGCAATAACTAGTAAAACACTCTCACTCAGATTAAACCCTTTTTATTTGTAGTTTGTAATAGGTGATGATCGAAATGCCTTACTAGTCTATAATAGATGATGATGTGAGGAACAATTTGAAAAACTTTAGACATGTAAATCCCAACCCAACATATATTGAACCCTAAGGGGCAAACCTAAAATAGAGCCATATCAAACCTTTTCTTTTAGAATGTACTTAAAGATAGGATACATAAAAAAAAAAAAAAACACTTCTTACCTTTTACTTAATTTTTTTAGTAAATTCTTGCACTATAGAACAGGTGATGTTTAATGGCATCTTAACATCTGTAATAAAATGACACCTTGCCTCGTGGGTACCACGATACCCAATGAAAGCCCAAGTATATATGTTTTTAGAATAAAAAAGGAAAATTTCTTTGATAAGTAAAAAGGCAAATGTTTTCAAAACAATAAGACTAGTTTCTTTTTCTATCTTGAAATTTTATTTGTTATAAATACATTTTTACTAACTTTTTTATTTTGTGTTTTTTTTTTCCTTTTTGTATGTATGATCAAAGGTATAAAACAATCACATTGAAAGGTATTCTTATTTTAGATAGTGTTTAGCAAAAAGAAATATCATTGTGACCATGGAATCTTAGGATTCACACCCAATATCTACTATTAGCAAGACATATTGGAAAGTTAAGGATCAATTCAAGAGTGGGTAATAAAAGGATAAGGATTGTCTGATAAAAGGATGTAGAATCTTCTCAAAATAGTCCATTTAGACCTACTTTAAAATGATTTAACTAAGTAGGGGAACATTTGGAATTAGTGAAAGGTGAAGAGAAAGAACGCTTTTACTAAAAACTAAGGAGATATCATGTTGCTTATTCTGGTAAAGACAAATGAAAGGCTGACTAAGTAATAATATGATTTTGAAACCCATTGTATCATTGCTTCACCTTTAACAAAGAAGATATGAGACCCCTCATCAAGGAATACTCTATTTTGCTCCGTATAGCGTTGCCTAGGCTAGATAGGACATACTAGAAAAACAAAAGAAATTAAGGTATTGAAAAGAGCTTGCTAAGATGACGGGTTTGGATGCAAGGTGATCGATAAGAAGAAAAGGGCCAATGATGTTATCCTATAGATTTTTTTACATGATTTCATACTAAAAAACCCATGAAGATCAGGTTGTTAACTTTTTTGCCTTTATGATTTATGGATTGGTGATCTTTCTGAAGGTATTAGGGTACATCAAGGTATCAATGGTAGGCTTTTTTGCATAGTTGGAGAAACATGTCAATCTTGCACCGGTTATCCTAGCAAAAATAATTAAATCATTGAATTATTGTCACAAGAAAAGAGAAAGGCATTTTTTAGGATGTGTGCAACTTCTATACATTTAGTTCCAAAACCACTTTTGGGGAGAAGATAAAATTCCTCTCCAACCATACAATAAAATTTTAATTTATTATAGAATTCTACAATAAAGAGTATCTGAAATACCTCACTAAGAAGTAGTGGATTGTATTTTTTTAGAATATTAAGAGGAAAGATGTCACGTAGATCACTTTAGATGCCCCATACATTCATACTATATGGTTATGGTGATAGACCACGAGTTTTGCTTTTAAGAATTTGGGGAGCCATGAGTTATGCACCACTTATGGTCAAGAGACAATATGGGTCCAAATGGTTTGTTCCAATGACTCATGGGTTGAACTAGTTGAAGTTTGATTATGGAAAAGCTAACTAGATAGGTATGGTGCACAATATCACCAAAGCATGGGGACAAACCTATCGTTCAGAATTAGGAAGGTGTATCGATGATGTGACTCTAGAATACTTAGTATGGAGAGCAAAATGGGTTAATAATATAGTATTCCCTTCCAATGATGGTTTTGTTCAAATAGTTGATCCATAGGCAAAGGCACCACCTTTGGAGATTAAACTCGTAAAATTAGACTTTAAGGCAGAAAAAAAAAAGATGAGAAAAAATTTTAAAACTCCAAGAAGAATTGGGACAGCTAAAATATTGAGCCATCATAAAGGAAAGTCAATTATAAAAACTTACAAAGGATAAAGATATGATTCGTGTTGACCTTAAGCATTTGCACAAAGAAAATAAGAGGTGAATTGATCAATTGAAAGATGAAAAGATCAGACTTGATAGCTAATAGTAAAAAAAAAACAAATGAGCTTAAAGAAAAGATGTAGTTTTGAAAGTGCAAAGACATGAAAAATGAAAAAAAGGCTACTCAACCTGCTCAAGAACAACAAACTTACAAAAATCTATTTTCAACTAATATAATAAGGTTGTTAAAAAGTCAAAAATAAAATAAAAAGTTAAAGACAGAGTTGAAAAAGAAAAACAAGAAATATCTAAAAATACAAGGTGAGAAGATACACTTTGCCAAGCAGTTAAAGAGTTAAAGCAATAGTTATAAGAATATAAGAATCATATTACTGCAATACGAAATGAGTGGCAAAGAAGCTAATTAGAGGTATACATGTGATATAAAGATAAATGCTGGCATAAAGTAGAGAGCGAAAAGCTTAGGGAGGCAAATGTACATAAATCACTTAGCTACCTATATTCAGAAGACAATAAAGAACTCAAGAGAAATGGTCAAGAAAATGAAAGCTTTACAGTAGGTAGCTACCCTAACTAGCAAATTTGGGCAATGTTTAATCAATTTTTTAGATAAAGCTAATGAAGAATATGAACAAGTTAAATGTTTTTATAGATTTAATTCAAGAATGTTGTGTGAGATGTAATCTTAAGTACCTTAGAATCAATTAAAGATCTTTTTGTTTGAAATGTTTAAAAGTGAATATCTAATACATGCATTCATAACGTAGACATGGCTTATTTTAAAGTCGACCTATGAAAAGGGACAAGGTTGTAAATATACTTTCATTGATCTTTTAAACCAAAAAGAGATTTCATAAAAATCTTACCTAAATATTGAAAAATCTTAATGGATCTCTTTTATAGCGAGTAATGGTCATTTAATATTACATGTTTAAGCATTCCCTAGTGCATTTATGTCATGAATCCATAATGCATATGCAATTTCATTATTAAATCGACCTAAGAGAAATGATGGATGTAAATATACTTTCATAAAATCTTAGAAGCAAAAAAAAAAAAATGATATATTTGAAAATCTTACCTAAATATTGAAGGATCTTAAAGAATTCCTTTTATGGCAAACAACATTAGTTTCATACCATGCGTTTTCTAACTTATAGTAATTAATAAAAGGTTAAAGGATAGCTTGACCTAAGAATCTAAATCTATCAACCTCTTATATGTACAACACACGAGCTCAAACAAGAATTATGGAGTACAAACAATCGATCATAATTGAAAATGTTGAAAAAGCTCAAGAAAAGATTAGAGAGAGGATGACTGAGATGTAAGAGAGTATTATAGAACTAAAACAATTGTTGTTAAGTTTGTCAAAAGATAAAGGAATTACTTATACATCTGAACTGAAAGAAGAGGTCAATGCTGAAGAACCATTATACCTTCCAAGATTCATTCCACCCCATGCACAAGTTTCATGAGGCATATACCAACAACCAACAAGAAGGTAACTTTATACCTATAAAGATATTTTTGTTAATCAACCACTAGTTCATGTGTATGCCAACCCAAGATACAATCTTATTGATTTCATCCCAGTATTGAACTTAGATGATGTTTGGGAACAGGAAAAGTTGATAAGCATGCTAGAGCTAACTGAAAACACTAAAATGTAGAACAAGTATGAACTACTTAAAGAAAGGCTATGTATAGTAGAAAAAAATAGGATCTATGGAAGCATTGATGCTAATGACCTAGCTTGGTATAATATTTAGTCATCTTAGCAAAATTCAAAGTCTTTGACTTTGAAAAATATGATGGAACCAAATGTTATTTTGCCAACATTACAATGTTCTACCAAAAAAAAAAAATAAGACACTCTTACAATGACAATATTTTGATCCATTGCTTCTAGTAGCTAAATGGTATGTATAATTAGATTGGAATCGAATACACTCATTGAAAGATCTTGCACAAGCTTTCACTGCTCAATATAAACACATGGTTCATATGGCCCCTGATAGATTATCTCTTCAAAATATGGAAAAGAAGCCTAACAAAATTTTTAAAAAATATGCACATTGCTGAAGGGACACAATAGCTTAGGTTCAACCACCACTGATAGAGAAAGAAACAATAATGCTTTTCTTTAGTGCACTTAAGGTACTATATTATGAAAAATTGGTGAAAAATACAACTAAGAGTTTTATCGATATGGTAATCTCTGGAGAAATGATTTAGAGCATCATAAAGAATGATAAGATTGAAAGGCATAATTCATTTGCTACTGAAAAATAATTATCTTAAAAAAAAGGAAAAACCATACAGTAAGTTACAAAAATCTAGTACCATGACCATTGGTACTGTATCAACCTTATCCAACTTATCCACTGTACTGCCCATCTACAAATCTAGTGTCTTAGGGACCATATCCATGCTACCCACCGTATCAACCAAATTTTCACCCCCGAATGCCCAATTACACTTCTATCCAATAACCCAACCTTTTGCTTAACAATAGTTAAGCAAACAACTAAAGGAATTCATGCAACAATTAAGAAAAAAAACTCCTCTTAATCCAATCCCAATTTCTTATACAACCTATATGTAGAACTTCTGAAATCTCATCTTATCATCCTTATTCAACTAGAACATTTGAAACCACCATACCTTTAGTGGTATGATACCAATACTTGATGCAATTATCATTAAGACAATGTGGGTCATTCCACTAAAAATTACACAATCTTGAAGTACAATGTGCATAGTCTAATAAAACTTAGACTGTTAAAGTTTGATTCTAAATCCAAGCTAAGTGTGAATGGAAACCTCTGTTAAATCACACAAGTGGGATGATTAACATTGTGGGTAATAGAAAAGATGTGAAAATTAAAAGATGCACGAAAAAAGTGAAAATCTTTTTTAAATAGGTATATGACTATTTGGTTAAGACATGTGTGATTCGATCGATATCCTTAGACTTCACTAGCATCCATGAAAGCTACGACCAAATTTACAAGTATCATAGAGGAATGGTCAAACATTCAATTCAAGGTTGTAAAGCATTTCGTCAAATGTTACAAGGTCTAATGGATACGATTGTAATAGATTTTTATGATGTGTATGATGAAGACATCATGAATGTGGCAGTGAGTGAACCCTCCAACAAGTTTTTCATCCTATGCATCTAACTATATTTTATATGAAAAGCTAAAGCCTATAATAGAAGAACCTATCTCTTTCCCTAAGGTAGCAGTGACGATTTACGTTCCTAACTTGTTTTCTTTACCAAAAAACAAAGTCATCATATGAAAGTATGACTACGATGTTATAGTCTAAGAATTTATTACTAATGCCACCCCGAATAATCTAGACATAGGGAATGCTACAAATATAATAGGCATAAGAGGAATGACTAGGAATGGCCATTGTTACACTATAAAAATGTCAAAAAAAGCCAAAAAAGATAGAAGTAAAAAAAAAAAAAAGATGTAAAGGAAATGAAAGAACCTAGCCTATAGCAAGTCAAGAAATGCAAATTAAAAAAATCAATATTAGAGAAAAAAGCCTATGAGTTTCTTAAGATTATCAAGCATAGCAAGTATAGTGTCATTGACTAGTTGAATAAGATTTTCTTTCTTGCATCTCTTTATTCTCACTATTGCTAAGCTTTGAGATGTATCGAAACACTTTGTTGAAGGTGTTAAGTCAAACTTATGTTTAGCACGACATTTTTGTTGAAAATGTATATTGTATAATCAAAAACATAATGGCTTTAGACTTCATAACTGTCAATGACAACGAAATACCACATAAGGGATGTGACATTGTTAATGCTCTCTACATCATCGTCAAAAGTAAAACCCACACTATGATAAAAATTTTTAGTAATAATGGATCATCAATCAACGTCATGCCTATAACCACTTTAGTTAGACTACCTATTGATCTATGTCATATGAGAAACAACAATATGGTTATAAAAGCTTTCGAATGGTCCTAAAAGAAAGTATTAAGGGACATTGAGATTTTGTTATAGATAGGCTTGTGCACTTTTAACATAAAATTTCAGGTGATTGATATCTCTTCATCAATTAGTTGCTTATTAAAGAGGCTCTAGATTTACACATTGAGCACTGTGCCATCATCCCTACATTAGAAATTGAAGTTTATTGTTGAGGAAAAATAAGTGTGTTTAGCCTAAGTAAAAGATTTACTTGTAACCAAAACATTGACCATTCCTTATGTTGAACTACAAAAGAAGCACTTGAATGCTCATTCAAAGTTTTTAAATTTCTTAATACCATCTATGTGGGTGAAGGATCAAAGATACTAGTTTTTCATCTGTCAAAGACCTTAAAGATGGTAGTCAAGCAAATGATTGGGAAATGATCACAACCTAAAGTGGGCCTAGGTAGGACTTTGCAAAGAATGAAAAAAGCGTTCGATGTTATTGAACATAAAAAATGGTTTAGTCTAGGTTATAAACCTACCATTATTGACAAGAGAAGGATGTTGTTAGAGAAAAGAGAAAAGAGAATGATATGTTTCAAGGGCAAAAGTCAGATGGGAGTAAAATGATGTTCCCTTACCTTTATAACATATTCTGCTCAAGCGGATATGTTTGCCCTGGGTCATTGAAGGTGAAAAAGAAAAACCCAACAAAAAATTTAAAGGTGGCCTTTTCTAATATGCATATAAGAGAAATAAAGGAAAGAGAATAGGTGAAAATAGAAGAAAGTGTGTTCGCTTATATTTTTTGCTGTAAATTTTAAAGATTGATGGAAGATGCAGTCTATTTTATTTTGTTATCCTTAAAGCTTGCTAATGTAACAAATTGGAACCCCAATACCTATATCCAAGGGCATGTGGGAAGTTTATATGGGCATACCTTTCATTATCATTAATAAAATGACAAATGTAATGCATTTTTCATTTCATATTTTGTTAATTTTCATCTGTTTTAACATTTTTTAGCATATGTTTTTTATTTGTTTATACTAATATTTCCACCTATATCTTTGCTATCTTTCCTATTTTTATGTCTCTAAATAATGAATTTTATGAATGATCACAACAATAATTTTGGGTTTGATTTTGAAAACTCTATTCACATTAACAAGCTTGATAATGATGAGGATTTAAAGGATTATGCCTTACCTCCTAATTTGTTAAGGCTGATGGATCAAGAAAATAAGTTGATAGAGCCTTATCAAGATGCCACAAACATGGTCAATTTAAGAGATAAAAAAAAAAAAGAAAAAAAAGTCAGGGTCAATACTTTGCTTTCACCCATTAAAAGGTAAAAGTTGAAAGATTTACTTCAAGAGTACAAAGATATGTTTGCATAGTTGTATTAAGATATGCCAAGGCTTAACACAAACATCATAGAACATAGGTTACCTTTAAAGTTAAGACACAAGTTAATGCACAAAAATTAAGGCACATGAAATTGGAAATGTTATTGAAAATCAAAGAGCATCTAAGAAAATAGTTTAACTCTGGTTTTTTAGTAATTGCCAAATACCCTGAATAGGTAGCCAATATAGTCCCAACCTTAAAAAAGATGAAAAAAAAAGGATGTGTGTAGACTATCGGGACTTGAATAAAGCTAGCCTGAGAGATAATTTTTTACTACCTCATTTTGACACCTTTGTAGATAACACTATCAACATTCTATATTCTTGTTCATGGATGGCTTTTATGGTTACAATTAGATCAAAATAGCTTGAGATGATATGGAAAAGACTACGTTTGTGACAATATAGGGCACATTTTGCTACAACGTTGTGCTATTTAGGCTAAAAAAATGCTAGTGTTACATACCAAAGGGCAATGGTAACTTTTTTCCATGACATAATACACAAAAAATAGAGGTGTACATTGATGATATGATAGCAAAATCTCATGAAAGGAAAGACCACATAGCTAACCTTAAAAAATTCTTTGAAATGTTATAAAAGTATCAATTCAAGCTTAATCCAGCTAAATGCACATTTGGGGTCAAGTTAGGAAAATTATTGAGATTTATAGTTAGCAAAAGAGGAATTAAAGTGGATCCAAACAAGATTCATGCCATTAAATACTTGTCTCTTTTGTGCATATAGAAAGAAGTAAGAGGTTTCGTGGGGAAACTGAATTATATATCTTGTTTTATCTTTCAACTCACTTCAAAATGTGATCCCATTTTTAGGTTACTTCGAAAAAGCAACCCTAGTGAATGGAATGAAGAGTGCCATAATGCTTTTGAAAGAATTAAAAAGTACTTGTCAAGTCCACTAGTATTGGTACCAACTATTATAGAAAAACCCTTGATTTTGTAATTAACAATTCACAAGAATTCTATGGGATATATACTGGGGCAAAGGGATGAAATTGGTAAAAAAGAACAAGCCATTTACTATCTAAGCAAGAAGTTAACTGAATACAAAACCATGTATTCTTAGTTAAAGAAAGTGTGCTATGCATTAGTGTGAACTACTTGTAGGCTCAAACAATACATACTTTATCACACCATCTAGCTTGTGTTAAAATTAGATCCCCTCAAATGCATCTTCAAGAAACCATCTTTGTCAAGGAAAATAGCAAAATGGTAGGTTATGCTATTTGAATATAATATTGTGTATGTAGCACAAAAAGCCATTAAAGGGAGTAAAATAGCTGGCTTTCTTGTAGATTGTGTTGTTGATAGCTACGAGCTCACCAAGTTTAAATTTTCAAATGAAAACTTAATGGCAGCCTTTTGAAATGACAATGAATAACCTAGATAAGTCATAACAAATATTTTTTGGTAGGGTATCTAACATTATGGGGCATGGTGTTAGGGCAGTACTGATATCCTTTAATGAAAATTATTATCTCAGCATTACAAGGATGGGTTTTAATTACACCATTAATATGGCAAAATATGAAGCGAATGTCAAGGGCTTGCAAATGGCCGTAAAAAAGAAAATCAAAATACTAAAGGTATATAAGAATTTGGTTTTAGTGATTTACCAACTATGAGGTGAATATGAGATGAGAGATTAGAAGCTAGTCTTATACCAAAAACATATAATAGATTTGATTGACCTGTTTGAGAAGGTCTAGTTTTTGCATATCTCTAGAAAAGAAAATTAAATTACCGATGCTTTAGCTACGTTGGCTGTAATGTTCAAGTTAAATGTGAGTAAAAGAATGTAACCCATTAGAATGTAAATATGAAAATCGTCGGCACATTGTTTGAGCATTAAGGAAGAAATTGATGGGTAACCTTGGTACTATGATATCAGTCAATACATTAAATATAAGAAATACTAAAAGCATATGTTTAAAAAAACCAAAAGAATAATTAAAAGATTGGTAATGAGGTTCATCCTTGATAGGGAAGTCTTATATAAAAGAAGGAAGAATCATATTTTTTTGAAATGTGTAGACACTGCTGAAGCTAGAAAAATGTTTGAAGAAGTGCATGAAGAAATGGACACATGACGGTAAGACAAGTCATGAGGGCAAGTTATTATTAGTCAATGTTGAAAAGTGACTGTATTAACTATGCCAGAAAATGTCATAAGTGTTAAATTTATATAAACAATATTTACACCCCTCAAACTCCATTACACGTCCTAGCATCTTCATGACCTTTTCTAACTATGTGAATTACTTAACAAGTAAAAAGGAAATAAATAGGATTATTATCTTTTTTTCCTTTACAATTATCTTAAAAACTCATAATATCTTGAGTTAGACATTACTTTAAATGTCAAAATCACATAAATCTTCATTTATAGGCTTTAGTGAGTTAGCATCAAAACTTTTATTATCTTTTTGAACCATGTATAATATGTACTAAATGTTAAAATGTGTTTCTTTATACAAGAGAATAGGAGAATACGTAACAGCTATAATAGCTTTAGCTATAAGAACAATTATGGTTGGCTTCTCATTGTTCTTTTTTCTTTACTTAAAAACTGAATTTATATATTTTGGTGTTGTTAAAGTTTGTAGTTTGCATTTGGCATGCACAGAATCATGCTTTGTTTTATGAAATCAATATTTATTGCCTTTGTTTTTTTTTCCTCTCAAACACTATCTTCTTGGGCTACTTCCAATGTTGAGGAAGTTGCTTTAATAAGACTTAGCATTCACTTTTTCTAACTCTATGTGAGTTTGAGATATCTTCTTTGCACTTATACATTTTATCTTGCTTTTAAGCATTGTGATATAATTGTTTGATTTTAAAACAAAACCTTAAAAAATAGTTGACCAGGCTTTACATTCTACTACTTCTTGCACGATGAATAGTAAATCACTAAGGTTGCAAGTTATTTTCAAATTATGCTAGATGCACATGTTATTAGTATATTGAAAATATGATCTCTTAAAGTTTTTATTTCATTTTATATCATTATATATTAGTCATTACTACATATTGTTCAGGTATACAAAGACAGGAAGGTTGCGCAGCTTGTGATAGGAGCTGAAAGGATTGGTTTCAAGGTAATTACCTTTATAATGGATACTCCAAGACTTGGCTGTAGGGAAGCTGATATCAAGAATAGGTGAAAAGAGTTGAAATGGCTAGTTTTTTTTAGGTACATACGTAACAGATCTAAAAATATAAATATATCTTAATTATCGCTTCTTATGTATTAGTATTATGATGTTTATTTTGTTTATGTGGTACATGTTGATGAGAGAAGGGAAAAATTCAACAAAATTGGAAAATAGGTTGAGTGAATATATCTAATAAAAGGGAAAATGGGTTTAGGGATTTTAGGGTTTCGAAGATAAGGATAACTATTTAGGGAAGTAAATGTTGTGACATTTGACTTTAGATTTGCTGGTGGTCTTTATTGGTTTTAAGTGGTTTTTGCCTTTGGTTTTTACAAGGTGGTGGCAGTTGTTCTACCACTGTTGTCATCGATCTTGGTTTTACTATTGAAATTTAGGAATTTTATTGTTTAATTTTGTTCTTGATGTTCAAAGTGAGTTGATTTTTTTTTTCGTTGTTGGTATTTGCTTTTGGTTTTTTAAATGGCTGTTACACTTGCCTCAACTGAAAATGGCTATAATGTAGATGGCACACCTTTCCCAAATGAAAATGATAGCTAAACTAATGTAGCTTCAGGATCTAGCAGCAAAACTGCTGTTATAAGGGGTTCGGATTCTGCTGATTTTAGAGGTGGTTATGACTCAAGGGGTGCAATGTCATTTATGGTTGCTGCGATGGCTGGGCTTGGATATGCCAATGGTAAAGCTATTAGGGGAGGTAGAGATGAACAAGAATGACCTCTATTTGGCAGTTCTAATGAACCTTCAAAGTTGATATTATAAGGTTTTGGATATGTTCTATTCGAAATATGCTTATTTGATCATTATAAGTCACATTTGTTAATCCATAGTTTCTATATTGATTGTAAATGTCATGTTTGATCCATAGGTATAATAAGATTTTGGCATAGGTTGGAGTTGACTTGATGCTGCTACAACAACTGAGGGGTTACAAAAGATTTACATAATATGTGAACAACATTTTTTATTTAGCTAGTAAATTACGTGATAGTAAAAATAATGCTCAAATAACTTGAAAATTACATGGTTAAGAAGGAATTGACAATTTTGTTCAACAGGGTTTCCAAGCACTACAGGAATTATAATAGTGGCTATAACACATGTGTTATCTATTTTCATTTGTAATATTGATTCAAAATTCATCCTAGTGTGTATCCCTGATAATGTTTATCTCCTTATATAAATTGTGATGAACTTTCTCAATATACTTTTAATTGATGCATCAGGAAACGACCTCTTCTAATGGTTTGAGTATAAAACAATCAATTGCCCTTTGTTTCAACTAAATTGAGAAACTACTACTGAAATCCAAACATGCTTGCAGGTTTCCATTGTTAGTGCATTTTTTGGTTGCTTCCTTATAGGCGTCCCATTCCTTTTGTAGGTTCCTCAAAAATAGAACATAAAATTTTATTTACACCATTTAGAACTTATCTTTTTTGTATCTTATTTTCTTTGATCTTTTATTTTCTAAAAGATTTAAGATGTCATAAGTAGGATCTTCATTGCTTGGAGGGAATCATTCTAACTTTGCACCTATTAGCATCCTGGTAATACAAATTATTGGTAGATTTAAGAAAAATAGAAATAGTAAGAAAGAAGGAAATATGACTTTGAGGCATGAATAACATTGTCTTAAAGACAATTATGCCTATAGGATACAACAAAGCCTTAAAACTCTCTAAATCAAAAATAGTAAAATTGATCAGGCAGAAAGATTTATTTATAATAAATGAATAGTCATTAATCAAACCAATTCAAAAAGTTATGACATTTTGTATAGTCATGTTTTATTGTTTAAATAAACTTTATTTAAACAATCATGTCTTTTACTGTTCAAGCATATTTATTCGAAATCAATAATATTATGAAATAAATAATAATAATAATAATAATAATAATAATAATAATAATAATAATAATAAAGATTTAAAAATTAAATCTATTTGCCCAAGTGCCCATCTTTGACTAGAAAAACTTCTAGCAAGCTCAAATGACTTGGTCCACTCCAACACTTAGCTCAATTACTTAAATAATATAAGTAATTTCTTTTAAACCATTTATAGGTGATCTTTCTACTCAATATGGGATACACCACATTCTAAATTACCAACACAAATTACATGCCAACACTTTTGTGTTCTTTTCCTTAAACATGTTTTCCTGTTGATTTCATCTGTATTGAACATATTTTTCATTGTTCTTCTTATTTACAATTGGGAAACAAAATAAAGGCACAACAGATACTTTTAACCATAGCATAAAGAATTTGTCAAAACCATGACTTTTGTCAACCATATTTGTTCTTCTATCAGATTTCTTCAGTCATTGCATAGTCTAGAAGCCTCTTAAAACTACATTAGATATTTACTTAATTTGCCTTAGTTCCCATATTAGATACATGAGTTTTATCTTTTTATTTTGATTTCTGCATTCAGATGTACATGAGATTTTATTCATTAAGGATGTCAGGAATCCCATAGATTATAATGTCAGAGGTTAGTCAAGAGATATGGTTTTCATTTCTTTATCATTTAGTGCATAGCTAACGGTAACTAAATGGTTTTTTTTTCTTTCTCAAATATTTCTTGTAAATATAAATGAAGCTTTTGCAACCTGGTGAACTGGTTTTATTCTTAGATTGTTTCTTATACTTTCAACTTTTTACTTTAATGGAATTTTGCTGATGAACCTTAATGCCTCTCTTTTCCCTGATTCTTCTTTTTTGTCATTCCATTATGATTATGATACTAAACCATTTATCATTACACCATTCCCAAAACATTCTTCGTATTTTCAATTTGAAACGGAATGCCATTTTATGAGATTTCTTTCTTTTTCATTTTATATATATGCATCAAAGTCGAAGCTTGGGGTGAGAATCTTATATATTTCTATCAATCCATAGCTTATATCTACATCCTTTTAACTGTCTACTTGTAGCTACTTCAAATTTAACAGATGATTCTAAAGAGACTAGTATGATCAATTTGACTAGCCAGCTTATTGCAAACTCATCTGGGGTGAGTTCATAATTGTTTTTGTAAATCATTAATGCAAGCATATATGTTATGCAAAATCATTATTGATGTTTACTGGGTAGTTAATGAACTATGCTTGCATAGTTGTTTCAAGTTTAACTATGTTTTAAGCAGCTGCGAATAAACAATATATGGGACTTGGATATGTGAATATTACTGCTTAGGGACTTCTTTTTATAAATGAGTGAAAAAAACATATTGTTAGCATTTTTTTTGTTAGAAGTTTGTAGTTTACAATTTCTAATTGCAAGTGTAATCTCTGGTCAAAGATATATGCAATACGACTTCAATTGCAAAGTCTGAACTAAAAGCAAGTGGGTTTAAACTTTAAATACTTGTGTCGTAAATTGCTTTATAATGTGAATGGCTTTCTATGTTAATTTGTTTTCTTTTGTATCTAAAACAATTGCAGATCTTTTGTTTTATGATTTATGAATTAAGCTTTCTGTCTGTCTCTATGTGTTAGCTTGGTGGATTTTGCCAATATATTGTGAGGGATTTAGTTGGACCTCTAACTTTAAAAGAGTTGTAACTTCTAAAGAATAATTCATATGATGATTTACATTGTTATTCTATTTGCTTCTATCCCTAAAATTTTAAAAAATTTGAGTTGAAAAGGTTTCAGTTGGCCAAAAACATGCAAAATTTTCATAAAATGATGCCGAAAGCAATTTTGGTGCAATTTTATTCTCATTTTATTTATAGTTTTGTGGTTTGTAAAAATTTGTTGATCTTAAGATCATTTAAGAATCTTTTATTATGTTGATCTTTAGGATCAAAATTTTCATAAAATATTTTATCATTTTAGAAATTTATTGAACTTAAAGTCATTCCATAGTTTTTTTTATAAAAATTTAGTGATCTTAAAGTCATTTTAGAATATCTTGATTCCAAAATCTATTGTGACTATGAATAACTTTTTTCCATTATTATGTTGTAAACTTTAATTTTTAACTCTTATTATTTTAATAACTTTTTTTTATATCAAAGAACTTTATTTTCATAATTTAAACAAACTTGCAACATAACGCAAGCCTGCTAGTTAATATAGAATAATAAATATCACCAAAAATTTTATTTTTATTATGGATTCCTTATCCTATCAGTTGGCAAATCCGTCTAATTTGGTAGATTGTGAAACTACATGTTTCTTTCTGGTCAAATACAATTTCACAAAGAAAAATATTGAACCAAATCCAAATGCTAAATTGGGAAGTTTTATATCTTCAATTTAAAGAGTTTTGGGAAGTTTTCACTTTTCATTCCATGTGTTTTATTTCTAACCCTTTTTATCTTTCAGTTTGGCTTCTTTGAGCATTGATTGCTATCATATTTATGGAAAAAAAGCTAAGATGAAGCTTAAATTTTGACATAATAAGATAATTCCCTTACTTTTTAAAAATTTTTTTTATTTTTAAAATTATCAAAAATAAAATATTATTCATTAAAATTAAAATTTTATTATTTTATCAATAAATCACGCTGGACATTTCCATGGTCTTTTCCTTTTGGCGTCCTAAAGCTAAGGTATGTCCTTTCAGAACCCATTTCCAACTTTGACAGTTGGTGATTTGATGGTAATGGGTCCCTTTCCTAATAAGGTACACGTCTGTAAGATGGACTTCCCCGTGGCTAGAACCAATGATACAATTAAAAAACTACCGGAGATCAAATTGGAAATTAAGAAGTAGCTTCTTTTTTTTTACATCAAATTGATCAATCCTTAACTTTTATGATTTGATTCCATTTTTGCCACAAAGTAAAGCCTCCTCTTAGTTCACACGTGTACATTTAATTGGAGTTTAATTTTTGTAATCTCTTGACCGACTTTCGTCCTTTTTTTTTTTAAAAAAAGAACTTTTCTAACTTAAATTACAAGAACAATTCTCATCGTCGTCATTGTTCATTATTCATGCATGGCAATGTCATCACATTCGTCATTGTTACTAATATTGTTATTGTGTTACTTTGGGGCCTCCAGCTTTACTTTGTGGATTGAGGGCCGCCATATCAATCAATTTGTGAAAAATAACCTCTTTTTCTTTCTTAATTTACTATGAACCAAATGGAATTTAGTATAAACATTATATATAATTAATCCACCATTTTAATCATGGTAGAGCTCAAAACAAGCTTATTAGTTAAAAGTTTCCTCAAATTAAAATGGATTAAAACATCCAGGTAATTTGACTAGGTTGTAAATAAGTTCACTTTTTTTTTTTTGAATTTCTAATTTGCCCTTAAATTTTCTTACTTTACTTATTACTACTTATTTGATTAAAGAGATACAATATGTATTGTCCTAACAGTTTTGGAGCTGCCTGACAAATTTGAAAACGAAAACAAAAAAAATGAAATCATCACTAATATTTTTTGGTTAGATGCGATTAGTCACCTATTAAAATTTATTTTTTAATAAGATTTTAAAATTAATTAAAATTTATTAAAAAGATAATTTTATAGTTTGTGAAACAGTCTGAGTTTAATAGTTAGTTACGTATGGAGAAGGATTAGCACTTTCACAGCATTCATTTAAAAATAGTACCATTTAACTATGTATTATCCTTTGATTTGATAAAAAAACAGTCTAATTTTCGGTGTTTGAAAAATAATTTTTTTATTTTTTTATTTATTGAAAATTATTTTTTTAATTATTATTTTATTATTAAAAAATTTACTATTCAAATTTTATTCAAAAAAAATAAATTAGAATCTTTTTATTGAAATAATTTTTAAAATGTTCCAATACGTTGGTAACATCAAAAGAACTCTTTCTCACCTAGAGATTTCTTAGGCATTGCTTCTTGGAATACCTTAGAATCTCATTTTCGGAGGCTCACATTTATTTTTCACAAAAAAACTATGTCATGCATACAATGCAAATGATAACATGTTGATGCATACATTTTACTAATCTTTTTTTTTATAAATTTTATTGATTTATTGATTTTTATTATTTAAAATTTTTGGAGAAAAGAGAAATTTGTATTATATTAAAGATTTTCTATAAACATTTCAATACACTAGTAATATTAAAAAAAATCTTCTCACCTAAGAATTTTTTAAAGCATATCTACTCGGAATACTTTTAGAATTCCGTCATCGGATAAATTTTTTTTCTCATTTTTTTGTTACTTTATTATTTTTAAGAAATTAGTTATTTTTATTTTTATTTTATAGTAAGAAAAAAAATTTTATTGTATTGAAAATTTTTTATAAATACTCCATTACACTTGTAGTATTTAAAAAAAAAAATTTCACCTAAAGATTTCATAGATATCACTACTAGGAATACCTTTGAATCTCATTGTCGAATAAAAATTTTCTTTTCTTGCATTTTTTATTATTATTATATTATTTTATGAGATTTATTTTAAAAAAATAAGAAAATCATCGCAAAATTTTACTATATATTTCATTATTTATTTTTATTAATTATTATTATAAAACAACAAAATTTTATTTTAGCATATTTAAACATTTTAACATGCATAAATATTAATAATAAAATTTAAAATAACAAAAATAATATTTAAAAAAATAAAAAAAATTAAAAAAAATCAACTGAACCGAACCGGTTAATGGTCCAGGCGGTTCGACAGTCTAGTTGCGTTCAGCGGTTCGGACCTGGTCTAGTCACCTTCAGCAGTTCGAGCCCGGTCTAGGTCAATTCAGTTGGATCGGTCAAAGGCTAAATGAGAAGTGAGTCATCGGATTGGATGCGCGGACCCCAGGTTGGGTCGACGGGTTGATGCCCGAATCTTATGTTTAAAACGACATCGTTTTGGTTCTTTAATAAAACGACGTTGTTTTTGTTTTCAGCTTTCTATAAAAACCAAAAAAAATTTCTCTCATTTTTCTCTTCTCCCTCTCTCTCTACACCTCTTCCTTGCTCAGAGCCTCTCTCGCTAGACCTGTCGGTCGATCACCGATCGCCGCTTCGACCGTCGATCATCGATCGTCGATGTTGTTGCCCGCTGTCGAAAAATCCCAGAAACTTCTAAAAAATTTTGTTTTGCCCCCTGAGCATAAACTAAGCTTGGTTTCTCCTGAAAGTATTCAAAACGGCCTAGATCGACTTTCAAAGCTTTCACCAAATCCTCTTTTTTTATTTTGACTTTTTTTTACTGACTTTTTTTTTCTTTTTATTTGTAGGGAGCTCTTGCTGCTGGGTTCCTCCCTATAGGGATGACTTTTTTTTTTTGCTTTTGATAGGTGGGGATTTTGTGGGATATATGGGGTATTGGCAAGTAAGGCAAATGAGGGTTTGGAACCGGAGCTTGGATGAAGTGGGTCCGTCTCTGGTGGTGCGCGAATGGTGTTGGTGCTTTATAAGCCTTTAGTGAACATGGGCACAAGGGTTTTGGTCTGGGTGCTACAGGGTTTGTAGGGTTAAACAAGGGTGAATAGGGGTGAATAGGGGAACAAGGGGTGGTAGTGGTGCCGTGCATGGCACCTACTGCCATCAACCCCTTTTGGTGTTTTTTTTTCTATTTTTTGTATTTTGTATATTTTTGTATTTTTGTTTAATTAATAAATTAATAAAATAAAAGGTAAACAGGCTTTGAGCGTAAAACGAAATTGGACCTCGAGCCCAATCAAAATCGAGTCTTGGGTTCAGTTGAAATGAAATTGGGCTTCGAGCCTAGGAACTCGATATATCCGATAAATTTTAAACTAAGATCCGATTCAAAAGCTCAGATAAATTTAGTATCTATAGCTACCCCTCTTTACACATTGCTGAGAATCAAGAATAGTGCAAAGACAAAGACATCAAATTTGTCTTGAGTTAAAAGGTTTTTTTTTTTTTTAATTTGATACAAACTAATCTAAAAACTTTAGAGATCAAATTAAAAAGTCCTTCTTTCTCGAGGTTTGACAACTTTTAAAAACTTAAAGGGCCTCTAGGTAGAGACTCAACAACTTAAAAAAATCTTATCTTGAAAAAGGCTCCTTCAAGCAGAGCTTCAATAACTTAAAAAATATCACCTTGAAAAAGGCTCCTCTAAACATAGGCTCAACAAAAATAAATTAAATCATCAAAAAATAACTTCAAAGATCACCATTGAAAGATAAATGATGTCAGATATCATCACTGAGAAGATGTTGATGACTTCAGATATCACCACAAAAAAAAATACAAATGATTTTTAACACTTGGATATCACTACCGAAGAAATGCAATTCAAGCCTTAACATTCCAATATCACCACCAAAAAAATGCAATTCAAGCCTTAACACTCAGATATTACTATCGAGAATATGTAAATAACTTCAAATATCGTCATTGAAAGAAACTCAAATATCATCATCGAAAAAATGCAAATGATTTTTTTAACACTCCGATATCACCACCGAGAATATGCAAATGATTTCAAATATCGCCACCGAATGAAACTCGAATATCACCATCAAAAAAATGCAATTGAAGCTTTAACACTCGAATATCACCATTGAGAATATGCAAATGACTTCGGATATCACCACCGAAGAAAACTCGAATATCACCATCGAGAAAATGTAATTGAAACCTTGATACTTGGATATCACCGAAAAGATGTAATTCAAATCTTAGCACTTGGATATCACCACAGAGAAGATGTAACTCAAACCTTGATACTCGAATATCACCATCGAGAAAATGTAAATGATTTTTTAATGCTCAAATATCACCATCGAGAAGATGCAAATAACTTTGGATATCGTTATTGAAGGAAACTCAAATACCACTATAAAAAAATGCAATTCAAACTTTAATACTCGGATGTCACCATTGAGAATATACAAATGACTTCGGGTATTGCCATCGAAGGAAACTTGAATATTAATATCGAGAAAATGCAATTAAAGCTTCAGCACTTGGATATCACCATCGAGAAGATGCAAATGACTTTGGATATCACCACCGAAGGAAACTCGAATATCACCATCGATAAAATGCAATTGAAACCTTGATACTAGGATATCATCGAGAAGATGTAATGCAAACCTTAACACCCAGATATCACCACTAAAAAAATGTAAATGATTTTTTTAATGCTCGAATATCACCACTGAGAACTTTAAAAACAACTTATCACAATATTTTTCTTGACTGATGCCGATTTTACTAAGTCAACAACTTTTCTGTTAGCTAGATTGGGCTTAAAGCTCTCGTCTTATGCCATCTTGTTTAAATTTTTAAAAATTCTTAATCTTTTGAAATTTTTTACCCCTTTTTTTTTCTTTTTTAATGTTACCAAAATTGACAAACACCATTATGATGCAAATGACTTCTCGTAAAATGATGATGATGCAAATGAAATGTAGATGTCTTTTCTTAAAATAATGATACACATGGAATGCAAATGTCTTTTCCAAAAATACCAATGTACATATTCTTATCAATGATGAACAAGCTAATGATGCAAATGCAAAGTCAAAAGATTCAAATGCTTAAAATTTTCTTTTCTAAAAAAAAACCAAATCAAGATATGCAACTGCTCAACATCTTCTTTCCTTAAATTTTCCAAAGTTCTTTTTCTTTTAAACTCGAATCATTTATCTCATTTCAATTCCAAATCTTTTTCTTTATTGCTTATTTTTCATCAATTTGTACTTTCTTTCTTCACAATTTGGATTTCTCGACTTTTTTTTTTCATTTTTCATCTTCAAATCAAACATACATATGATCAACTCAAACTTGATGAAAGTGAATTGAAGAAAATGAGCCATCAAATTGTGGTAAAACTTAATTGATTAAACACTTTTGTATTAAAAAGTATTTTCCATACTTCCCCCCTATTTCCTTCAAAGTTTTTTTTTTCAAAATTTTATTTTCCTTCCCTAAAAATATTTTATTTTAATGACAAAATTCTCACAAAAAAATTTGCCTTATTCGACCTTTATGAAACAATGTGACTTTTAAGTCTCTAAAAAAATGGTGATCATTATTATGTACATGTCTGAATAGAATGGCAATTCCATCTTTTCAAACAACTAGAATGATTGATTGTCAAATTGAGGTCTGTAACTTGATATGAAAAATTGAATTTTTATCTAGTCTCAACAACAAATTAGATTTGACACCTTTTTTAGTATCATAATATGGTATTTTGATAGATGTCAAGATTAGCTATGGTAAATTTAAGACATATTGGGAAAAGCCAAGATTTTTTATCTCAATCATTGGTTGTAATGAGTTTTCATGTTGTAATCTCATTCTTGCTTTAGACTACCCATTTTTTGAGTTTTCACCATAAAGCTTTATTCTTTCAATTTTTTTTCTTTTTTTTTTTTTGGACGATTTCATCATGCACTCAAGTACTCTTGTGAAAGAGAAAATCTTGTAAAAAAAACAAACAAAAGTGAAGTTGGTCATAAGGATTCTGTAAGGAACAAATTCTTCAGTTTAAGTGTCTATGTTTGATCAAAATGGACTTTTTAAAGTATGTAACATAGGCCAAGGTTCGAGGTTCTAAAGGAATGGATAAATAGGCCCAAAACATGTGTTTGAAGGTGATCGGACCAAGGATCATTTCATACCATATGAAGGACTTTCTTTTGGACATTTATCTTTTTTATTTCTTCAACCGTAACATCCAATCATCTTTTTTTTCCTTTTTCTTTCTTTTTTTTTTTTTGCTTTCACTTTTTCTTTTTCTTACATATTTCAACATTTGCGAAAATATGTTTAAAACTTTTAAAACTCAATTTTCCTGGCATTTGCTTCTACAACTTAAGGCATTTTTCCCGTGTTGTCAAAGCATGACTTCATCAAACAGATCTTTCTTTGTATTTTTTTCCTAATGTAAAGGGTGATCTTTGATCAAGATTCATTTAGAAAAAATTTACTAGGCTCAAAGGGGTAGCAAATGGATAATTTCTTGTTTGTGAAAGGATGAAAAAATATGGTTATTTGTCATTTCAAAACTGATCACTTGTGCTGAAGAATGATTCCTTGAGAAACCTAGAATTTTGTATTTATCACCTTTTTTTGTTTTTTATTCTTTTTTAGATTGTTTGAATATCTAGAGCGCACGATGTAACCATCGACATTTTTTTTTGTTTTCACAACTCATATGACAACCAATCTTTGCTTTATTTTGGTAAGTTAACAGGGTTTATGCGATGATGAAAATCATGTTAAAAGGGTTTATTTAGGTTTCGATTGTGCACATCATCACCAAATTAGATAGTGGCGTGAACTTGATAATTTTAGGGCAATTGAAAATCATTTTCTTCTGTCAACATGCCCCTAGATAAAAGGGTGCATTTGTGTATTTGTGGCTATCTAGATGACTTTTGTTTGAAATATAGTCTTGACACCTATCAACTCACCAACATCTAGATAAAAAAAATATCATATTAGTTTGATTTTCAAGGAACTCAGAAGATCTTTTCAAATTGATCATTTCAGTATTTGTTGCCTTGACGAGAGGTATCACAAAGTTCAAACTTGTATCCTTTAGAGCATAAAGTTTTTTTCAAGCGATTTTTGGACATGAAAGGGATATGGGAATATTTTAGTCTGGTAGGTTTATAATAATGACCACCAAATTTTTTAGACTTTTTATTATAAAGAGAAAAAAACTTAAAAAAAAAAAAGAAAAAAATCTCTCAATTGGCATTCAGATTCAAACTTTCATACAAGTCATGAAGTTCGTATGCATGTCTAATACATAAGTGAAAAAGGAAACAAAAGGGCACACTTTTTATTTTGAATCAATCCACCTCTTTACAACACCAAATGAACTATCATTTTCCAGAAAAGCCACAAAACTATTCTCTAACTCCTCATCTATTCATTGCATCCAAATTATTCACATCAATGCTTTAACACCCTTGGTTCACCTTTTTTTCAATATATCAGGGTAGAGAGTTTTCAGCAACATGATGATCCTTATTAGTTTTGAATTCTATTTTTTTGGCTTTAATGAAATCTCTAACCTTGTATTTCAATGTGAGATAATTCTCTATCGAATGACCCTAATTTTCATTATGGTAATCACATTTTGCATTAGGATCATACTATTTTGGGTAAGGGGGTTGAAGGGGTTCAAGATGCACAGGCTCCAAAAGCTAATTCTGAATAAGTTGGGATAATAATTAGGTGTAAGATATGGGAATACAATCGAAAGTGATTCTTTTTTGGCATTTCTTGAGCCTTTCAAACCACTACTTGGATTGGGTCTCCATTCTAATTTGGTAAGTGCAGCGAAACGATTGTATAAATAGCTGGGTGTCTGAAAATATGGCTGAAAATAGGGTGAATAAGCTGGTTGTTATGGTGGCTAATATGGCTGACAAGGATGAGGGATGGATGTAACATGGTTTATGGGAGGGTAATGGGTTTGGTACACTGGTGTGGGGTATGGAATGAAACCTTCGAATTGTTACCCCACGTAGTTCACTACTTGGGCTTCATTTTTTTTCTTTTTGGGAGCTTCATCTTTCTTTGCTTCACTTGTCTCTCCTGTATCGAGCTTGCCATTCTTTATGGTATTTTTAATAATCTCACCTGATATCATCATATCTGTAAAATTTTTGGTTGCATTACCTATCAGTCTCTCATAGTATGGTATTTTCAGAGTGTTCACAAATAAAATAATTATTTTTTTCTCAGTGAAAAGAGATTGTACTTGTACAACCATATCTCTCCATCTCTATACATACTCTTTGATGCTTTCTGTTACTTTTTTTTTTATGTTTTATAGAGATAGCCGATCTGGAGCTAGATCCATGACATGCCGGTATTATGTTATGAATGCCCTTGTGAGCTCTTGTCAGAAATGAATACAAGTCTTATCTAGTTGAACATACCATCTAGCTGTAGATCTCGTAAGGTTATATTGAAATACGTGTAATAACAACTTCTCGTCATGAGCATATCTTGTCATCTTACGATAATACATGGTGACATGAGTCATTGAACATTTTATGCCATTATATTTTTCAAATTCAGGGACCTTGAATTTAGGTGGAATAACCAAGTTTTGGACCAAAAGCTCAGTTGCATCCATGAAGCCATAAAAATCCATCTCTTTATAACCCTAAGTCTTTCTTCTAATAACTTCATCTTTTGCATGGCATTAGTATCTTCTACTTTCTCAAATGTCTTTATCCCTAGCTTTTCTCTCTCCTTAGGATTATGCAAATCAAGAACTAAAATTGGCTCAAGTGATTTTTCCATTATAACAAGATTAGCAAAATTTTGGAATTTTCTTAGAGCAGGTGTAAATGCCATTCCTGGATAAAGATTGAAATACCCTCTGGGAGTAGAAATTTGTACTCTGACTCTTTGAAAAGGTTGAGTTGGTCGGTGCTCAAACCCTGAAGGGTATATAAGATCCAATATATCTGACGATTGTTTTTAAAAGCTGAGATTTTCTTCCACTGCTTTCTTTTATCAAGATTTCTGAACATGTCCCTTATCTTATCAATATCCCCTTTTAGTTCTTCTTGAGCCTTTTCCATCCTCTCAAATCGGCTATCCTATTATTGTTCCATGATTCGTGTTTGAGCTCTAGTGTTGTATGAATGATGGGTAGATTGAGTCAAAATGTTTTATGGACAAGCTGTTCTTGAACCTTTATTGCCATAAATTGTTTTTAAAATCAGAATGCCATGCATTAAAATTTTTATTTGTTTGATTATTTGAATTTTTGAAAAAAATAGTGCACATGATGCATGAATGCAAATGGGAGATATTTGCTATTGAATAAATTTCAGCACTAAAAATTCTCATTAATTTCATACAACTTTTGTTATATGAGATTGAAACAAATCTATAGTTCTATGGGATCTATAAAAAATATTTCGAGAGAAAGATGTCCTAAAAAAATACCTCGATACAGAACTATATGATATAATTTATATAAAAGGAAAAAAGAAAACAAAATTGAGTTAGTGTGTGGTTTGAGATTAAAAAAATATCTTTTTTGTTTGTGTTTTTTTTTATTACACACAACTTTTATTCCTACACATTTTCAACTTAGGTATTTCCTAAGAAAAAGATGGGTGAAGCTCTACCTAAGGTTAGCTTCCTAGGCTTATTACATGCCTGGTTCTGATTGACATGCATCTAAAAGTTCTCAAATTATTCCTTACTATCATTCACGCTGGACTAGTAAGGCACCCTTATCCTTACCCATTATAGGCTATGAATGAAAATGGTTTAATTTGAGTGCAAGTATTTCGCTTGCCATTGCGGAGGTTATCATCTCATGAGGGCATTGGTACTTTACTTCCTCTTATAAAGGATGAAGCCTGGGTATAAAGCTCATGTATGAGATGCATCGTGTCAATGTGTATGCAGATATTTCCTAATTTATTGAGAATAATACATATGAAAAAAAACAATAAAAGAAATGCATACGAAAATTTTTTCTTTTCGTTTTTTATTTGTTTGGCTTTTTTTTTATTGAAAGCGAAAAGAATCTAGGAATTAAAAACTAAATACTGATTAAGACTGTTTAAATCAAGACTTGAGGATAACATGTAGTTAATTTTGGCCTGACTCTTAAAAATAAAATGGCATCCTCGTGGAGTCGTCAAGCTGTCATAATGGTTTTGGAGCTGCCCGATGAATTTGGAAATGAAAACAAAAAAATAAAGTCGCCACTAATCTTTTTTGGCTAAGTGCGATTGGTCACATATTAAAATTTATCCTTTTAATAAGATTTTAAAATTAATTAAAATTTATTAAAAAGGTAATTTTGTGGTCTACGAAATAGTTTGGGTTTGAGAATCGGCTACGCGTGGGGAAGGATTAGCACTCCCATAGCGCTTGTTTAAAAATGGTACCACTTAACTACGCATTATCCTTTACTTTTGATAAAAAAACAGTCTCATTTTCGGTGTTTGAAAAATAATTTTCTTGATTTTTTTATTTATAAGAAATTATTTTTTTAATTATTATTTTATTATTAACAATTTTATTATTCAAATTTTGTTTGAGAAAAATAAATTAGAATCCTTTTTATTGAAATAATTCTTAAAATATTTCAGTATGCTAGTAACATTAAAAGAACTCTTTCTCACCTAGAGATTTCTTAGGCATCGCTTCTCGGAATACCTTAGAATCTCATCTTCGGAGGCTCACATTTATTTTCACAAAAAACTATGCCATGCATGCAATGCAAATAATAACATATTGATACACATATTTTACTAATCCCTTTTTTTATAAATTTTATTGATTTATTGATTTTTATTATTTAAAATTTTTAGAGAAAAGAAAATTTTTTATTATATTGAAGATTTTTTATAAACATTCTAATACACTGTTAATATTAAAAAAAATCTTCTCACCAAGGGATTTCTTAAAGTATTTCCACTCGAAAAACTTTTAGAATCTCATCATTGAATAAAATTTCTTTTTTTCTCATTTTTGTCACATTATTATTTTTAACAAATTAGTTTATTTTTATTTTTATTTTATAGCAAGAAAAAAAAACTTTTATTTTATTGAAAACTTTTTATAAATACTTTAATACACTGGTAGTATTTAAAAAATCTTCTCACCTAGAGATTTCATAGGTATCACTACTCTGAGTACTTTTGAATCTCATCGTCGGATAAAAATTTTCTTTTCTTACATTTTTTATTATTATTATATTATTATTTTATAAAATTTATTTTTAAAAAATAACAAGATTATCACAAAATTATCACAAAATTTTACTATATATTTCATTATTTATTTTTATTAATTATTATAAAACAACAAAAATTTACTCTAGCAGATTTAAACATTTTAACATGCATAAATATTAATAATAATATTTAAAATAAAAAATAATATTTAAAAAAATTAAAAAAATTCAAAAAATATTCACATGAACCGGACAGATCAACGGTCCGATCAATGCCAATCCAGGCAGTTCGGGCCCGGTCTGCCTTGATCTGGGTCGGTTCAGCTAGATCGATCAGAGGCTAAATAAGAAGCAGGTCGTCGGGTTAGGTGCACGGACCCCGGGTCTAGTCGATGAGTTGATGCAAAAATCTTGGGCTTAAAACGACGTCATTTTGATCATTTAATAAAATGACGTTGTTTTGGTTTTCAGCTTTTTATAAAAGTCAAAATTTTTTTCTCTCATTTTTCTCTTCTCCTTCTCTCTCTACACCTCTTCCTTTCTCAGAGCCTCTCTTTCTAGACCAATCGATAGGTCACCGACCGCTATTCCAACGGTCAATTGTTGGTCACCGGTGCTTCACCAGCTGTCGAAAAATCTTAGAAACTCCTAAAAAATCTTGTTTGCCCCCTGAACATAGATCTGAGCCTAATTTCTCTTGAAAGTGTCTCGAACGGCTTAGATCAGCTTTCAAAGCTTCTGCCAAACCCTCTCTTTTTTTTTATTCCAACTTTCCTTTTTTTTACTAACTTTTTTTTTGTTTACAGAGAGCTTTTGGCACTGGACTCCTCCCTATGGGAAAAACTTTTTTTTTTTGGATTTTTGTTTGTTTTCTTTCTCTTTTTTTTTTTTTTTGGCTTTTGATGGGTAGGGATTTTGTGGGATATATGGGGTGCTGGCGAGTAAGGCAGATGAGGGTTTGGAACTGGGGCTTAGATGAAGAGGGTCTGTCTCTGATGGTGTGCGAGTGGTGTTGGTGCTTTATAAGTCTTTGGTGAAAATGGGCACAAGAGATTTGGTCTAGGTGCTACAGGATTTGCAGGGTTAAATAGGGGTGAACAAGGGTGAACAAGGGGAACAAGGGGCGATAGTGGTGCCATGCACGGCACCCACTGCCATCAACCCATTTTGGTTTTTTCTTTTTTTTTTGGTTTTTTGTATTTTATTTTTTTTCTCTTTTGTTTGTATTTTTGTTTAATTAATAAATTAATAAAATAAAAGGTAAAGGCTTTGGGCCTAAAATGAAATTGGACCTTGGGCTCAATCAAAATCAAGTCTTGGGTTCAGATGAAATGAAATTGGGCTTCGGGCCTAGAAACTTGATATATCCGATAAATTTTAAACTAAGATCCGATTCAAAAGCCCGGATAAATTTGATGTCAACATGTATAAACTTTTTTGAATTAATAATTTTTAAGCATCAACTTTAATAATATGTCAATTTAGATCAATCGTTAAAACAAGTTTACTTTTGATTAGTTATTGGTTAAAACCAAATGAAATTAGGTTTACTTTTGAATTTAGTTAGGAGCCGTGTTATAAAAGACTTTGCCTCGGATGCCTGGGTTGCACTTAATTTGACTATAAAAGATAAAACATTATTTAACCACCGAATTCTCAATTAAAGACAAACACTAAATTACGTGACAAAAAAAAGTATACATCATGAGTAGATGTGATAAAAGTTGATCAGACGTACAATAATTCAATCCAAATTAAATTTGATCCATCTTTTTACCAACGAGCATCCCATTACAAAATAGATAGTGTAGCTAGAAAGCCATTTCTGCAAAACTTTTTCAAGTCCCCCGTCCTCCCCCTACAAACTTTAACTAACAACAAAAACATTGAAAGCTTCTCCCTCTACGGCATTGGGGAGAGGCAGCAGCTTCCCACATGGGAGAAAGCGATGCCATGGCCCATTCTTTATCATCGATTAGGTATTAATTTGACATGTGATTGCCAAAGACCACCAACATTTTTTGTCGGCACTGGATCCAACCCACTTAAGAGTTAATAGAAACAAAGCGAATCCACATTATTGAAGGTGGTTAGAGTAACCTTATTTATAGCTAGCTAGGGTTCTTCTTCTTTGATCAACTTAGTTCTTTTCAAAACTTCCTATCATGTACAATCCACTAATCCCATTTGGAGAGCGAGAGGCGTAGAATATGGAACTTTGAAGAAAATATTGGAATTCAGGAATCAAATGAGAACGTGATGTGTCTAGAAGAGAGTTGAGTTTAAACATCGATCCTTACAATGTGGAAATGAAATATGTGCTTGAATAAGCATTCATTCCTACTTATAATTATTCTTTTTCTTTATAAATGAGTACTGAACCAATTGTACATGCATAAGTGATTCTTCTGACATTGGTTTTATTTTTTCCCTCCACCATAGTTTTTCTCTGCAATAACTCCAATTGGGTTGACTAAATTCTCTTTTGACCGTATCCGTGCCAAATAACATATTGTTCAAAGCCTTATATTTTTATTACTATTTTAATTTTTCTTATACTTACTTAAAATTGATAAATTTTAAATTTTAACAACTGAAATTAAAAATTTAATATTCTATCAATAATCATACGATTGTTAATCGTGATTAACAATTGTTGACAGTTATTAACCCAGCTTTAATATCAATATATTCATTAAGTATTTGAGTTAAAAATTGAAAAAAAAAATTAAATACCTTAACAGTGACTTAAACTCAATAGAAAAGTTTTGATTTTTTTTTATTTTCTTTAATATTTTGTTTTTATGCGGTGGAACTTGAAAGTTAAGAGAAAGATAGGTAGCTAAACAATAACATAATTATATCTCCCAACAAATCATAATTTGCGAGTTTTTTCACAAAAGGATGTACTTAAAAATTTTTATTCTCAAAATAAGTGTCTTTTTTTATTTTATTTCTCAAAATAAGGTACTCTTTCTTTTAGCATGTTGGCACTTAGTCATCACATCAGCTTTCGACTTTTCTCCTAACTCTTTTTGTTTTTTTTTCTCCTCAATTAATTTTTTTCTTTTATCACTATAAACTACCTATTACATCCCAACATTTTCATATGAATTTTATTCCAATTCGAATGTTGCGTCTTTTCAATATCTTCTTATTCAACTTTCTATCACACTTTTTTTTAAAGAACTCTGTAATACTAAACGTAAGGAAAATGCTGGACATTCCTTTTCAAAACTGGTCTCCAGTTTATAAGTGATAGGCCTTTTAATTAATAAAAATGCTTCCTTGAGATCGCTTAAAAAAAAAAATATCTTGGTGATCCTGATGAATTGATCCCCTTAAATTATCAAAAGAAATCTTGTTTCATCAAATTGACTTCAAGAATACAACCATGGCCAACCCACTCCTCGGAATCGGTTATATATGCAAATCCTAGACCAAAACATGAGCAATGTTTCTTTCACCCCAAATTTACGGGGTTGCGTCTCTTCAGGCTCATTCATGTAGAGTTGTTATGCGAAGGCAAGAATACATTTAGGTAACAGAATGTGAAATACATTGTCAATGACAGCGAGATCTTTCATCTTCTGCCAAATCTCCTTTGAAGTCTCTTCATGGGGTTGCATCAACTCCTATGGTTCTATCTAGACTCTTGCTTTTCGTCATCACTAGTTGCATCAGATCTCCATCTCAACTCCCCATGAATTGCTTGAGTGAACAAACATTTAACAAGTGTTTCCTGAATTTTTTTGAACCGGATCGGCTGCAAATTAACATTTGGGTTGCTGCTTAAACAAAGAGAAGAGAAAAGAAGAGGAAAAACTACATAGGAGTATTGAAAAGGAGAGTAAAAAAAGGTTAAAAAGATTAAAATTAAATATTTAGCCGTATAACACCGCAGTGACGTGGTTTAAAGTACCCTTTAATATAACCCCCATTAAAAAAAAAAAAAAGGATTTTAAAGCGCCCCACTGATGGAAAAAAACTCCACAATTTGGTGTTATACTTAATAGTTTTTTATGCCTGAAATCAGCACTTCCCACGTCAAATACGCGTGATTAAAGCTTTTAAGATAAAAAAATATTCAAAGCTCGCATGGCTTAGAAGAGAGCAATAAAAGATTTGAAAAAGATTATTCGCATGATACTTCAGGATTTGCCACGTTGGAAGAAACTGATTCTTTAACCATAAATAAGTACATAAAAATTAATCAAATGGGTGAAACTCATAGTTTATACTTAGGCAAGTGGGGAGACTGAAAGGTATAACATAATTTTCAAGATTTTCTACTCCAAAATTATGAGGCATGCACTTGGGGGGATTGGACCCTTGATTGGGGCATCGCATTTCGCATATACTGGCACAAAATCAGATTGATGGAATCATTAACGGTTATAAGCTCCTTTTAATCTATCTTCAAAGCATATATATACATATTATATTTATATTTATATTTATATTTATAGGATTTGTTTTGAGGTAGGTCAAGAATTTCACTTTCCCAACCCAACAAAGCTATTTGCCAACCATGTGGGCAAAGGGCCTTCTCCCTTACCATGGACAAAGGACCTCAATTGGCCCTTTCTCTTAGGCATGTATTAATTCTGTGAAAAGAAAGTGTCAGTCTAAATGTCTGATATCGAGTAAGTAAAAGGTTTAGAAGTAATTTATGTATTTTTTTTGTGTTTATCTTGCGTCGAATATATGTCAAATATAAAATTATTATATTATAATTTATACTAATATACTAAATACAAAATTTATTTTTTTATTTTTACTTAACTCATATAAAATTTCTATTAAATTTTAAATTATATCGTTTTTGGATTTTTTTTGGTTATTTTTGTATCATGTTACAGTATTATATTTAAAATTATCAAATTTATTTATATGTAAATAAATGCAATTACTTTACTTGAACAAGAAAAAAGTGTGCGGGAAATTAACAGGATCTCTCTTTGAAAAACAATGTGAAAGTTTTTGTTTCTTTCCGAGAGAGGGAGAAAAATATGAGATGCAAGACAACAGCTAACTTATTCATAAAGTTTCCAAGTAAAAATACCATGATACTAAAATGCTATGAAGAAGAAAGACAAAGAAAGCCAATGAAATGGTCCAAAAGAAGAGAGCTTAGAACTGTTATGAAGAAGAAAATATAGTCCACAACACTAGAAATATAAAGAATATTGGTAGAAAAGAAAAGGATTCAGAGGCCGCAACAATATATAAATAATTAATATCTTGAAAACCTACTCTCGAACTACCACACTATAAAATGTCAAAAGCTTCAAACTTTTCAATTATTAGTGTATAAAACTCTCACCCCATGAATAGAAAATTCAACAACCAAAAGAGAAAATATGAGAAAAGTTAAAATTTGGTATATTGAAAAGGAGTAAGTACAATATTAAAAGAATTAATGCTTTGGAAAATATAAATACTTAGTTGTAAGGAAAACAGTTTTGTTTGGACTAAATTAACAATTTTTTTTAGAAGAAAACAATCTCAAACTCAGCTTTGAACTCCCTGTCTGCTGGTGAAAATTTGGCAATGATCAACCACGCGCGTATAAAATTTTTGGTCCTTGTAGACCAAAAACAATTTTACGAGTAGAGAGGGGGGGGGGGGGGTGGGCTTACGTTTCCCACTAGGTAAATTTGCAGTTCCAATAATTGGTTTCATGTAACCTTTGACATGGAACATTGGAACTGCTGCAGTCTGCAGGAGTTCATTGAAGTTAGAGATATTGTTGTGGTACCAAATCTACATCACTTGTTCATGGATGGAGGATTGAATTATGTAATGAAACTTGATGGTGTTTTGAATTTGATCACCAAAAAAAATCATGGGTCAATGAATGACTATTTCACTGTTGATCACTAAGCAATCTCATCAAAATTATTTTTGCCATACAGTATGATTCCTATATTACCATACTTGAATTTTTAGATTTAAATTTGAAGGTTTTGAATTTAAATTTCAAGATAAGGAAAATGAGATGTGAAGGGAAACTATTTTTTATTGTATAATCTAAGATGGTAAGTACGAAACTAATACATTTATATATTTTTTAAGCTAAATTTCAATTTTTTAAATTAAGTAATTTACTTGAAATCGTTAAAAATTAAATTTTAATTATTAAAATTAAAAATTTAATACTGGTCAGTCAAATACCCGAAATTTGCAATCATTAAAATGCTTTCAAATTTGTTTCAACCCCTAGAAGAGTAGCAAGAGTTCAACATATATAGCTACGTCCCACATTTTTTTTTTCCCACCTGAGCCAACTCCAAATATACTCGAGTTGTTTGTTAACTTTTAGAAATTTGGCTTCAAAGTTGAAGTTGTTATTCAAAGACCTAACCATGACTGACTAACTATGTTATTAAGGTTTGAGCAATCATGGAAATTGACAAACTTTAGCGTACCTGCAATGATCAATGAAGATTAACAGGCTTGGGTGAGGGTGTTACCACAGCTTTGGAATAAATTTGAGGCCCCAATTATAAGAGCTGGGTCAATCTTGGGCAACTGTGTTGAAGCTTTTATTTCTCCAACTGCCGCCCAATAGTCAGGGCTGGCTCTTATAAATTTAGCATGGGTTTAACGTAGGGCACAGTAAGAATTTTTGGCCCCCCTGGAGTGTAACTACAATTAGACTAGAAAACCTACTAATCCAAAAATCATGGGCTAAATACATTAAGATGCAATTGAACTTTAAACCATCATTACATGTTATCAAAGAAACTTAATTTTGTTCAGGTTCTCTAAATTAAGCCTCGATTTTAAATCATTCAGTTTTATTGAGTTTGATCATATTTGGGTATGTGGGCTTGAATTTTGTATCAACTAGACTCAAGCCCACACTCAATCCTATGGCCTCAACTTATGGTCCAATTACATATGGAAGCTCAAAACAAAGCCCATGTGAGGGCCCTTTTTGCTGTTTATTTATTTAGTCTATTTTCATTTTGTATGTTTAATTTTATTAAAATTAATAAAAATATAATAATAATTAAAATAATAAAAAAAAGAAAGCGAGGTAGTGATGTGGGTGTCATGCATAGCACTAGCAATGTATTTGCTTGAGCCACCACATGCCCCTTGATCCACCAATTGCCCATTGCTAGTTGCAACTATCGCTATCACTCTTACTGTGTGGATTATGGTTGGGAAATGTTGGGGTTTGTCCCCCATTTAAGCTGTATAAATTGAGTTTCATAGAACATTAAAAGAAAGGGAAAAAAAAAGGGGGAGAACTTTGCTAGAAAATAACTAAAAAAAAATAAAAAAATAGAAAAAATTCTATAAAAAAGAAAACAAAACAAAAAACTACAAAACAAAAGTCTTTGTCAAATTGAAAGCACCTAAAAAAAATCCTTTAGCCTATTGGAAAACCAAACAAATATAACTAAAAAAAAAAAAAAAACCACTCATTTCAAGCAAGGAACCTAGCACTAACATAAAAAAATAAAAAATAAAAAATAAAAGGTTTTGGCCAAAAATTGAAAGGTAGATCAAGGCCTTTGGTGTTAATTTTTTGTGAAAAGAAAACAAGAATAAAAGGATCGAGAGAAGCTGTTTTAGAATTTTTAAGCTTTTTTCAATCATCGACGATCACCAACGATGAAGACATGACAGCTAACACAGCAACATAGTGGCTGACATAGCAGCATGGAGTTGAATTTTGAGCTATAGTAGAAGGCTCTAAATTTTTTTCCAGCAAAAAAAAAATTTTTTTTTTTTTGCAAAAAGGGTGAAATGAAGTAAAAAATTTTAACCATTTTATATGAAAAAAAAAAAAAGAAAGAAAAACCCAAAACAACATCATTTGGGAAGCTTAGAATTTGCAAGTGGACCTACAATTCAATCTAAGGTCCACACACTCGACCTTTCAACCCATTTCCTCTTTTAGCCTAAACCAATCCAGTTGAACCGTATTGAATTACTCGAAAATCGATATGAATCACATGAAAATCACTCAAAATTGCCCGTGAACTCATCCAGACAACTAGAAAATCACTCAGATTGCATGAACCGGCCAAAACTATTGATCGGTCCTATTTAAGTATATTTTTATTTTTTTCTAATTTACTTTTATTTTTTCTTTTTACTAGTCTTATTTTTTTTAGTATATTGTTTTAGTGTTCCAAAATAATTTTTTAAATTCTTGATAATTTTAAATTCCATTAAAAAATTTTAAAAAAACTTTATAAAAAATAAAATAAAAAATAACTAAAAAATATAATATTAAAAAATGAGAAGAAATTTTTTATTTGATGATGAGATTTTAAAGTATTTCGAGTAATAATGCCTTTAAAAATCTTTAGATGAGAAGATTTTTTTTTTAAATACTATCAAAGTATTTGAGTATTTATAAAAAATTTTAATACAATAAAAATTTTCTTTTCTCTATTCAAAAAACTAAAAATTAAAAAAATAACTATAAATTATAAATTATGAATAATAAATAATAAAAAATAAGGAAAATAAATTTTTACCTAATAATGAGATTTTATAATATTTCGAGTAGTAATACTTTAAAAAAATCTCTAGGCAGAATTTTTTTTTTAAATACTAACAGTGTATTGAAATATTTATAAATAAAATTTCAATATAGTAAACTTTTCTCTTTTCTTCCAAAAAAATAATGATTAAAAAAATAAAATTTTTAAAGAAAAAATAAAATGTGTGCATCAATATATTATCATTTGCATTGCATGCATATCCTTATTTTTATAAAAAATAAATACAAGCCTATGAAGATGGTATTATAAGGTATTTCAAGTAGTGATGCCTAAAAAATCTCTAGGTAAGAAAAAATTCTTTAAATTTTACCAACATACTAGAATATTTTAAGAATTCTTTCAATAAAATGGTTCTAATTTATTTTTCTTGAATAAAAGTGAAACAATAATAATAAAAAAGAATAAAAAAAACTAAAATTTTGGTGAATAAAAGAAGTCAAGGAAATTATTTTTAAACATTGAGATTAAGACAATTTTCATCAAGATTAATGGATAATATATAATTAATTGGTATCGTTTTAAATAGGTGTTATGAGAATACTAATCCTTCCCTACGCATAATCGATTTTCAGATCCAAACTATTTCGTAGACCCTAAAGTTAGTTTTTTAATAAATTTTAAGATTTTATTAAAAATATATATTTTAATAGGTGATCAATTGCACATTGCCAAAAAAGATTAATGGCAACTCCATTTTCATTTTTCTTTTTCAAATTTGTCGAATAGCTCCAAAACCATTACGACAATTATAATCATTTGCTATCATTTAAAAGCATGGTGGAAGTAAAATAGGAATTGTTATCCAATACAGCATGTCACCATTTTCTTTCTTAGGGTTATTACTTGAATTAGTTGCATCTATCTTAACTAATTTGGTAATTTTTCCTCTTATTGTTTTGGTAAATTGAGAGTTTCTTTTGAAATAAATTTTTAGTCAATTCACCCAACAACTAGTTCAAGAAACCCTTATATCTAGCTTAATTTCTAGCTTACCTTGGATTAGGTTTATTAGGATTAATCAGTTAATGAAATATGTTATTAAGTTAATCACATGTTTGGTGGTTGAGCAATGTCTTATTACTACTTTATATACATAGTCCTATTGTTATTTTTTGAATTTTAACAAACCTTAAGAAATTACCTACACTACACTAATGAAAGCATGTTAATCTACATAAAACGAAAAATACTTTTATTATCTTTCATTCAAAACACAAGAATCCCAACAAAGTAATTAAAAGATAATAAAAACAGATGAAAGGCTTAATCAAGTAATTTGTTCATATCGATAACAAAAGGTTTTGTTTAAGCACCAATGATCTTTCATTGGCGCTATCCAAAATATAAACCTTAGAAATTACACATTTATGGCTATAAATACTTGATTTTGATTATTAATATATATATTTTAATTTTTCTAAAGTTGTTAAAGTTGAAGATAAGTTAAAATAGGTGATAAAATTCTTTTAGTGAAAGCTATTTTACAGAATAGCTAAATATATAACAACTATTTCACAAAAAAATTTATTTATGAAATAATTATTTAAAGAAAAATGCCTTTACAAAACAGTTGATCTTAGAATAACTATCTTAAGAAACAACACTAACACTTTACTAAAAACTCTTTCACCAAAAGTTGTTTCACTAAAAGTTATTACATAAAAGACAATTCACCAAATTTTATTTCATCAAAAAAAAAAGTGAAAATAACCTCAGAACAAGTGATAGGTATAGTGAATATAGAAGTTCACTATTTATTCTAAAAAATGAAGAAATACTCATATTTCAAAGAAAAGTTAAGCGTATTTTATGTAATAACTCCAATATTTCAAGGTTATTTTCACTTTTGCTTTCGATGAAGTAACATTTCGTAAAATATTTTTTGTGTAATAACTCTTGGTGAAGCAACTTTTAGTGAAAGAATTTTCGATAAAGGTGTTGGTATTGTTCTTTAAGGAAGTTATTCCAAAAAAAATTGTTTTGTAAAGGTATTGTATTATGAAGGAGTTGTTCCTTGAATAGCTATTCTGTAAATAATTGTTCTGTGAAAGAAATGTTTCATGAATAGTTGTTTCATAAAATAACTAAAATCAAGTATCTACATTTTGCTCCATGCATGAGAATTCTTAGTATAAGATGTTCTTGTGCACTAGTACAATTTTTTTGAATAGTAAAAGTAAAATATAAGATAAATTCTTTCTCATAATTTAAAGATGTATGATGTAAGTTTCATGAAAAGAAAAAAATTATGTATATTTATTTGTTATGACTGCATATGTGTGGATTCATTACCCCCTACATAGAAATTATTTGATACAAATCAAAAAATATTCTATGCATAGAATCAACAAATTTTAATGTTATAAATCAAAGATTTACCTGTTATATAGGTGTGTTTCTAAAAATATATGTATATGAATTAATTATAAAAAATAATGAGAGTGTTTCTTAAAAAAAAAGAGTAGAATTATCAAAAATAGCAATCAATGAGAGTGTTTCCCTAAAAAATAGAAGAATTATAAAAAATAATAATAAAAGTGTTTCCCTAAAAAATAGAATATCTATTAAAAAGAATAATTGTTGGAGTGTTTTTCTAAAAAATATAAGGATAAATAATAGAAATATTTTCCTAAAAAAATAGAAGAATAGGTAAGTGGAACAATTAAGAGAATGTTTCTTTTAAAAAAATTATTCAATGTAACAATTAATGGGACTATTTTCTTAAAAAATTATGCATAAGTTCAATGATTAAAAGTAAAATTGTTTTTTTACAAAAAAAGAATAAGAGGAGTAATATAGCTTTATCACATATAAAATTTTTATTTCTAGTAACAAAAAATTTTTAAGTATGAAATTTTTTTTAAGAAATCACTTCTTTTTAAGTTTATAAGTTTGATAATAATTAGTCCATGCCACTTGTTAAGATATGTTTTTTTTTTTTTATCAATAATGTGATGCATCAGTAAATCATAGTTGTATTTGACATAGGGAAGTGAATTTCAGGTAATTTAAAAAAAAAACTTGCTAAAATTAATAGATTAAAGTTTTCATATATTGAGCAAAAGGTCGGTTTGGTTAATTTAGTTGTAAAAATTTAAAAATTGATTTAACCGATTTAATATATACAAAAACCAAACCAACCAATTAAATGATTAAAAATTGATATAAACCAAACTGACTTAAGTCGGTTGGTTTAGTCGTTTTTTCAGTTTACAAATGACAACCTAGAAGAAAAAATGAGAACCTAATTCAATAAAAAAAGAGTGGAAACTTTTCAAAATTGGTGTTTAGTTCATATTGAGATCAGTAATAACTGAAATAATGAAAACATTAGTTTTAAAATTCAATTCAATTCCTTCTCATTTCCTCCACTTTCTCAACTACCAAACATATTATTCTTGATAAAAAGATAAAAAAAATTGCTTCCTAAACCCACAATTCCATATCTTACTCCTTGCTAGCATTGAAATTTTCAATGTAACACCAATCCAAATGCTAAAAAAAAAAAAAGAACTAACTAAAATTGTTAAACTTGAACTAAAAAAAAAAAATTTGGTTGCTATTGAACTTGTCCATCAGTTTCTTCCCAACCTTAGAGATGGGTTTTCTTTTCTTATTGAGCATATCTTTCTTGGCCTTAACTCATTAAGCCTTAGCCAAAAGAGACATTCTCTTAACAATTTTAACATGAAAAAACCCAAAAAAATAGAAAATAAATTAAACAAATAACAAAATAGAGTTTACCATAGGAGATTTGGGGTAAATGAGTTAGGAGATTTTGAAATTTTGATTTGGAGATGAAGGAATTAATGAAGGTTTTTAATAAATCACCAAAAAATAAGGTTGAAAATGGCAATTTGGGGGAAAGAAAAGACTGAATTGCATGGTTTTCAAAATGATCTAGGTTAGTTCCAATCTGAAAAGGGGTTGGGGTATTTTGGCAATCTAACAGCATTAAGTGGTGGCTAAAGCGAGTTGAATGGGGGCAGGTGTCGCTAAGGGTTGTTAGGGAAAGAAAAAAGAAAATGAAAAATTAGGGAAAAAATGAGAGAGAAGGGAAATGGGTTTAATAATTAATTAAACTAAATATGTAATTATTAAAAGTTAATTTTCTTGGTTGGTTTGGTTCACAAGATTTAAAACCACAAACTGACCGACTAAGCCGTCTAAACTGATTTTTAAATTAACAATACTGTTTAAATAAAAAAATATGAATCGATTTACATAAATACTCGATTTTTTATTGGTTTTTTTGGTTTAAATCGACAAATACTCTCCCATAGTTTTTCACTCTGTAATGTGATAAAATTAGTATATTAAACTTTGTAAGTTTTTCATGAAAATATTTACCTTATACACGATTGAGCTTGGTGCCCATAAACTTGCCATGCATACATGCATTGCTCGCAATCGATTTTTTTAATAAAACAATAATAATAATAATAATATTAAATAACTAAATAATAAAATGAATCTCATGCTAAAAAAAAATAGTTGCAATATAATAGAATCTTGTATAGGATATCAAAGTATTAAAATCTTTTAAGAATAAAATCTGATAAAATTTGAAGGATAAAATTAAGGATTTTGATATTTTATTAAAGATATTTTTAATAAGGAAAATAAATATTTGTTATTAAAGAAATTGGTTCTCTTGACCCTATAAATATAAGAATTGTATTGAGAGAATTTTCAATTCAAAGTTAAGTAAAGTCTAGTTTCTCTTTAAAATTTTTATAATCTTTTGAATGTGTGTTTTTTTTTAATAAAGAGTTTTGTAATAATAATTTTTTTGAACTATAGTAGATTTTTTTTAATTTTATTTTTTACAAGTTTTTTAATAGTTTTACGAGTAGCTATTATTCATTTTTTTCAAAATCAAAGTAACCTTACAAAAGTTTAATACAATTTATTTTGGTATACTTGTAATAAGTTAATTCTCGTACATTGAACACCATGACTTCATTTAAATTTATTATATATATTTTTTTAAAATACAATAGATAGATAGTTTTAAGAATAAAAAATAGTAGTTTTAGTAAGAATAAAGTTTAAAGTTTAAAGTCCTGGGACTTTTGCTCATTGAAAAAAAATGTAAAAAAGGTAAATAATATTTATTAGTATTGCCAAGAAGAGAAACTATACTCCAATTTTAGTGTTATTTTGTTTTATGTGATACGCGTGCTTCAAAGTCTACTTGTTGTAGAAAGGAAGGAAAAAAAATTGATCAGTTTAATGAAGTATGTTCTATATGAGGTATTAATTATGTGTACGAATATTTCTTTAATAGGTTATTCTTTGTTCAAGACTTTTAGCAAACTTTTTTTTTATTGTTTAACTCATTTTTTAAGCTATTTGATTTTCTAAAAAGAAAATATAAAAAAAATTTGTTGTGTTTTTTTTTTTAAAGAAAACTTATTTGAATTTTGTTATCAATTTCTTGTAGGTATTATTCACTCTTAATGCTAAGAATCAATTATGGCCAACCTTTTCAAATTGCTCGAACTCTTGTGTGGAAAAGGAAAAATAGTATTTCAAAAGATTTTATTCGAAAAGCACATCTTGAAAAGAAAATGTCTTCACGTTGGAAAAAATTATGTACTTCCTTCTATTCCTAAAGATTGGTTAGACAAAATCATTAGAAAAAAAGAAAAAGATCATTTTTGGGAACAAGTGCATAAAAGAAAATTTGTTTCTTATCAAGGTTCCCTTGTTGGCTATTCATTGTAAAGTATTAATTCTAAAGCATCGACATATAGAGTTTATATTCCATGCTTATCTATTCCAACGTTCAAGTTTGAATGTAGAGAATTCCCACTTTCTATTACTAAGTTTGGCTTAAATTTGTAACTTGTTCAAGGTTAAGAAGATTGGCTTAACAAAGTAATTGAAAAGCCTTTTTATGCAAAAACTTTATCTTTAATAAGAATGCTTGATGTTGAATGAGTCACCTCCCAAACTTCATATTCATAGAGAAGGTAGAATGGATGTATGGCATGTTATTCTCACTAGGTGGAGTACTTTTTCTCTTACTATAATCACTGCTTAAGGAGAGTTCACTTTTACTTTTGAATATGTACGTTATCTTCTTAAACTTGAAAAACACATTATTTGTACCATTGAATTGTCTAAAGAGGAAGAGAAAATTTGTAACTTCTTTTATGATTTGCTTAAGTGTTAGAGGGAGAAATCAAAAGCAACTCAATTCTCTAATTGAGTTGGACTTTTTTTTACAAGTTCAAACCAAAAGAAGGTGCAAGTAACTCTCCTAAATTTCTTGATTCTGATTATGAAATGGAAGCACTGTTGATGATGTGGTTAGCTTAACATGTATTTTTGAGATGTTCAGATGATGAAATTAGTCCAGCTTTTATTCTTATAGCTATTAAAATTGTTGAAGATATGCATTTCTTATAAGCTTCTTTTTATTTAAGATCTCTTTATAAGTGATTAGACTTATATATCTCAAAGACTGAAACATTAGTTAGTCGATATAGGATTCTAACATATCTTAATATTTATTTTATTCAAATGTGCTTATGGGAAAGATTGAATGTTTGTACTCCAATATGTAACCTACATCCCCCACTTGTTATTTTTTCATCTGGCCTTCTCTTCAAAAATAATTATAGAGCTTGGGCATGGTATAATTAGACTACAAAGAAAAGTGTTCTTGAAGTGTTTAATAAGTGTTAGATATAAGCAATGAGTTTATTTGGCACCCATTCTTGTAAATGAAAAATGGGTAAGGTGATCTTACTTTTTATTATGGTAACTCCAAGCCAAACTCATTCTCAAACATTAAGTAAGCAAGAAATTGAGTTCTATTTCTATATCAATTGTATTATATTGCCTTTTATGATAAAAAAATATTAATGTTGGCATTAATAAAAATTCATGTTCTATTTAAATATATTCGATGCGTAGAGTTGCATTACATTTTAAGTATGATTAAATGGTTTCACATGCTCCTCTTACGCCTTTAGATGAAGATTTTCCTTCTTGTGTTTTGACTTTCTTTTTGATAAAGTTTAATAGAAACGTAAAGAGGTTAGACACTATATTGTGTCGAGATTTGATAGATTAGCTACTGCAACCCTAGATAGCTTGCTTATTGGGATTATTATATTTTTTATTAGGAAACCTTTTGTATACCATTACCTGATTCTAAGAATCATCTCTCAATTCTCAATATTGCTTAAAGTGACATATCTTTACGCTTGATACATGTTTTATCCAAAAGAAAAGAAAGAGCATGTTAGAATCAAATAGATGAAGAAACCACTGGTATTATTGCTTTTCATGCTTCCTATCAATTAAAAGAAAAAAAATGTGTCTTCTCATAAAATAAACTCTTCTCATTTTTTTTGTTCCTTTTTTTTTTTTTTGTAAAGATGTATATTTGATAATAAAACTGAGGTTGGAAATGTCCAAGTAGATAATTATGGATCTTTAGTTGATATTAATGTTGATAATTTTTTTAATAACTTTGTCAATGATATTCATAGTGATGAAATTGCAATCTTGAAAGTGATCAAAGTTGTTAGTGATGTTGTTCAGAGTATTCAACCATAAATTGTTCAGACTTAACTTGTTTAAATCTTTGTTGTTTCTGATATGGCTTCTCATGTTTCTTCTTCTCCAATATCAAGACACAAAGACAATGTTAGTGCTTTTAATACTCTTGAAACATGATCTAGGAGTTTTTAGCCAAAGCGGATTTCCATGATTTTTTATTCTATCATAATATGTGAAGTATTTAGACAGTATTTATTAGAAAGAGGGTGAATTTGGAATACCTATATTTTTCAGAATGAAAATTTTATCTTTTACACTTTGGATATTTTAGGAAAAGTTTTGTTAATTATAGATGCTTTATTGTCTAATATTTTTTCAAAAAAATTACGATTGATGTTACAGTTTATGAATGATATGTTGAAAACTAAATTCAAGCTTAGGTGTATTAGCACATGTATGTCTAAAACTAAAGCTTTTCTTTTTGTAAAAGTTGAAAAAACTAATGTAGAAATGGATTTGAAAGAGATTACAAAAAGATTACTTCACTTTAACAAGAATTAAAGTTACAAAGAGATCCTCATATTGCATTATGAAAGAAGTTGTAAGCTATTTCTTAGTTTAGTAAGATTGACTTTTCTGCATGGAGCTATACAGTCAACTAAATCTTCTTTTGTTACTTCTTTATTTCAATATTTCTATTGTTTTTGGAACCTTTTTTAGTGTTCGTTAAACACTTTTTTTTTATGATAATGACCATTTTTCTTTCTTTCTCCATTGCTAGTAATTATTCTTCATTTTTACTTGTATGCAACCAAAGAAAATTTTTCCCAACTTTACAGTAAAGAGAAAGTATCTCTTAACTCAATGTTCAAGAAATTAATTTAATTCTTTTAGAAAGCGTTAAATCTAAAATAAATATATGATTAGCAAGCATACATAATATATCTCAAGCAAAATATGAAAATAAATTTGCGACTGAAATATAAGTAGGAAATATAGCCAAAACATAAAACAATAAAAATTGCAACTATAAATAATGAAGTGCAGCCACAATATAAGTGACAAAGCTATGGCTAAGGTAAACTTTACTTTTTAATTATCAAACAGAGAAAGTGAAATTTAGGTCGCATACATGAAATTTCTTAATGTATTAAAAGTTTATGGGTGTTTTGATAGCACTGTTTTTTGGATTCATCAACTTGTAATAGCCATTATCTTTTACTTTATATATAATGTATGGCTTTTCTCACTTTAGACTGAACTTTGAAATTGGTGTTCTTTTTCTAATATATTTTACAACACGTAGTACCAAATCATCTTATTCAAAATTTCTCTTCTTCACTAATTTATCATAGGCTCTAAACAATCTTCTTTGGTATACTGACAAGTTTTTCTTTGCCTTATCTCTTTTTTTTTCTAATGCTTATAATTTCAAAATTCATAAAGTATCATTGTCAAACCCACCATCTACAACTAATCTTATAGAAAATATTAGTATTTTGGCTGGTAGTATAACTTTTATTCCATATACTAATAAAAAAGGAGTCACTTTTGTAAGTTCTCATTTTGAAGTTCTTTATGTCGATAATGTTACTAGAAGAGCTTTAGACCACAATTTTGGTTTTTTATAGACTTTTCTACTGAGTATTTTAAGTAAAGTTTTATTGATGGTTTCAACTTTATCATTTTCCTATGGATAGTAAAGAAATGACTTCACAAGATCAACATCATAAAAGGCAAGTAATTAACTTACATTTGACTTAATGAATGGAGTGACATTATATGAAAGAACTCTTTTCAATATTCCAACAAATAATTTTTTTTATGAAGCTTGCTATTGCTAGACCTGTTACATTCTTCAAAGGAATAACTTTTACCTATTTTGTGAAACACTTCATTGTTGCAAATATTCATGTGTAATTGCTGGAAAGAAGATTAATATGCCTAATCAAATCGAACTACCAAGTATGGAAAAGGCCAAGGAATAGTAATGCTATGGAGTTTTACTATAGAATCATGTATGGTATTTTCATGAACTTGGTGTGGGTAGCATTTCTTTGTATGATTCAAAGTATCTATTTCCATAGTAGGCCAATAATACCCAAATCTAAAAGTTTTTGATAAAGTTTCCTACCTTTTTATTTTCTCCACTATTCCTACCACGTACTTCTTCCAACAATGGTTGTACGTCAATTAGAGACACGTATTTCAAAGACTTTCTTGAGAATGAGATTCGTAATAAATCATTCCCATTCATGAAAATTTTTGAACTATTTTCGTAAGCTATCATACATCATAAGAATTTTATTTTTGAAGTTGTAATGCATCTTTAAACATTTTTGGCCAAAAGTATCCAACTATTTAAAGTAAATGATGTAATGGTGTGTTTTCCTCCATAAACTATTGTTCATGTATCACTTTCAATCTTTCTTATGCTTCACATTCAGAGACGCATCTTACCAGTACTCCATTGATACTTCTATGGTATAAAACACCATGGATTAAAATAAAGTGTTTCAAATCTAGCAGAAATAAGATTGGCCAATTAATTAATGATAAGTAAAAGCCAATCTTTATCATCTTCATAATCTAAAAGCTGTAACAACTCACTAGATAGACATGGAAAAGTTATTCTAATTACTAACACAATGATACTTTGATTCTAATTTGAGATCAAAATTTTGAAAGCTAAGGTAGCAAGTGCATCGGCATTCCTATTTGTAGATCTCAGACTATGTTCACATATTACATTATGAAACTTCTTCCATAGAGCCTGAACAAGTGTTCTATAAGAAGCTAACATTGGTTCTTTTAATGTGAATTCAACATTGGCCTGCTTAACATGCCTCATATTCTGCTTAATTATTAATGCATGAAAAATCTAGTTTGAAGGCTAAGGAGATAAGTTCCCTACCTGATTCTAGGGAGTTTAACTCTAAGCCTAAAATTAAGGAGCATCATTTTCCTCTTATTCAAGTAGAATAGACATCATAGGGGAATTTAAGACTTTAGGCAAATTTCTCACAACTTTTTCTCAAAGTCTCTCTACAGTTCTCTCTTTTCAAGTTTCTTTCTAAACCTTATTCTCTCATCTACCTATTCTTATTTCACCTTCCACCATCACTTGCTGTTGTACTCAACACTTTATTCTTGCAACTTCCTCACATCACCAAAAAAACCTCTCTACAATGACCTAATTCAAAGGTTGAAACACCTATCTATTCTTGAATTTACTTTTACCATAACAACTTTGATTCAAAAAATACACAAGAGATAGCATCTCTGTAATATTGTGTTATACACATATATAGACTACTAAATTAACTATAAAATGAGTTGGAAAGTTTGGCATGGTGAATATCCTACAAATAGTTATTTTATGATCATTGGCCTAATTAATTAGTTTAGTTCTAACTACCACATAGTAAAGACCAAAGATGTGATCGGTTGATTGTTTCAACTTCAACAAACAATTTTGTTGTGCATCACATGTAACCCATGATATTGTGTTTCCTATTCAGGGAAATCTATAGATCATTTCCATGGTTTTGTTTTCTTTCTTTTCGAATATAACATGTAACAATTGTTCTCTATTTTACTTTTTGTAGAATTTGAAAAAAGCTCCACCTCTTCTTTTCGTGGTGGCAAAACAAAACTTTAGTTCCAATTTTCTTTTTTTTTTTTCCTTTTAAGCAATAAGAAATTTTTTAGAATTGTTCAATATATATATATATATATATATACATATATATTGGTACAAAATCTAAACAAATTTATTTAGACCAAACTTAATGAATTCATAAAAAAATTACTTTTATGACTTTTCATTTGAACCTAAAGAATACTAAAGTCAACCATCCGTGATTTTCTTTTGTTTCTTTATCTCTGTAATGCATCCAACAAGGCGTATGTACCTTAAAGTCATCTAAATTCATAGGCTAAGAATGAAGAAGTCTTTAGCTTATGTAAACATATTTGAGAATTTTTAAAGCACCCTTCACATCCACATCATTAAGACCTATAAAGTTGAATGAAACAATTAATGTCGGGGTATAAGTGAACTTTTCTTCACCATATAAGGAATCCTTGAATAAATTTAAGGTGCAAGATTCATTCTATTCACGCTGTTTTTTTCCTCTTATTGGATGCTTTAGACAGAATTTAAGGGAAAGTCATGAACAATTCAAAAAGAAAAATTATTTCATACTATATATTTTTATTGTGAAAAGACTAAAAGAAAAACCTAGGGTTTGAGGGTGGTATTGTTCTTAAGCTTTGTTTGGATTCCAAATGTTCAGAGAAGAGCTTTTTAGAATGAGTTTATTTCTCCTTCCATTTGTTTTTGTAGTGAGAACTTGCTTTTGCATCATGAGAAAAAAAAATAAGAACATTGGATAGACTAATTTTTTTTTTTAGGGTGTTGGCCTCCAAATTCCCTTTTCTTAAGCCTCGAGGGGGATAAGATTGTGTGTGGTTTAATGTGCCTATATAGTGGGTTGAGAAAACCAGCTAATGGTTTCTATACTTGTCACAGGCCTACAAATAAGAAAATCTATCTTTGTAACTTCAAAAAGTTTTCTTACTTTTTCTAATATATGGGATATTTCATTGCACCACATGATGAAAGCTCGACACACTCTCCAATCACACAAATCTACTTCTTATGGTTTAAAGCCAAGTGAGAAAAAAATTATTAAATCAAAAATTGATTTGAAATTATGGTTTTTAATCAGTTTAGATTAATTTATTTTATCTGATTTAAATTAAATGTAAATATTAAATTTATATTAGATTTTTAATTGAAAATGAATAATTGAAAAAGATAAACTAAATTAAATTAAATATTTTTATTAACTTTATATATCTTTTAAACTTTTATAAAATAAAAATAATTATTTTTTATTTAAATTTATTTAAATATATTAAAATTTATATCAAATAATATATAAAAATTTAAATTTAAATTTAAAAAATCAAACTAAACCAATAGAATTTGGTTTGGATCGAACCAATTTCAAAGAAATGTTGGATTAAATTTGAATCAGATTTTAAAAATACATAATATTATATTTTATCCAAAAAACCAAACCAATCCAAACCGTTATTACCCTTAGCCAATAGTATATGCAGTAAACACATAATTAACTTGATAATATTTGTCAAACGCCATATTTATAAGTTGATATAGTTAGTATGATTAGAGTTTGGGTTGATATGATACATAATTTGAAAGTTCATGAAACAAATTATATATTATAATTCTTTAAGTACCAACTTATGTATTTTATCAAAATTCATGTACTAAAAGTGTAATTATCTCAAGCTAAACAAAAATTTTCAAATTTTCAAAATAAAAGAAATCACCACCAATTTTTTTGACTAAACGAGATTAGTCACCTAAAAAATTTATCTTTTTAATAAAATCTTAAAATTAATTAAAATTCATTAAAAAGATAACTTTTTATCTACGAAAGACAAAGCTGGGTTTGAAAGTACAATTACACGTAAAAAATATTAGTACCCCCACAACATCCATTTTAAAAATGATACCAACAATGTTGTGTTATCATTTAGTTTTGACAAAACAAATCTTAATTTTGATATTTAAAATTAATCTTTTTAATTCCTTTTATTTTATCATAATTTTGATTTTTCATCTCCTTTCATTATTTTTACAAAATTTTCTCTTTTTTTCTTTTCTTTTAAATTATTATTCCACTTTTATTTGAAAAATATATTGGAATCTTATTACTAAAATTTTTTAAAATATTTTAGTACATTAGTAATGTTAAAATAATTTCTCTCATTGAGGGATTTCTTAAAAATCATTACTCAAATTTTCTTAAAATCTTATTCTTGGATATTCGCATCTATTTTTGATGATTATTATATGAAATGTAGAAAACGAAATGTGATAATTGTTTAGAAAGTTTTCTTATGTTAGTAATTTTACTTATTTTACTTTATATTATACCTCATTTGTGTTAATTTCTTTTTATTCATTATTTATTTTATTTCTCTAATTTTGTTTTAATTATTTAATTATTTTATTTCTATTTTCTTTTTTAAAACAAAAACCAAAGAAAATCTTTTTTATTGAAAATCTTCTAGACACCCTAATACTTTAATAATGTTTTAGAATAATTTTTTCACATAGGGATTTCTTTAAAATCACTATTAAGATTTCTTTAGAATTCCATAAATTTTCATTTTTATTTCCTTTTTTAAGAAAAAAGAATAATTAATTACTGCAAATGATATTTATGTATAGCTATATATAATTTAATATAAAAAGGATTCATTTTTCTTTCATCATTTTTAATACTTTTATCATTATTCTTTTTATTTTTTTATTATTTTTTTTGTTTTATATATTTATATTTTTATTATCATTTATTATTATTATTTTTCATATCTTCTTATACATACATTTTTTAATGTACTAACTTTTAAACACCAATTTTCCTATCTCTTTTAAAAATATATATTTATTCTAGGAATATAAACATAAACATACATTAATAAATAATAAATAATTTTAAAAATTAAAAAAATTAAAAAATTAAAAAAAAATTACCTAAATTGATTTATCAACAGCTCAAAAAACGATCCAATCGGTTTTGCATAGTTCAAGGCAGTTTTTTGCAATTTGAAATGATTTTCTATTGGTTCAAGCGGTTTAATGGTAGTTTGTGTGGTTCAAACCAACTCAAACTGATTCAACTTAAAAAAGACCCAAAAACCAAGTAGGACATGTAGATCCCAAGTTGGATCCAAGTCCACGCACGAATCTATCCCTTTTAAAACGACATCATTACCCTTTTTTTTTAATAAAAGCAAACTTTTTTATCTCATTTTAACTTTCCTCAAAAAAAAAAAAAAAAAACTTCATCAGCTTTCATGTTTTCCCAAAACAACCCTTTTTCTAGACCTCTATGATTAGCCACTATTTGTCGTTGTTGCCTTCGTCACCAACCATCACTCTCCAACACCAAAATTACCCCAAATTTCACCCAAACATTTTAGTCCCTTGATTACTATTCTGGCCTTAGTTTTGTATGAAAACCAACCAAACTTCATAAATTTAGTCTTGAATCCATGGCCTCAAACAAAAAAAAATCTCTTCCTTTCTCCCATTTTATGTGTTCTTAGTCTTTGCTTTTGTTGTTCCATTTTGGCACTACTTCTCCCTACTAGTAGACGTGTTGTTTTTTGTTTTTGGTTTGTTAAGTATCCAACTTAAAATCAATTGACAGTAAGTGAAAAGGTCCAACTTGAGTATAAAACTACAAGAAATTACAAATTTATTAGATGTGAGATAACCCACTTTAATAGGCCCTTATCATGTGTAGGCAAAAATGAAAGAAGCCTTTTACATGATAAATTAGGAAAATGCAAAGGAAGAAAAATTTTGGCTCTAATATCATGTTAAGCATCTAACTCACTATCAATTGGTTGTAAGTTAGTGTTTCAAATCTAATAAATATCCAATATCCTGAATTCATCTTCACCTACACATGATATATTTGGCAAAAGAAAATCTTGGCTCTGATACCATGTTAAACATCCAACTTAAAATCAATTGGCAGTATGTAAAGGAACTTAACCTGAATATAAGACTACAAAATATTGAAAATCAAAGTTTGCTAGGTTTTTTTATGTTTTTTTTTTGTAGGTCTTGTGTTGTGATGGAGGGATTGTTTAGGCATTGGTGGCTGTAGTGGTGGTTAGTAAGTATAGAGGTTGTCGTGCATAGGGACTTGGAGCATCAAGGTTAGTGCGGGCAAAGTTTTTTTAGGATCTTTTTTTTTTTGTTCGAGCCAAGTTTTTCAGCAATAATGGCTTGGGCTTTAAAACAGAGGCATTCAAAGGTGGGTTTGCACGGGTGCAGCAGTGGTTTTTTGTTTTGGCAAAGTTTTTTTTTATTGTTCTTTTGGTTTGTTGGTATTGTGTCGAAAGGGAAAGGTGGGTGAAGGCAAGGTGCCAAAAAATTTTTGTTGCCCCTTTCTATGAATTGTTAGCTTTATCTCTCCCCTATCGATTATCTAAACCCCACTCTCTTTTATAGTTTTTGGGTTCTATATGAAACCATTCAGATAGGATATAGGAATTCAATTTCTAGTAGAATTGTAGTAGCATTTGGGATAGTGGAGCTTACTGCATTTTTTGGGTGTTGGGTCCATGATCAGATAGTGTTAAGGTCAGTAGGTGAAATGGGAGAACTGAAAATAGAGGCAACTATTTGGTGGGAAGGAACGTGAATCTGGGAAAGCTAGCAGACCCAACTTCATTCATTTATTTTTTTGGTAATTTTCAATTAATTAAAGTAATTAATTTTAAATAAAATGAAATTAGGCATTTAAAATTGAATTTGGACTCACATTAAACTTTGGACCTTCAAACTCAAATTACTAAATTTTATTTTGATCCAAATTGAATTGGGTTGGGCTTTGACCCATGCAAAATGATTAAAAAACAATTAACTTAACATAAAACTCGGTCATGAATTTGACTAAAACATTTAAGCTAGCTTAAATCGAGATATTTAAATCAAACATAAAAATAATCAAAATCGAATTATTTTGGAAAAAATTTAATGTTTATATATATATATTAAAATTTTTATAAAATAAAAATAATTATTTTATATTTAAATTTATTTAAATATATTAAAAATCATATTAAATAATATATGAAAATAAAAAAATTAAATTTAAAAAACTAAATCAAATCGATAGAATTCAGTTTTGATCAAATCAATTTTAAGGGAATGTTGGTTCAAATTTAAATCAAATTTTAAAAATTCATAATACTATATATTATTCGAAAAATCAAATTGATCCAAACCATTATTAACCCTAACTAATAATATGTGCAGTAAACACATAATTAACTTAATAATATTTGTCAAATATCATATTTATAATTTGATATAGTTAGTAGGATTAGAGTTTGGATTGACATGTTACATAATTTAAAAGTTAATTATACAAATTATACATGTTAATTCTTTAAGTACTAATTTATATATTTTCTCAAAATTCATGTACTAAAAGTGTAATTAACTCAAATTTAAAATTTAAATCTCAAATTTTAATTACTAAAATACCTTCAGTAATATATGTAATTTGCATATACTAATTTTCAAGATCGGTATATTTTTAAGATGTGAACAATATCGATTGTTATGTCCATATATATAGATTATTGTCCTTATATTTAAAATATTTTATTATTTTATGTATTTTTTATATATATTATAATAACTTACAATACTTTTTTCAATAATATTAAATATTTAAAATTTTTAATTATATTTTTTATTGTATTTTTAAAACGTATTTTTTTCAATTAAAACTTTATTTAACTACAATAATAATATTAAACTAGTTTTTAAGCAATAAAATAAAATTGCCTTTGTACCAAAACCTAAATTTCTATAGGAAACATGTATATAAGGGATGATGAAACTAATAATAATGTGATTTATTGACAAAATGTTAGATTTTTAATTTTAAAAATCGAAATCAATTTACTCAAAAAAAAAAAAAATGAAGAGTGGTTTGAGGCTTGAGGCATAAGAAACGTCTCTTTCCTTTTCGATCCATGGGCAAGGAGAGTCTTAGTCAATAGATTAATATTCAATTATTGAGGACTTATTCAATCCAATTAGACATTTGAAAGAACATGGGCATGAAATTTAATTAGTGAAAGCATCTCAGAAATTTCATAGCTGATGTAGATTACTGAAATGAAATTTATTGTCATCACAGTTGGAGCACGTTCTTGGGCAGTCATTTGCTAAGCTTCACATAAAAATTAATGTCCAATACTCAATAGATAAGTTAGAACCCAAATTATTTGAACCCCATTGGCCAACCATTGAATTTTGATCATAATTCGGGTGACCCCATTATTTCAACCAATCCATTGTCTGTATCGAATACTGAAGCAGAAAATTTTGCTTCAGGACAACTATATATGTCAAAGCCGGTATAATAATGTATTTGGTCCCATTATGAATTTCTCCATTATTCTTTAGTCTTGAGTTTTTTTTTTTTTTTTCAATTGCAAAATGATTTGTTGATAGATAGTGAATTTTTTGTACTAGTGATTAGAATTTAAATTTTGGTAACTTCAATTATAGAAAAAAAAATAGAGTTCCTTCATATTATAACCAAAAATTTGAAATTTTAATTTTTTTTTTATATTTGAAATTGCTAGGATTAAATTCTTATCACTTTCACATTGTGGAAGAAATCCTGGTGAGAGCTTAATTCAAATCTTAACCCACATTTGAAATTGTCTCTAATTCAAGCTTATTCAGCCTTGATTGTATTTAAAGAAAAGAAAAAGCAGTATAAATTAAGATTGCTGTAAAAAATGTAACAATTGCTACAAAGGTTGTGTAAAATATTCATGGTATTTTCTTAACTCCAATTTAATTCATCATCTTTCTACTTTAATTTTTTTCGGATTATTATTGTATATACCAATTGAAGAGTTCTAGAATTTGATAAATAACTTCAAGTTGTCATATGTTCATTTAATAATTATATTAATTTCTTAATTTATAAAAGTGTAATTATAACTTAATGAACATGTAATGACAATCCTTTAAATCCAATTGTGGAGTTTTAAAATATCCGTGCTTGCTAATTTGATAAATTTCACTTTTATTTATTTCCTTAATCTAACTTTTTAGTAGGCTTTTCAGCTCTTAAAATGGTTACGTTGTTTTTTTGTTTTTTTTTTTTATCACTTGACAAGTGATGTCAAAAGAATTCAAACTTCAAATTTCAATTTAATTTAATTAATTTATATAATCATTTTTAAAAATAACATTTAATATATTTAAAATTTAAATCTCATAACTTACATTTTTTTTTTAATCCCAAGTTACAACCTCATTTATTTAAAAAAAAAAAACTTAATCTTCCAACAAAAACTGAAGTCATGCTAGCCTTTTCTCTATGCACCCAATATATAGGAAAGACGTAGAAGATGTTGCTTTAATTAAAACAACAGAAAAAAAAAGTTTAGGAAGAAAGACCTCTCAGTGTTGATCAAATTAGAAACTAATCTAAATTAGGGATTCAATGCCAAGCTCAGAGTCCAGACCGGTTGAACATGAAAAATTCTCCACTAAAACCACAAGTAGCGATGTCTTGACAGGTTTAAGGGAACAAACACGTGAAGAAGAAGAAGAAGAAGAAGAAGAATAAAACTCCAACACATGCAAACTATTTGGTTTTACAGAAAGATTTACAGAAAAAATTAAAAAGTAAAAAAGAGGTACATTAAATATATATTCAAAAGACAATAGTTTTCTTAACCAAACAGAAACTTGAAGCTCTCCAATGGCTTTTGCTAAGAAAAAGAGTTCCAGCAAGACCAGTCTCAAAGGAGATACCTCAATCTTACACATTAGCATTATACATATTCTAAACTGACACCTACTTAAAGCTCCGTAGCACCTCTACAAATGTCAAAAATTTCATTGTAGAGACTACTAGAGACACTAAAATAGTCTACATCGACATAAAAAAAAGATACTTGACCCAAGAAAATACAAGGAGATTACATGGTAGTAGTTGTGTATGATATTATATTTAAGACTCAGATAGTTCCCTGATTGCTTCCCAATCAATTTCTACCGAAGGATACTTTTCCAAACCGAAATTTTCATTGTCTTCCCACTTTGAATCAGAGAAATCCAAGAAAGTGATATCAGATTCTGGTGAAGAGGACCCTGCCAATGACTCATCGGATGCATCCGAGGATGATGATGATGACAATGAATTCTCCACTTTAGGATCAGAAAATCTTGAAGACTGATCAAACTCCTCACTCTTAACAGGGTAATCAAACTCAAACTTAGGCTGTGAAGGAGCAACACTGTTAGATTTTGAATCAGAAACGGAACAGGTCTTTCCTGAATTCCCTTGTTTCTGCAAGCTCTGGCAGATGGCTTGTAGCTTTGCATCAACTGAGGAATGGAGAGGCTTATAGTCACCAAATTCTCCAGAAACATGAGCTCCTTGGTGCTTGAGGTGGGGGAAGTTGAGCCTAGCAAACTCTCCTCTAAGCTTATAAGCAGCCTTGTCATAAGCCAAAGCTGCTTCTTCAGCTGTATCAAAAGTGCCAAGCCAAAGGCGGGTTCGGTTCTTGGGGAGTCTGATTTCAGCTACCCATTTGCCCCAGTGCCTCTGTCTCACTCCCCTGTAGAGTTTTGTAGGCTTTGGATGGGCGGAGGAGACATGTTTCATAGGGACAGCTTTTGGGGAAAGAAAGTTGAGCCTTTGATTTTGAAGGGATGTTGTAGCCATAGAAGCAAGCTGCTGTTGCTGTTGCTGCTGTTGTTGTTCGATATGGGCTTGAATTTGGAGGATTTGAGAAGGGGTGAGTTGGTTTAGCCCAATTGAACCTGTTTGTTCAAAACCCATCAGGTTGTTATAGTTAGAGAACCCATGATTCGAAAACGAGTGGGTGCTCCATGGGGAGCAAAATTCAGGATACAAGTTAGGCTGTGAAGGAGAAGCAGTGAGTTGAGAATATGAACAAGAAGGGTAAGAAGAAGAAGAAGATAAAGGAGAGGTAGATGAAGCACCTTTCATAAAAGGTTCAAGTGCTTTCATTAACTCTTCTTTAAAAGGATCTGAGAAAACTGAGCTGCTGCTGCTGCTATTATACATATCTATAGTTGCTGCCATATCCAAAAACTAGTTAAAACCTGTTTCTCAACCAAAACTAAGGAACAGGCAGTAGTTTGATAAACACCAACCTTGAGGGACCAAAAATAAACCCCCTTAGCTGATGAAAATAAAGAATAAAACTTTGTAATGAACAGAAACCTGGATCTCTATTCTGGATCACCTGGCTTTCAAAAAAAAAAAACCAACCTGGTAGGCTTGTTTAGCTTTGTTTTTAACACAAATTTGTTCAGCTTGAAAGACAGACGATGACAGAAAGGGATTCAGAGAAGCGGGGAAATACAGAAAAAAAGGGGGATTTAGAAGAAAACTGAAATTATCAAACACTATTGCAATATCTGAAAACACTCAAAGTTTTTTTCAGTTGCCTCACCTTGGTGTTTTCTCTCTTGCATTTCCAGTGTCACCTTATCTCTGCTTATATAACCTCCACCTCATGTGATTCTCTCTTAAATCCCTTTGATTTTTCATATTTTTTAATTAATTTTTGTTAAAAATTACTAAATAAATTAATTTATCACCATCCTCGTCAACTTCGAAAGATGCCTTATTCGATGTGGGGACGGAGGAAGTGCACCCAATGGGGAATTTGCCATTACTTGAAAGGTTCAACGGCAGGTGTCGGTCAGTAGAACGTGGCCATACACGTGTGACGTTGTGATTCGTGAAGATTTTGTTGACCGTCCTTCTGCTCGAGTGCTGGGCTTCATTGTTCATCTCTTCTTGCCATTTTGCAGTTGCCATATCATGATTATCACGAATTTTTTATCATTTGCACCAAATCGATCAAAATAAATACTCACTTCGTCTCAATTTATTTGCTTAGTATTGACTTTCTTTGAGTTTAAAAAAATTGTTTTTGATTTTAATATATTTAATATTAAAATTAAAATTTCATAATTTTTAATATTAAAAAGTAAAAAAACCATAAAAATAATTTTAAAATATAACAAATAAAAATTTAGATGTTAAAAAAATATAATTTTGAGACATTAAAAAAATAGGATACAGAGAGTATATTTTTTCAGATTAATTATTAAATCAATTGGTATAAAATTAAAGTTGGTGTTTATAGATTATGGGTTGAATAAGGTTATGCATGTAATATTTTCAATTAGATAAATATAAATGGTAAAAAAATTTTAAAAGTAAATTAAAAATTTTAAAATATATAATATTCTTTCTAAATTTAGAAATTGAGTTTAGAAACAAAACCACCCAAGGATTACTCAGGTAATTGGAACTTGTAATTGAGGTAAAAAAATTGAGGTTAGGACTGCTCATATAAAAGGTGATAAAACACCTAAAGTAAATCTTTGTTAATTGATCTTTAAAAGAATCCTTGTTAATTGTTATCCACGACAACAAAAGTTTAATAAGAGATTACAAAAAGAAGTTTAATTTGGTAATAATTATCATAATTAAATCTACAAACCCACCTCATGAGCTAGGTGAGATTAATTATTAATAAATCTTAAATAATCCAATGTGGATAGGGAAATTTGTGGAGAAACTGAAGTGATAAAAAAAGTTGTGATGGCATTGTTAATTGTTAATGCAATCTCAAAATCATTCATTTCCGGTAATTTGATAAAATGAGTTTTTTTATTAACTAATATTTGGTTTTTTTAGAAAATTTTGAAAGTGAGACTTTGAATACATTAAAAGGACGTGAAAAATACATCATTAAAATAGTTTTAAAAAAATTAAACTTCAAGAAAACTTTAAGATAGCATTTGATATAGGCGATCCATAAAAAATTATGATAATCTATGTATAGTAATTAGATCATTATGTTGATAAGTAATTAATGATTTTACGTAACAGTGATATTAAATCACTTAAAGTGATCAAATCACTATTTTAGAATGTGATTTAATTTTTATCTAAATAGGTAAAACCTTTTTATCGTTAAAGTGAAATGATATATAAAATAAGTGCATTAAAACCTTGCTTCTTTTAAAAATTATAATTATTTTATATTATAAATTTTTATATTTTTAAACTAATATTTATTATAGAAAATTCAAAAAATAATTTATGTATTTTCTTTTAATTTTTTTAAATTTTATATATAATATAATCTTTTTTTGTTGTGATTTTAATAAGTTAATTTTATTTTCTAATTCAAATACTTTTACATAATTTATACCATAAAAATTAATTTACTTATCAATTATGATGTTTTTTAATTTAATAATTTAACTATATTTTATTATGAAATAAATAAAATATTACTAACATTTTACAAATTATTATCTTTATACAACATTGAAATCATTAATTTATATAACTATTATAATATACATGATTATTTTGATACTTTCAAATAGAATAATATTTTATTTTTAATAACACTAAATATAATAATTTTTAATTTTTAAGAATTAATATTATTTAATAAAATAAAATGATTCTAAATTACGGATGATAAAATCACCTTAATAATAAGATTACTTTGATGATTAAATTATCATGATAATCTTAAAAATAATACTAAATATTATCTAAAATATCATTAACTTTAGGTTTAATGTTATAAATGACCATTAACATATAATAAAAATATTTAATATAATACTTAAATTTTAAAAATATTTAATATGATACATGAATTATAAATTTTTTAATTAATATAATACTCACTTTAATGTAATTAATTTTAAATGATGATGTGTGATAGGTTAAAATTATAATTCAAATATTATAATAAAAATTTTTAAAATTCAAATATTTAATTAAATATTTAATTATAATTTAAAATTATTTGAAACATTAATTTATAATTTTATTAATAAAATATAAAATTATTAAAAAAATAGCTAAAATAAAAACCAAAACCAAATAAAAACCTTATGGTTGTAAAACAAAACCGGGTGTAACAATTTGGCTACTGATGACAAAAACAGCGAGCCAACGAGAGAGAGAGAGAGAGAGAGAGAGAGATAACGTGAATTGCGGCGCCAGGCTGACGGAGAAAGAGAATTTGAAAAAGAGACGATTGGGCGAATCGGCATAGGATTCTTGACATTTGTGAATGCTTGACAAGCTGGAATCCGCTTTCTTTTCTAATCTTTTTGTCATGTTAATTAACTAACCTTGGTTGGTGTCGGCTCAGTGAAATGTAACGCTAATCGTTAAAATCTTGAAAATTTTGACTCAGTCGATTTTTTTATAAAAAAAGGTATTTTATTTATACAATTTATGGTAAGTAATAGGAGAGTTAAAATCCAACAAAATAACTTTATCCAAACGGAATATATGATTGATTTTTAAGGAAAAAAAGAACTGATTTGGTTTGTGATTTGAAATGATAGCTTTTAATTAAACTATTATATGTATGATAAAAATTTAAAATGATTTTGAATAAAAAATTTTGAAATAGAACTAAAAAAACCAGCATTTTGACCATATCATAGTATTGCGCTCATATATTTTAAAATTCTTAAAATCTGTCAATTTAAATTAAATTTTTAGAATTCAAAGTTTTGATTCATTATTAATAATTGTATAAATTATTGGTGGAATATTAAATTTTTTTTAATGTTAAAATTCAAATACTAACATTTTTAATAAAAAATCATGTTGATTTGATTTGATCATGTTATAATATTTTGATCGTATTCAAAGCACAAACACAAAATGCATATGATGTGGGATTATTTAATATTTAAATATTATAAAATAAATTTATATTAATAAAAATATAATCAATTAAAAAATATATGAATCTAATTGTTTTTTTAATATTATAAGACAAAATATCATTATTATAATAATAAATAAAAATGATTATAATGATGTAATATCTATAATTATTGAAAATAATTTTAATTATAAATTTAATAAAAAAATATTATTATTACATTAGAAGATATATTTATTTATTTATTATCGTGAAAATAATAGAGATTGACGTTATCATTGGAGGAGATGGGTGTGAAATTAACCATGGTTAAGGTATAAGAAAGTCAAAACGTTGAGAACTGATAGAAGTTGAAAGTTGCGTAAGACGGAAGCGAAAGGATCCCAATTCTCAATTCCAAAGCATTGCTTTTGAATTAATTCTTGGGTGTAGACGTGCGTAGGTACGTAAGGCATGGGTCCTACTTCGACGCGCTTCCACGTCGTTTCCTACGTGGACGTCACTTTCAAGCCACGCAAAGCCCTTACAAAGCATTTATTTTTGTTTTTGTGATGTTACTACCACCACATTTTTTCATATGAAAAATAATAAAAAATAAAAAATTTATAATTAATACATTGTTATCCATTGAATTTTGTAACATTATACATTAAGTATAAAATTTTTTTAAAATAACATTTTTAAATAATCTTAACTAATATTTGTAGGCACTGTTAATCAAATCGTTATTTTAATTATCAAGTTAACTCCTCCAGACATTAAAGGTAATTAACTTTTTAATCTTTTAAAAACAGCTCTTGGAAACTTATATGGGACCTTCTTTCTTTCTTTCTTTCACTGGTTTTTATATTAACTGCTCCTGACGATCAGATTATACAGATCTGCCAGAATAGATGTCTTTCGAGTTGATGCTTACTCTTGGACTTTTGAACCTAGCTGTCCTTTGAGGTTCAATTATTAACAAAAAACAAAAAAAAAAAAGATGCCCATTACGGTAGCTTCTATTTTGTTTGGGAGGGGCAAGCAAACTGATGTTATTGCCCATCCCCTTTTTTTCAATTTGAATATACGTATATTAGTAATGGACCATTGGAGATTGGACTATGGGAATAATGATGCCTGTACGCTTCAATATATATATATATATTGACATATATATATATATGTATAGTAGACTTATTTGCACATTGAAAAAAATCAAAATATGCGAAAAGTTTTTTTTATTGCTCAACACAAACAAAGACGAAGGATAATGTATATATTTTTTTATTTCTGGTTTTAACACAATGGAAAATCTTCAAGAGACATGCCCTGCATATATAGTACTAAAATTGGAATTAAAACATTAAAAGTCAAGAGAATGGCTACTAGTTGTTAGTGGGTGATCTCAGAAATTGACCTTGTGACGCTGCTTGTAATTTGCAATTATTTAATTGTATTTTGTTTGTTTTAATTGATTAGTGTTTGGTTGGCCAGAAAAGACATTTTGAGTAGCTTTTCTTTGTTTCCAAATAGTTTTATAGAAATGCCAAACCATTTCAGGCCACGAATTCAGAAATATGTTTTTAATAATCAAATTATTCAATTAGTTGACATTGCTATTTAAAAAAATTAGTTGACATTGGGTTAACTGTCAACTCTTAAAGTGTAAAAAAGAGTGGTTGAGATCATCTTAATGATAAAGCAACAAAATTAGTTGGCAAAGCAATGTGGCACATATTTAAGCGCAGGCAAGATAGGATTTTAAAATAGTTTTTGATTCTAAATTTGTTTACCAACGTTAGTCCCCATCATGTATTAGGTTTTTATTGAAACCAATAGCAACTAGCCAATTATCATGCTAATGCTAACATAACTAGTTTTGTCCACTTTGAGCTAATTTTATTTGGTAGCTATAGTATTTATTTTACTTGAATATTATAAATTAAAATATTAAATTTTTTAAATTCAAAATTTAATTTAATTAATTCATGTAATTATTATTAAAAAATAATATTCAACAATTTTGAGATTAAAATATCAATATTTATAACATATTTTCTTATGTTGTATCGTGTTTTTGTTTAAAAAATATATATATTAGATTTTTTTTTTAATTGCACAGAGGTAAGGTAAAAAGAATAGTTATTGTTAAATCATTATTGACCAGACTTTAAGAGAAGTGCATCTTAATTAATTTGCTTTGCAAGTTTATTAAACGATAGCTAGGTTTTTGAATTCATGATTCGAGCATTAGTCTTTTGAATGCAACGGTCAATAAATTTTAAATTTACATATTTGTTATGAATATGATTGTTACTAGAGATTGGTTGATGTTAAAAAAATATATAAGAATTCTTTTCACTATTTAAAAAGGTGATAGAAATTTTATTACTGGAAAAGATTTTATTCACTATTTTAAAATAGTGGAAATTTTCATTAATATATTTTCAGTTTTAATGATTTTTAATTGAATATGAAAATAAATAAAAATGATTTAAAAAAACAAAATGATTTAAACAAATATCAATCATAAATATATATAAAAATATATTATTTATCTTTGGATAAAATAGTGAAAACATTCATACTTTTAAAACAGTGAAGATGATCCTTTCCCTTTCAATACTTATTCAAAGATGATTAATTGATCTTGAAATTAATCTATGGTTGAAATTTTAATGATTTTATATTGAGCATGAAGATAAATAAAAATTAATTAAAAAATAAATATTGATTTGAATAAATATTAACTTTAAATTTAGTTGAAAAGCAATACTTACTTTAGAATAATAAAATAGTAAAATTCTTTAAAGAGACTGAAAGAATTGTTTATAATCAAGTTATCAAATAGTATTGAGTGTAAATTTCAGATATTTTCCTCCGCATCTCTGCTTGCATAAAAGAAAATCACTTGCCAAATTATCAAACAAAAAGAAAAATCAAGCTAAAACATGAATTACTATCAGTTATTTTTATTTTTTTTACTTTGTTCATTAAGTATTATTAGAGTGGCGATAAAAAAAATCCCTCATGATAGAATTTTAAAAACAAAGCATTCAAGTTAAATTCAATTGATCTTTATTATATTTATGTGCTTAAGATACCAATAATTTGGCAGACGCAGAATTTTCTTTTTATCACCATTCTATTAAGTTTTAACTATATCAGGGCGAAATTATTGTCTCAAATGGAATAATTAAATATCAAAATAGGCAACACATTCAATTGTAATTGTCGTAATGGTTTTTTCAAACTATCAGATAAATTTAAAAACAAAAAAGAATCATCATCAATATTTTTAGTTAGAAATGATTTGTTGCCTATTAAAACTTATTTTTTAATAAAAATTTTAACATTAATTAAAATTTATTAAAAGGATAATTTTTTGGTTTGCAAAAAAAGTTTAAGTTCGGGAGTTGATCACGCATGAGTAAGGATTAGCACCTCATAACGCTTATTTAAAACGATACTAATTAATTATGTGTTATTATTTAATTTTGACTAAAAATTTTAATTTTGGTATTTAAAATTAATTTTTTTTATTGAAGTAATTTTATTTTTTATTTTGTTTAATTATTATATTTTATTTGAGAAAAATACAAGAACCTTATTATGGAAAGAAATATTAAAATGTTGAAATATTGAAAGAATTTTGATATTTATTCGAAAAAAATACTAGAACCTTATTGGTAATATTAAAATAATTTTTTTACCTAAAGAATTTTTAAGAATCACTACTCAGACTTTTCTAAATATCCTATTATCAGTGGTTCGTATTTGTCCTTAAAACTAATATTTTAAATGTATTTAATAACAAAATACTTACAATTTAATCCTAATAATATTTCTTTTTTCATAAAAATTTATGACTTATTTCCTTATTAAAAGGTAACGAAAATATTTTTTGAAAATTGTCTAAAAGCCCCATTAAAGTGACAGCGTTTTTAAAAAATTTTCTCACATAAAAATCTATAAAGAATCATTACTCGAATTTCTTTATAATCTAATCTTAGGAAATTTTATTTTTTATTTTTTAATAATTATTAATATTTAAAAGCTATGCAATAATATAATTATCTATAAATAAGATTATTTCCTAAAAAATGCATACTCTTATAAATCTTTTTTATATTTTTTAAGAAATTTATTAAAATTAAAAAAAAATCTTTGTATTGAAAAAAGTTTCTAAATATTCTAATATTTTGATAATTTTTAGAAGTATTTTCTCGTATAGAAAATTCTCAGAAATCACTACTTGGACTTCTTGAAGTCCCACTATAAAAAATTTTATTTTTATTGTTATCAATATTTTATAACAACAAACTTATTCAAAAATTCCTTATAATCTTTATATATCTTAAAATATGCAACCTTTTTTTACACCAATATATATATATATATATATATATATATATAATGATATGGGTTAATATTGAGCACATATAAAAATCAAAAGATACAGAATTATACAAGTCTTGGATAGAGATAACCCAAAGTGAAAATTTGGACTAGATACTGGGTTGGGATACAATTGAGTGGCAGCTAGGGCTAAACATTAGATTAGGTCTTAGATCTGGGATGTTAAAGGCTAAGGGGGTCGGGCCAGCTATTTTTAGGTGAATAGGTCAAAACGTGGGTTGATATGGATTTAGTCTGTTTGGGTTGACCCGGCTAATTCTTCTTTTTTTTGGTATAAAAGCCAAAATTTTTTTAAATATTTCCACCCTCTTTTTATTTTTAAAAAATAAAAACTCTTATCTTAAAAAAAAAAAAAAAACCCAAAAGCTTTCACCCAGCTTCTACCAACCACTATTCCAAACGCTAATCATCGTGAAAGTAGCCATTCACAAGCCTTATCCATTTTTTTCCTTTTTTTTTCTTTCATCTTTCTTTTCTTCTTTTCTTTTTCTGGTTCAACGATCTCTACCAAAAGCCTATCCAGCTATCGATCACCCTTTTTATTATCGCCACCAACTTCTCATTCATAACCTACAAGGCCTCTTTTTTTTTCGTTGAATTTCTTTTTTTTTGGCAGAATCTAACTTTTTTTTATGTTGAATAGGGTTGCTTAGCGCTACTTTTCCCTTAATCTAGAGGATATGGTTTTTGTTATTATTTTTTATGTGATTTTTTGAACTTGGTAATGGATGATTTTATGTTGTATTGATAATAGGGATTATGGTAATTGCTAATGATGGATGATGATTTTGGTTGGGTTGGTTTGGCCATGGGATTTATATGGGTGATGGATGGTAGTGAGGATTCTAGTGGTGGTGTGGATAAATGTTGTGGGGGGGTTTTTTTTTTTTTGTTCTTGTTTGGGTAAGGGGTGTTTGGCTAGGGCTTTAGCTAGGCCAAGAGTAATGTTCATCTATAAAATGGTGGCTCGGTGTTAAGTCAATGATGGCAGGAGACGTAGAATGAAAGGTGGTAGCTTGGATGAATGGGGTGGAGTTGGTGCTAACAATGGTTTAGTGGTAAAGGTTGGAGTTGCATGGAAGTGTTTAGGGCTTTGTGTTGAAAAGGGTCAGATTGTGTGGGTAAAGGCTAAGGTTAGTGCTTAAAGGGATGTTGAGACTTGTGTTAGGGTGAGGTTGGGTACATATAGGTTGGTATTGGTGTAGGTGCATACAGGGGATGGCTATGACGCTTGGTTATAAGCTTAGGTTAGGTTAGTTTAGTTATAAGCAAGGTGGCTATAGTGCTTGATTGTAGGTTGGGGCTAATGTTAGGGTTAGTGTTGGATCTTTGCAGAGACTAGTATAGGGTTTGGAAAAGGCTAGAACTGGTTGGGGAACTGATGCTGGGATAGGTGCTGGTGTGTTTGCATTGAGTTGGGGCCAGTGATAGGGCTAAGCGTGGTGTAAAAGTGGTTAAGTCTAGGATTGGTGATTAGTGAGGAAGTTTGATACTAGTGATGAGTTTCTATGTAATTTTTTTTTGTTCCCCCTTCATTCTATTAATTCCCCTTAGTCTTTTTGATCTGTGAATTCTTATTATGGACAAAAATTGTAAAGTGGTAGGTAATGGGAGACCTGTTGTGGCAGAGTGTAAAGTAATGGAGTAGTATTGGGCAATTTGGCTTGTTATGCTGTTGGTCACTTCTTTATGTTTTGTATTTTTATTTCTTACATTTCTTAATTAATATTTTTTCATTTTTTAATTAATTCAATAAATAAAAGAGATAAGACCAACAACAACAATAAAAATAAATTTTGGCTTTGAAATTTAATTTGGACTTAAAATTAAAGTTTCAGCTTTTATCGGGTTTTTAAGCTCAAGTGATTAAATTTTAAATTAATTTCAATTAAATCAAGCCTTGACCCAAATAAAATTGGATTTGGTAATTAATTTGAGATAAGCTTGAAACACGTTAATTCAATTATCATGCTCAAATTAGTCCAAATTAAATCATTCAAATCAATGTGCAAAAATCGCTTAAAGTTGAATTGATCTGGACAAAATTAAGTGTCTATAGCTGCTCCTCTTTGTATATTACTGAGAATCAGGAATAGAGTAAAACTATAGACAACAATTTTATCTAAATTAATGATTCAAAATTTTTTTTGTTTTGTTTTGTTTTCTCTTTTTTTTTTGTCTTGATTTTTTTTTTTTTTTGTTTTGATTTTTGATTTTTTTTTAATTAATGAATTTGACTATTTAAAAATAAAAGCTGAACAACTTTTGAAATAAAATACGAGATTAGGCTCGAAAGTTTTACAAATTTTAATACTATAAAAGCTTCTCTAAATATAGGCCTTTTAAAGATTTTAGAAGATGGCTCCCCCTAAATAGAGGCTTTGTAACTTTAAAAATCATGTTTGAAAATAGCTCCCTCTAAACAGAGGCTTTGGAATTTTAAAATCTAATGTGTTTTGCCCTGAGGTCTTACAAATCTTGACATGCATAAATGCTCATCTAATCAGAGGTATTGAAATTTGAAAATTTAAAATGTTTTGCTCGAAAGTCTTAGAAATTATGCCTAGAGGTCTTAGAGATTATGCCTATAGGTCTTATAAATCTTGTCTAGATGTCTTAAAGATTATGCTTGGAGGTCTTTGAAAATTATTCAAAAATTTAAAATTTTACCTGGAAAACGAACAAATTATTTTTTGAAAATTTGTTTGGAAAAAAGGAAATTATTCTCTTCTTTTGTTTTTTTTTTTTTTTACTACTTAGAATGTTTCTATTTTCGGTCTTTTTTTATAATATTTACAAAGTTGACAAATACAATCATGATATAAATGTCTATTTTCATTAAATGATGCAAATGTGAATGTTTATGCGAATGCAAGAATATGAATGCTTGATGCAAATACAAGGGCCTTTTTTCATAATACAAATGCCAATGTTCCTTTTATGTAAATGCCCCTACAAATATTTTTTTATGATGTAAATGCAAATGTCTTTCTTATGATGCAAATGTGAATACCTTGGTTATGATGCAAATGATATAAATGCACGTGTCTTTCTTATGAACATATGTAAGTGATGCAAATACAAATATCTTTTTCATTTTTGTAACATGTAGATCAAATGTTTTTCTTATAATGCGAATGTGAATGCCTTGGTTATGATGCAAATGATGTAAATACAAAAGCCTTCCTCATAATATAGATGCAAGTGATGTAAATGCGAATGCGAATATTTTTCTCATGATGTATATACAAGTGCTAATGCAAGTAATGCAAATGCGAATGTCTTTTTTATTTTTACAGCATACAGATCATTTGTTTTTCTCATCTGCATATGTCAATGTGTATGCAAGTGATGCAATGCAAATGTCTTTTTTGTTTTTTTGTTTATGCAAGTGAAATGTCTTTTTCATGATGTAAATGTGAATGTGAATGCAAGTGATGCAAATACGAACACTATTTTTTATTTTTTATTTTTTTAAAGATCTATGTTTAAATTTTTAATGTTTACTTTTCACCAAAAATGATCTTAGTATTCTATACAAAATGCTCAAATAATCTCTAAACTTTTCAAAAGTGATCACATAATTATCCCACATAAATTATCTTCAAAATCAATAAGAAAAGTTAAAAACTCATGACTTTCGAATCTTGAAAATTAATTATTTACTATTTGAAATACTTATGGATAGGGATAATCAAATTCAATTCTTTTCACTGGTCGGCATATCTTAGAAAAAGCTTAACAAGGGTTGCAGGGATTTCTCTTGGGTTCATGAAAGAAATAATTTTTCTAAAACACTTTTCTTTTATTGAAAATTAAGCATGGCTTAATGTGATACTTCAATGTGCATCAAAACTAGCCATTATTTTTTAAAAAAGATTTGGGAAGAGAAAAAATGCTAGGTTTTTTTTATTTTTATTATTTAATGAAATGTAAAGTCTTTAATGGGTATTGATATTTTGAAAGGTTTTGCATCGAGACTTTCTATTCTAGATTGAACCTTGAATTTCTAAAATTCTTTTGTGGCTTTAAAGTGGCTTTAACTCTAAACTACCTTTTTTGGATTTTCACCTCAGAGTTATATTTTCTAACAATGAAAAACTTGATAAAATCTTATCAAATACTAATAGATATATGCAAATTTTCAAAAACATAACTCTTCAATTCAAGTGTTCATATTTGATCAAAATAAATATTTCAAGGTATGTAATGTAGGTCAATGTTCAGGTTCTAAAAGAATGGATAAATAAGCTCGAAATATGTTATTTGGGGTAATTAGGCAAGGATCTTATAGAGCATTCTCTGGATGAAAAGTTGTGTATTTTTTCTTTACTCTTTCTTTTTTAAATATTTGACCTTAACTTTAGCATTCTATTTCTTGAATTCTATCTTCTTTTTACTTAAGAATCTAATTGAAGCTTCATTCACTTTTTACCTTGGACTTTAATCTCCAAGGTGCATCCTCATTTCTTTGCTTTCTTTTTTTAAAAAAAAAAAATTGGACTTCAACTTTAATATTCTACTTTCTTGAATTCTATCTTCATTTTTACTTGAAATTCTAACGAAAACTTTATTTAGTTTTTATCTCAGACTCTCATATTCTAGGTGTATGTCTTTCTTTCTTTAACTTCAACTTTAGTGTTCTACTTTCTTAAATTCTATCTTTTTTTTAATTAAAATTCTAACTAAAACTTGAATCATTTTTACTTTGGATTTTCATCTTTGAGTTGCATATTAGACGTTCTCAATATCAAACACTTTTTTTTCAAGTTGGGCTCTATTACTCATGATCCGTAAATATGTCTTTATTTTGCCCCTAGTGTAAAAGACAATCTTTGGCCAATGTTTTATTTTAGAATGAGAAATTTAATAAACTCAAATGGGTAGCAAGTGGATAATTTTTTTATATACGAAGGATAGAGAAAGATGACCATTCATCATTTCAAACATGATCACTTAGATTGAAGAGCAAATTATTGAAGAAGAAAAAATAAGGTAAAAGGCTTTTTTTTTCCTTTATTTTAATGTGTTATAACCATTAATTGCTTTTGCGTAATTAATGTCCCATCTTATTTTCCACTCAAGATTCCTATGACGGTAAAAATTAGGTTGTATAGGATATTCCAAATTTGATCACACTATTCAAAAAAGCTCGTTTTGGTTCCAAATTGTTTGGCATTTTTTGGTAAAATAAAGGTAAAAGGTATTATGACATGAAACAAATTGTTTGAGGCAAAAAGGCATTTTGCTTCTTTTAGTCAACGTGCCTTAAGACATGAAACAAGGATTGCTTGAAAGAAAAATTTTAGGAATTTTTTATGTCTATGGTTATCGAAAGACTTTGGATGATTCAATTATATCGGTAAACATACACTGAATTACCAATTAAAAATTTGAAAGAGTATTGCCTGATTTTTTACATTTATAATGAAATTTTAAAAATTGGCCTCTTTTGTTCATTGCCCAAGAAAGATTATTATTTCAATATTATCAAATGATGAAGAGGTTCGCAAGTTAAAGTTCATGCCCCTAAAAGATTATGACTAGTGAGTGAAATTATTCGAAATGATTGAAATATAAGAGCAGTCAGGGAAAAGTATGAAGGTATTTGATGAGTTTATTTTTTGATAGTAAGCACCAATTACTTCAAGATTCTCATCATTTAAAAAAACGTATTTTTTTTTTTGAAAAGACCTATTTTTTTAAAAAATTTTTGATAATCTTGAAGGCTGCTAATATGGGACTTTATTCTCAAACAATTGTGAATCAATATTTTTGAATTTATATCACACAAGAGTTTGTAAACAATACTTACAAATCAACAAAAATCCAAAAATTAAAAGCCATTCTTCATTTTTTTTAGGTATTTCTCTTTTTATGACTTATAGGTCTTTATTTAAATTCAACAAATTTTTTTTATTTTTCATTATTTTTCAAAAAAAAACTTTAAATTTTAAAACTGAAAAGGAATTAAAAATTTTCAATGTCAACAAATTTATGAGACAATATGATGTACCATATCTATTCATTCAATGCAAACATTTAGGCTTAATTTAAAATTGACATTTTTAATAGTGTTTTCAATATGATATACAAGTTTAAAAAAAAACCTTCATCTTAGTGTTTCACTTTTAAAATCTTGACCTTCAATTTTGCCACTATTAATTATCAAAACTGCCAACCAGCTTTTTAAACTTTGTAAGATTTGCATCGATCAAAGACTAAACCATATTCTTGAAGGCAATGCAATTTTCTATGGAATGTCCTTTGACCCCATTATGGTATTCACATTTAGCACTAGGATTATATCCTTTTGGATAAGGAGGCTTTTTAGGCTTTGCAGCGATAAGAGAAATTGTATGATTACTGACAAGTAATGAGAAAAGCTCTATGTAGTATATTGAAAGCGAATGATGTGTTTTGACTCTCTTTCTTTTATGGCTCTATGGATGGCCTGAGTTGATATTTTGTTTTGTGAATACCCATGACAAAGGATTCTAGAAAAGGGACATTTAGACATAATGATAAAATGGTTAAGGAATGTCATTGGCTTGAAGTGTCAAATTGTATAAAGGTTAGGGTAGGTGTGGTGACCAATAACATCCACCAGATCTTCGTTTATCATGCTGAGGTCTTTTTCATTTTGCCTTTCAACGGTTATTTCTTGAGCATGGCATTTATAATTTTTTCTTTTTTTATCCTATTCTTGATTCTACCTACAGCAAATAGTAGATCTATAAATTCTAAAGAGGCATTACGATCAGCCTATCATAGTAGGGAAAAGGAAGAACATCCACAAATAGGGACTTCAACTCCCTATTAGTAAAATGTGGTTGTACTTGCGACGCTATCTTTTTCCACCTAGCGGCATATTTTTTATAACTTTCATTGAAGCTCCTTTTCATGTTTTGAAGGGTTAATCGGTTTGGAATTATTTCTAACATGTGTTGTTATCGCTTAAAAAATGCCTAAGATAAGTTTTTCAAAGTACAAATCTGGCTCTATTTAAATTATAATATCAATTGACAGTTGCCACTGTCAAACTTTCTTGAAATATGTGAATAAGTAATTGTTCATTATGTTCATACCCAACTATTTGTTTTAGTATCTAGTCAAATATATCTTAAAACATTCATTTCTATCATATTTCTCAAATGTCAAAACTTTGAACTTTGTAGGGATAACCAGGTCATGAACTAGGTTAAGCTCATTAGTATCAATTTTTCTTAAGATATCACTTTCTTCTATTGCCTTAAGTATTTCTTTTAACAAATTGTACTTATTTTTAAACTCAGTATTCTCAACCAGTTTTGACACCCCTTTCAGCTTTTTCTATTCTTTATAATCATCCAAGTTGGGTATTGTGATGGGATCATAGAGGATAGCTCTGGGATTGACATACATTTAAATCAAGGATGGTTTATTACCAATATAATTGCAAGGTTAGTAATCTACTAGTGGTGCTTGTGTAGTACAGGGATTTTGAGCATAGGATGTGTGGACCCAGGTGGGTATTATGGTTCCTTAACAACAACTTCTTCCCATACCCTAAATATTTCAACAATTTCTTTTCCTTTCGAAAGCCTTAACAATATCTATTTCAAATTCATTAACTGTCTTTCAATATCTTGTCATATTTCCACAACTCTTTCTCTTATCTCTTTTTTATCCTATTTAGTCTTTTCTATTCCAATCTTTCGATTTTCCATGTTATGAATAAAACTAATCTTGAAAGATTTAGCAAGAAATAAATACTATTGAACCCTTATTCTTTAAAAGAAACGAAATTAACTATACTTTTCATGATGATGAATGTGCCTAACATGATCATGGATGCATGAGTGGTGCAAAATACTATTAAGATGCATAAATGCTTGGATAGTGAACATTTGTATACATATGATGTTTAAGTAACAAAAAACATACCACTTATATAAATGTGTATGTAATGGGATGCAACATTATATTACAATGGTGGTGAGATGTATTTACATGAAATGTAATCTATACAATGCACATTTTATAAAATCATATCATTCATGAATTTGCATGCATGAAATACAATGACATACTATATGAGTAATGAGAGGCATGTAAATGATTGATGAAACATACTTATATAAGATGCACTAACATATTTTATACATGGGATACATGCATGTACAATGCAAATCCAATGAAATTGACACTAACATTTGGGTATGAGATGAAATGCATGTACTACTTTTATTTTTAAATGCAAAACATGATGAAAAAATCACAAAAATGATTAAATGAACTATAAGGGATAAAATTCAAAATCACAACTCTTTTTTTTTTTTTTTTTGCAAATTTCTACAAACATAAATCTTGAACAAATACTAAACCAATCGAATAATATGCCTTAAAGAAAATCTATTGAATGGATCATTTTATCTATTTTATCTTTTTTTTTTCATTCTTTTCATTTTATTCTTCTTCTATATGCTACTTATTTAAAGACTATTCCTTGACTTCCTAAGCTAACTCACTAACAGAAGGTCTTATTTGTGACTTTTAAAATTTCTTGAAAATCTTACTAACAGACTATCTAAGATTAACATTTTTTTTTTATGTTTTATATAAAAAATGACGCATCTAACAAACTTGAAAAAACATGAAAAACTTGAGGAAGACTTTTAAATGTAATACGAAAAAGTAAATTAATGATTTTTTTTTCATTTTTTGTGAGGCCCACCAGACAATTTGATCAATTTCAAAACTTAAAAAAAAAAGATCTGGGAACACAAAATAAATATAGAACAACTTGATTCTAAATTCAAAAGAAAATTTTAGTTGAAATAAAATGGGTAAAATCTCTTTTTTCTTCATATTTTTGCTTTTTATTAGTCAAAAAAAGAAATTAAAAAAACATTTTTCCATTTTGTTTCTTTTTTTTTTACTTTTTTTTGTTTTTGCTTTTTTTTAGAAGAAAAATAAAAATAATAACAATAATAATTCAAGAAAACATTTTCTATAGAAAATAAGCACATAAGATTACCTGTATTTTAAGAAAATTTTCTTTTATTTTTTTATACTTTTGCTTTTTATTCAGTCAATAAACAAATAAGTAATAAAAAAGCCCTTTTTTAAAAATTTTACTTTTTTATTTTTGTTTGTTGGAAAATACTAAAAAAATTTTTTTTTTTTAAAATATTTTTTGAAAATGTAAATTTTGAATAAGCACTATTCGAATCAAAATATATGTCAATTTATTAAAAGAATATTTTTCTTTTATTTCTCTTTTCTTATCATTTTTTTACACTATTTTAGTTTTATTTATACTATTCATACATCTAAATACATATTGTATTGGAGTGTTTCTCTCGTGCCCTAATTTGAGTAATTTCTACAAAAAAGATTGGTATGGCTCTATCTCAAGCCGATCCCTTAATGCTTAGTATATGCTTAATTTGGATTGCACCATGTCCAAAAGGCTCATAAATTGTTCCTCACTGGTGTCAACAGGACTAGTAAGGCACTTTGATCCTTACCTATCACAGGCTTCAAATGGAAATGATTCAATATGAGTAACAGCATTTTGTTTGCCATTATAGAGGTTATCACTTCACGAGAGTATAAGTACTCTACACCTTTCTTAAAAGATAAAACCCCAGTATAAAACTCATGCATGATATGAATGTGCCATATGTGAATGATGGAATATAACATTGAAAACCTAATCTTAAATGACTTACAATCTATCAAGAATAATATAAAAACATAAAATAATAAATGAATAAATAAAATAATTAAAATGAAATGCATATACATTTTTTATTACTATTGTTATTTAAAAAAATAAAATCAAAATAAAAAAATTAAAGTTAAATATCAATTAAGACTATTAAATCAAAATTAAGGATAACACATAATTAATTTTCTGGCTTAACTTTTAAGAAAAATGATGTCCCTAATAGAGTTGCTAAATTGTCGTAATGGTTTCAGACTGCTAAACAAATTTAAAAATAAAAAGGAGTCACCATCAATCTTTTGGGTTAAGTGCGATTGGTCACCTATTAAAACTTACATTTTTAATAAAAATTTTAAAATTAATTAAAATTTATTAAAAAGATAATTTTTAGATTTGCAAAAATAATTTGAGTTTAGGAATAGATTACATATAGGGAAGGGTTAGCACTCCCGTAATGCCTATTTAAAATAATATTAATTAATTATGTATTATCCTTTAATTTTGACTAAAAGGTCTTAATTTTTGTATTTAAAATTAATTTTCTTAATTTTTTTTTATTATAGCAATTTTTTATTATTTTTTTAATTATTCTATTTTATTCAAGAAAAATACTAGAACCTTGTTATTGAAAGAAATTTTAAAATGTTTCAATCTGTTGGTAACATTGAAAGAAATTTTCTTACTTAAAGAATTCTCTGAAATTATTACTCGGACTTCCCCAATATCCTATCCTCGACGGTTCATATTTATCCTCAAAATTAATATTTTAAATGTATGTAATAACAAAATACTTATAATTTAATCCAAGTAATATTTTCTTTTTATAAAATTTATTTCTTATTTCTTTATTTGAAGGTAACAAAAATATTTATTGAAAATTGTTTTAAAGGCCTCATTAATTTGGCAGCATTTTTAAAAAAATTTTCTCATCTAGAGATTTTTAAACAATCACTATTCAAATATTTTTAGAATCTCATCTTATGAAATTTTATTTTTTTAATAATTATTAATATTTAAAAGTTATGCATTAATATAATTATTTATAAATAAGTTTATCTCCAAAAAACTATGAACTCTTATAAATATTTTATATATTTTTATCTTTTTAAGAAAATTATTCAAATTAAAAATTTTTGTATTGAAAAGAGTTTCTAAATATTTCAATGCTTTGATAATTTTTAGAAGTCTTTTCTCACCTAAAAATTTCTCAAGAATCATTACCCGAATTTCTCAGAGTCCATCATTAAAAATTTCATTTTTATTTTTAACAATATTTTATAACAACAAACTCATTCGTAAATTCCTCGTATTCTTTATTTATCTTAGCACATGCAACCTTTTTTTTTACACAAAATTTTTTTTTTTTGACATGGGTTAATATTATCACATATAGAAATAAAAGATACAGGACTATACCAAGTCTAGGATGAAGATAACCCAAAGTGAAAATTTGGGCTAGATACTAGGTTGGGCCATAATAGAGTGGCAACTAGGGATAAACCCTGGATTGTGTCTTAGATCTGAGCTTCTAAAGGCTAAATGGGTTGGGCCAGCTACTTTCAGGTGAACGGGTGAAGATTATAGCCTGTCTAGATCGATGGGTAAACTGAGTCGATTTGGGTTAACCCATTTCATTTTTTTATTTTTTTAGTATAAAAGCCAAAAAAAAATTTTAAATCATTTTCAACCTCTTCTTAAAAAAAAAACTCTCATCTTAAAAAAAAATCGAAAAGCTTTTCACTTAGCTTCTGCCACTTTCATTCCAGACATTGATTGTAGTACCAGCAGCCATTTGGTTATAGGTCGAGGTTAGGCTGGTTACAAGCAATGTGGCTATGGTGCTTAATTATAGGCCGGGGCTAATGTTGGGGTTAGTGTTGAGTCTCTACAGAGACTAGCATTAGGTTTGGAAAAGGTTGGAGCTAGGTGGTGGAGCCAGTGCTAGGATGGGTGCTGGTGAGTTGAGGTCGATAATGGAGCTGGGCATGGTGTGAAGGCGATTAAGTCTAGGACTTGGTGATCAATGAGGAAGTTTGGTGCTGGTGATGAGTTTCTGTGTTAAAATTTTTTGTCCCCACCCCCCCATTTTGTCAATTCCCCTTAGTCTTTTAATTTGTGAATTCTTATTATAGATAAAAATTGCAAGGTGGTGGGTAATGGAAAACCTATTGTGGTTGGGTGTAAAGTAATTGAATAGTATTGGGCAATTTGGTTTGTTATGGAAATAAGTTACCGATCGCTTTTTCATGTTCTGTATCTTTGTTTTCTTGTTTTTTATTAAATTTTTTTTATTAATTCAATAAATAATGGAGATAATACTAATAACAATAATAAAAATGAAATTGGGCTTTAAATTTAATTTGGACTTAAATTTGAAGTTTGGACATTTATCGAGTCTTAAGCTTAAGTGATTGAATTTTGATTAAATCAAACCTTGACCCAAATAGAATTGGATTTGGTAATTAATTCGAGATAAGCTTGAAACATGTTAATCCAATTACCATGTTCAAATTAGTTCAAATTAAATCATTTGAATCATTATGCAAAAATCACTCAAAGTTGAATTGACTCAGATAAAATTAGATATTTACAGTAATATTGTAAAATTGTAGTTATTTGGTGAATGTCATAGTTCGCAAGCTGGTCTAGGATCAGAAGTTTTTTTCAAGTTGAGTAGTAGTTTTAGTTCTAGCATGACAAAGTTTTAACCAAGGGGACTAGGTCTTGAGGTGCACTAGAGGTCTAGGTCACGAGGAACTAGCTCAAAATAATGGGACGTGCAGTGATCAAGACTCCAAAGGCTTACAAAAGTGTTCAAATTCGGCAGGATTGAGCCAAGCTCAGTGGTTAACATTGGTAAACATTGCGCAAGCATCCAGTCAAACCCAGGCAAGAGTACTAATGATTGAGATGTGAGCACACGATCGGGCCCAGGTGCAAGCATGCCTAGGCATAATCTTGGGAGGATAATATTTGGGGGTTTTAGAAGGCAGGTGCTTAACGTGATTTCAGCAAGTCAAAGATTGTGCAGCAATAATAAATCTCCTAGAATTAAGGATTGCAACTTAGCTCATAGAATCAAGGGATTGTAATCTCTAAAGTTTAGGCATGTATCTTGGTATTGATTGTAAGGAGTACTCAACTATAAATAGAGAGCCCCTACCTTTATTGTACATAGACCAGAACCATTGAGTAATAACATCCTTACTATTGCCTTAAACTTTTTTGTTGTTCTTTTGTTAGCCTTTCTTCAAGCACTTGCTATGTCTTTTCATTTTGCAGCGTATTAGGTGACTAAACCATTAAGTCTAAAGTGTCCATGCATTGTTTCTGATGTTAGGTTGATCTGAGATGTGGAAAAATTCATTTCCATGTCCTAAAACTATGTGAGCCCGATGCTAATGTCTCAACTCGTGACAAGATAATGGCTTTCTTGCTTTAAATTTATAAAAACTTTGTTTGTGGACCAACATTAATTAGTAATAATTGAATTTACTTAACAATAATTTCAAGAGAGTCAAGAATGCATGTTTGTCTTTCTTAAATCCGATGGTAAAAGCTAAGAATACGTTGCTTACTCTCATTGTTAAAATGATAACGAAATGAAATTTTATTACATAAAGGATATTGATGTTTATGCATTTGTTTTGTTTATTGTCGATTATTGTTTGAATTACATCTTAAATTTTTAAAAAGATTATTGCCATTAAAAGATTACAAGTGATAAAAAAAAACGTTGGGAGCATATTACATTCTGAGGGAATTATGTCTCAAGAAAAATCTAAATAAAATCATGTATTTGCATAAATATGCATATAAAAAAGTCAAATTTTATCTGCATTAAACCAAAATTTATAATTCATATTTAGACAATTATTTATTGTTTGAAACCAAAAATGTATGACTGTCCTAGAATGTTAAAATAAAAAATTTGACACCATTGATTGTTTTTCCAAGAATTAAAAAGTTACTTTATAATTGATATTTTAATAATGATTTGATAAATCAATTGGATTAAATTTCGAATTTATTTTGAATTATATTTTCCTAATAAAAAAATAAATTGCATAGTCTTATATCTTGAATATTCTCATTTCTTAGTCCTTGAAATACAATCTAACATTTTCAACATTTATTTATAAATATAACATTTCTTCCCTGATTTTAATATGTTAGGTTATCTGTCTACGAGGGTCTGCTGCCTCTTTCTTTAAAATGAACTTTTTTCTTTTAATAATATTATTAAAATAAAAAAACTAATCTACCATTAAAATTTTTTTAAGTATTTGTTCAAGTAGGTGGTCTGATTATAACAAATTAATTTGCTTTTGGATATGAAAAAAAATTTTGATCCAAGAAAGTCCTGGATGAAAATGACTTGACTTGATCAAGTAGATTCTCTTTTTTTTTTTGTCTTTTTATTGGAATCTAACTCTGAGTAAAAAATTAAACATTTTATCATAGACCAAAGATCCAAATTCATCTACCAATTATCTTTTAAAACAAAAAGTTCGAAAAAAATTTTACACATCTTCCAGTGCTAAGGTTCAAATCCTCTAAAAAGAAATTTACTATTCATAATGCATGATTTTGGCATCAGTTCATGGATGTCTTGCCTTTGAGATTCACTGTCAAAACTTAAAAATTTCAACCATCAAATGCAAGGTAACCAAGGAGTTGAAAGAGTCACCTATCAGGAGTAAGATTTTTGAGTGCGCAAAGCTTTATCCTTCACAATAATTTACCCAATCCTCAATTCTATGGCATGTCACATCATCTTTCTTTTTTTGGGCTAGCCATGTTCCAAACGACTCTAATCTTTTTACAACCCTTGGGCTAAAGTAACATGGTTGTCTCGAATTTTTAGAAGGGACCCGAAGCAAGAAAATGCGAAATGGAAGTCTCCATTGGCTTACAGCTCCTTCTGGAGTCTGGACCATCCTCTGGGTAAAGCAAAACCAGCAAAAACAATCAAGCACCATGTGCTACACAAATGGCTTAACCTCAACAGAGAATCCAACTTGCAATCTAGACTTAGAAGGCTATACCTGGCTTCTAAGGCCTAATTAACTAGACTTTTTTATTCAAAGTAAAATTTGACATGTAACTGAAACTGAAAATAAATAAATGATAGTAACTAAAATTGTTTGAATCGATAAAGTTTGAATATTTCGCTTGTAAAATTTAGATTTGAGTCTTATTAATAATAATCTCTTATCATGAATAATATGTAAATTCAATATAAATTCTTTTAAGATTTACAATCTATCTGATCTTCAAATGAAAAAGCTTTTCGTCATCTTAAATTTAAATACCCAAAAATATGAATAAATGATACCCCCTTAAGCACCCGGTATTGAAGATCCAACTGGGCTAAACATTTTTCATGCTGATAAAAATCATGAAGAAGAAGCTCAGTTACATCTAACTGTTTAACAATCACGATAAATTAAATAGTTATCTGATGACATAAGATAAATTACATTTTCCAATGTGTTAAAAATGGAACCCAAATCTTGAGTTTAGAAGTCGGAAAATGGATAAAAATGAAAAAAACAGCTGCTATTGCCCAAAAGAAGATGTTAATTGGTTCATTTTTTGGCTTCAAATGAGGAAAGCATTACTATTATTCCATTGTGTTACAGAGGCAAGTTATTAAGAGGAGCTCAATGTATCAATGCATAGAGAGGGCACCGTTTTGGTCCAATAACATGAAAAAGACGCTCAATTTCGTCCAACTGTTTAATAATCAAGTGCCATATCAAATAAATATTCATCTCATTGAATGATTTAGGTGTAACAATAAAATAATTCTTAAACAAAAATTTAGTAATCATTTAAGCATTTGATATTTTATTAAAATTAATAAAGTTTTAAATCTTTTATTTCAAATTAGTTAAATCTATAAATATCTATTTTTATCAAATTAAACCTTTAAATATTTATTTTTATCCAATTAAATTTTCGATTGAACAAAAACAATTAACCGTTTTTCCTTTAACAAGAACTTAAACGGTAAAAATAAATGTTTAACAATTTAATTTATTGCAAAAAATTGATAAAGACTTAGATCATTATCGAAATTTAATTCAGATTTTTGACCTTTTTATTAATGATTTATTGAAAAAATAAATATATAAATGATTAAACTCTACACTTGGTAATTAGAAATTAATTAGCAACCAACTCATATAATGAACATTAAATATAGCATTGACGGGTAAAGTTAGGCAAAATTTTGGATGCCTACTCTTTTTCCTCTTCCCCACTAAAAAGATATCGCCCTCTTCAGTATGATTAACTAGACCCTCCCACATTCTATGCTTACATACCTAATCCACAATAGGTATAATAATGCATAATCAACCAAGACAAGAGGTATACAAATATTAATGGTACAGAGTGGCAAAGAAATCCATCCAAACCAATCATAGTTTCTACCACATTTAGAGCTAACAACTAGGTGGCGCAGGTCGCCTCAAGTTTTAAATTTTTTGTCATTTTAAGTTTCAATTCACTTTTAGCTCAAGCTATTGACTTTTAAAATCTTTCCGAGTTGGTTTTCAAGAAAGGAAGATCTTATGCGTTTAGACTCACTTTTATCACCTTTTTTTTAGAAATAAGATAGTTCACCTCAAGATCAGGGAATCAGGCTTGAGTTCATTAGAAATTTAGAATTGATTATTCCAGTGAATTAGTTGGATCAGATTGGTTTCAACCAAATTGAACAGACTAATCGGCTGAGTTCAACAGTTATCACCTCTAACCAAATGGAATTAAAGGACTAAGTAGAAGGCATAACCAAACAAGTTTATCATATGGGAGGTTCACTAAAATGGAAAATATTCTTAAGCACATATCAAAAAACAGCAGGCATTACAAACAGAGATAATAAATTTTACATTTTTTGACAATTGCAAGCACATTAGAATTTACCAAACAAGAACCGAGAATCTGTTATAGGCACATGCATGTGCAGACATACAAATACAAGAGGCTGGAATTTGGAGTACCCAAGAGAATCTGGCATTCATAGGAAGCATTGCAAGCACACTCCTATTTCTCTGAAGGCATCCCTGTTATCTGCTATTGGTCCATCTTGCAATTCTCCCTCACATCTTTCAGTGCAATGTAACTGGCTTGCTGCCAAGAGTTCAATTGTATCCATCATTTATGTGATTATACATGAAAAATCCTATTCATGAGAAAGTTAGCTTGATAGTAAGTAGCCCTAACCCCAGCAATTAAATGGATTAGAGAGACAAGACTCAGGAAGAGCTCAAAAACAAAGAAATCGGGGATAGTTCAAGGACAAAAGGTCAAATGTGGGTTTTTAACCAAAGCCTTGTATTAAACAATAGGACTCAAGCTTCTTATGACAAACTGAGTTCTTTACATCATTCAAGCAATTTTTGAACAAGAAAATAAAAAGGCACAATCTGTAGAACAAGAAGTGAGTTAACAAATAGACCAATGGTACTAAGGCATGGAAAATAAAAATCTAGGCTAAAGAAGAATAGATCAGACTTACAAGCTGGTTGCTTTCAAGAACAAATATATCCTCCATGTTAAGAAAGAGTGATCTCCACTGACTTGTGAGGTCAGATTCTAATTTTGATGATTTATTTGCATTTCCCTGGCTATGAATGTCAGTCTGTTTCCCCCAGCAGCTTTTCTCAACTAAAATTCGTGATTCTTTCTGACTTTTCTTCAAAACTGAGAAAATGTAGAAAATATTAATACACAAAGGAACACGTTATGTCACAATTACAACCAAAATAAACCTAAAGAAACGTAGAGAAAAAGCTAGCTATTCAACTTACCAGCGATTCGACCCTTGATATCCTGATAATGGAGGTCCGACCAAATGTAAGTAGCTGATTATTAGTGTAAAACAAGCGTAACCCATTAGCATGTACATTACAGGATAAACCATTCTTACCTACAAATGTAGCAAACGATAGATCCAAGGTAATAAGCTAAAGGAGTTAACTTTCAAGCAAAAAGAACAAGGGCAAGCTTTGAGCATATCATCACCAGCATTCAAATTCACGCAACCGTCATTCTTGAGTCCCACACACCTTTCCAACTCAAATGACTTAGAACTCTGCGAGGACGACTTAGGCAACCTTGACCACTCAATACACCCACCTTTACTCGAAGCCAGTCTACCAACGCCCGGATCCTTACCCACCTCATTCCCACAACTGTCATTCAATGTATCCCCTACTTCCGTAACACCTTTACCTTGCTCTAACGCATCATCACTATCAGACAAATCAAACCTTTCTTTAATCTCACTTTGTCATTAACCGACACCAAATCCTTTTTAATGTATCAATTTCACCACTACAAGTAGGTGAAAACTTAGGGTTTGGTTCAAATTGGGATTTTTTAGATTTCTCTTTGATCGAATTTCTTCACCTAAACAAACATGCTTTGTAAATTGGGAATCTGCTTCTTCTTTAGAATTAAACCCTAAATTATCCAAATTCAACGAAAACCCTTCTTTTAACTTATCTATTTGTTATGTTACAAGTTGAATCAAAGAAAGCCATGTAGCTTCAATTATCTAAGTCATTTAGTAGTCATTTATTTTTTACAATCAGTATATATGGGTTAGCATATTAGTTATTTTGTTGGAAAATTGACAATTGGTGTAACAATGATTACAGAACAATTACAAAAAGAACTGGTTACAGGAAAAAATAGAATTTTACACCCACCTTTTACATTCTAGAATTTCTTTCTATCTCTCTTTTTTCTTTTCTCTTTATTTTTATTTCTGAAATTTTAGCTATAGGAATCTTGAGTTTTCACAAAGGAGCTTGAGCTAACAGTGATTCAATTTAGTAGCATCATTATTGGTATCATAGCCTTGAATCTTGGCAATGACAGAGGGTACGATGACTAGGTTACAAAAAGACATGGGTTAAATGTAAAAGGAGTTGGAGAGGGTAGAGGCCAAATTTGACATCTCTACCAAGCAACTTAATGATAAGATTGATTCTTTTTATAGAAGAAATGCATGGCATGTTTGAGAAGATAATGAACATTAGGCAAAGTTCACCTCAAGAAGTTGAGATGGGAGATTCAACAACATAATGAAATAGGAAACAAAAATCTATTGTGAGTGATGTGGAAGGTAGTAAGGTCATTATTCATAGGCCTCTTCGTGCTAATGAACTAGAGGAAGTTGCAAGGGTACCAACCAAGTACTCTAAGTTGGAATGCCCAAAATTTGCTAAAAACGATTTCAGAGGATGGTTGTTGAAGATCGAATAATTTTTTAAAGTTGATCGAACTCAAAAAAATGAGAAAGTGAGGACTATAATGATGCATTTAGAGGGACGAACCTTATAATGGTATCAGAGGTTCATGAAGAATCAAGGAAGTCTACAAAAGATAAGTTGGCTCACTTATGTTATTGAGATGAAGACTAGATTTGTCGAAACTGAATGCTTTGATCCTATATTAAAAATAGTACTGTTAAAGCAAAACAATATTGTTGATGAATTTTATGAGGAGTTTAAGAATTTATTAAATTTACTATCCATTTTTTATGACAATGCTTTCAATATATTTTTAAAAAATTTAAAGCTTGAGATTTTTAAGCTTGTTAGAATGTTTTATCCTAAATCCTTAAGCCATGCTTACCAGTTAGCCAAACAAATAGAATCCCTAATATACCTTACAAGAATCCTGTCACAGCCCCTCTTATATCCTATAATAATTCTTATACTTCTAAATCTACATTACCCCACTCTTTCCAACCCTAAAAAACCCTTTTTTAAATTACAACCAGCCTATTAAATCAACAAACCCTATAAATACCTACAAAACTACAACTAGTAAACTTGAGTCAACTCTAGTAAAATTCAATGCTATCAAAATACCAACCCATGAGGAAAAAGATGATAGGAGAAAGAAAGGACTTTATATGTGGTGTGGGATTAAATTGACACCAGGCCACAGGTGTGTCAAGGCTCAATTGTACTAGATATTTACTGAGGAAAGGGAAGACAACAATAATGATACTGAAAAATTTTGTGACTGTGTAAACAATTTAGAAGAGATTGGAGAGGAAAACCATGAATTACAAAACAAGCATGTCATCTCTCTACATGCTTTAATAAAAGTTGAAGGTCATACGACCATGAGATTATATGGTTGAATCAAGAACCAATCAGTGGTGTTCTTGGTAGATTTTGAAAGTACCCATAATTTTATTAATTAATCCTTGATTAAAAAATTAGGATGTAGCACTCAAAAGACTGCTGAAATCAATGTCATTATAGCTAATGGTAATAAATTATTAACTCAAGATTTATGTAAAGCCTTGACTTAGAAGGTCCAAGGCCTAGTCTAGCATATTAATTTCTTTATGCTACTTTTAATAGGTTGTGAAACAGTACTTGAGGTGCAATGGCTCTAGACACTAGGGCCTATTCTATGGAATTTTTTCTTGCTGACCATGCAACTTGCTGTAACCAACAATTGATACAAATTGCAAGGAATAGAGGTTGCTTAAGTACATTTGGCTACATAAAGATGCTTGGTAAGACAAGTAGACTAATTATGATATGTGGTATTAGAGTTTTTCAGTCTCGAAATGAGTTACACTAGTTTTGTCAACAAACTAATTTACCATATGATTTGCAGACACTGTTACTACAATACTCTTTGGTCTTTAAGACACTTACAAATTTACCTCCATTAAGGCCTTATGATTATAAGATACTGTTGATAAATGAATCTCAACCTATAAAGATTAAGCCTTATAGATACCCAATTGTGTAAAAAAAATGAAATTGAGAAGATAGTAGTAGAAATGAAAAATGCTGAAATTATAAGAGATGATAACAGTTTATTCACATTTCTAGTGGTTTTAGTGAAAAAGAAAGATGGCTCATAAAGGCTTTGTGTGGACTATAGATAGTTGAACAAGATTGCACTTAAAGATAAGTTTTTCATTTTTTTAGTAGAAGAGTTGTTTGTTAGATGAATTATTTGTTGCTTGTTGTTCTCTAAACTAGATCTTAGATCTGGTTATCACCATATTTGAATGGATCCTATAGATGTTCATAAAACAGCCTTCAAGACTTACCAAGGGTATTATAAGTTTTTAGTCATGCCTTTTGGATTGACTAATGCACCATATACATTTCAAAGTTTGATGAATAGTGCATTTTAACCTTTCCTTAAAAAACTTATATTGGTATTTTTTGATGATATCATGGTTTATTCATCAAACTAAAATGATCACTTAGCACATTTACAGCAAGTGTTTGATGTCTTAGTCGGCAACCATTTATTTGTTAAGCTTTCAAAATGTGACTTTGGTGCTACTTAGATTAAGTATTTGGGGCATGTGATCAATAAGGGGATAGTTACTATGTATAGTATGAAGGTTGAAAATGTTAAACAGTGGCCAATTCCTAGGTTTATTAAAAAAATTAAGAGGATTCATAGGCCTCATTAGGTATTATCTCAAGTTCATTAAAGGACATGAAACTATTATGAAATCATTGATTGATTTATTGAAGAAAAATTCCTTTAATTGGCAAGAAATAACAACAATAGCTTTTGAGAAGTTCAAGCAAGTTGTAATATCAGCTCATGTTCTAACACTGCCAGATTTCAACTTAACTTTTGTAGTTGAGTCAAATGCTTTAAACTATGGAATTGGTGCTGTGTTGAGTCAGAACGATAGGCCAATTACTTATTTTATCAAAACTTTATCTCTTAAACATCAAGTATTATCTATTTATGAAAAGATGTTGGCCATATTAGCTACGATGAAGAAATGGAGTGCTTATTTAACTGGAAGGCATTTTCAAATAAAAACAAGTCACCAAAGTCTAAAATTTTTGCTAGACTAGAGAGCAAATACACTTGCTCAATAATTTTGGGTTGTCAAGATGATGGGATTTTATTATGAACTGGTCTATAAGAAGGGCTCTACCAACATGGCAACCGATGCTCTTTCTTGAAATCCTACAACCTTGTTATATGCTTTATCTTTTATAACTAATGATCTAATAGCCAGGATTAAACAATTTTGGTTGAAAGATCCAAGTTTGATACATTTACTGCATAAGCTCAAGAACAACCTAAGATAGTCTCCTAACTATACTTGGCAAGCAAGTCAGTTGAGAAGGAAGGAAAAACTTATGGTGGGAGTTGATTCTTAGTTAAAGAAGGACTTATTGATATTTTTTCATGATTCAACAGATGGAGGGAATTTTAGAGTAGAGGCAACTATGAAGAGAATAGTCAATGTGGTATATTGAGATGAATGAAAAAGGCAGTTCAATAGCATATCAGAAAATGCACAATTTGTCAAAAATGCACATATGAAACTATCTTTCTAGATTTGTTACAATCTTTACCAATTCCTGATAAGATATGGGTTGATGTGTCTATGGATTTTATAGAAGGTTTGCCTAAATCATTTGGGAAATATGTTATAATAGTGGTAATGGATAGGTTAAATAAATATGCCCAGTTTATCATTCTGACTTATCTTTTCACTATCATTATAGTTGCTAAAACCTATCTAGACAATGTGTACAAGTTGCATGGAGTGTCTAATACCATTGTTTCTGACAGAGATAGGATTTTCACTAGTTCATTTTGGAAAGAATTGTTCAAATTATTAGGAACAAAACTACTGCTTATCACCCTCGAACAGATGGACAATCTGAAGTGCTCAATAGATATTTGGAAACATATCTAAGATACATGACAAGAAAACAACCTAAACACTGTTCCAAATGGATCTTTTTAGCAGAATGGTGGTATAACACTATTTTTCATACTTTCATTCAAACTACACCATATGAGGTAATCTATGGTCAATTTACTCCCATTCATCAACCATATCTACTTGAAGATTTTAAAGAGAATGAAGTGATAAAAATTTGCAAACAAGGGAGGCCACAATCAAAATTTTAAAATTTCATTTAGAGAGGGCTCGAAATAGAATAAAGTAACAAGCTGACAGACACAAGGTTGATAGGTAATTTGAGATTAGTGATTCAGTTTATGTTAAGCTCTAACCATACAGACAACAATCTATCATCAACAGGTTTTGCTTTAAGCTAGCTACTAGATACTTTAGCCCTTAAAATGTGTTGAAAAAAATAAGACTTGATGCCTACAAACTAGAATTACCTGTTGAAGCTAAAATTCATCTTGTCTTCCATGTTTCACAGTTGAAGAAGCACATTAGGAAAGTTCCAACACAATCTAATCTTACTATGATTGATGCAGATAAAATTGTGGCCAAAGAACCATCGATAATTTTAAATAGAAGACTGAGTAAAAAAAACAGAGAAATCACAAAGGGTCTAGTACAGTGAAGTAATAGTTATCTAGAAGATACAACTTGAGAAAGATTATATGAGTTATAGAAAAAGTTTCCTTGCTTCAATCCTTGAGGACAAGGATTATTTAAGGGGGAGGTAATTTTTACAAGTTGAATCGAAGAAGGCCATGTGGGCCCAATTATCTAAGTCATTTAGTAGTTTTTTATTTTTTTACAATCAGTATATATGAGTCTATATGTTAATTATTTTGTTGGAAAATTGACAAATGGTGTAACAGTGATTACAATTTGATTACAAAAGGAGGTGGTTACAAGAAAAAAATGGAATTTTACACCCATTTTTTACATTGTAGAATTTTTTTCTATCTCTTTTCTTTTTTCTCTTCTTATCTTTAATTTTGAAATTTTAGCTACTGAAATCTTGAATTTTCATAAAGGAGCTTGAGTTGATAGTGGTTCAATTGAGTAACATCATACCCAAAATTGAACGTACTTTGGGTTTTTCGTTCGTGAAATTATATCCACTCATTATGAAATATAAAACAAAAAAAAAATAATTTGGCTTAAATATGCAAAAAACAAAAGAAAAATAATAAAAAAAGGGTTCCTTCAAAAAGAAATGAAAATTTAAAAACCAAAAAGGGGTTTAAGTGATCCTCAGCACTGACCTATTGGGAAAAGAAAATGAACATAATATGAAAACGAGAGAAATTAAAAAAAAAAGGGGGGGGGGGGCTTTTAAACGGAAAAAATTTTTTTATGTGTTTTGATAAGGGCGGGAGCCATGGACGAATTCAAAGTCTGACCCGCGATTTCGGAATGCGAGTTTGGGTTTTATTTGTTTGAAGAAGAAAGGTAGCTCTGATGTGTTGCTGACGAGTCACTTGGTCCAATCTTGAAATTTAAGCTTGGATTTTGGATCCGTTTGACGTTTCTTGGGCTAAAGAACGTCTTAACGTTTTTATATGGAGGAAATATAACTTGGTTGTCTACTTTTAATTATGATTTTTTATTTTTTGCACAAATATTTTAGATTGAGCATGCTCAACATTTGGTAAGGAATTTTATATAGTTATAATCGAACAAATCAATCGAATTAATTTATTTTTATTAATCAATAAATTATTTAATTAATTTTAATTGATTATTAAAAATAATTTTTTAAAAATTTTAATTTATTTAATTCAATTTAAAAAAATTAATCAAAGTTTTAATAGAATATAAGAAATCCAAATATACAACTAAAAATTTATGAAATGAAATTTTTTATTTTATAAGTTGTTAGAATTTTTAATTTAATATTTTGCTATTTGAATAATTTGTCAAATAATTTTATTTAATTTATTTTAAATATAAAAAAATTAAAATTAAAATTTAATTTAAATATATTTTATTATTTAATTAATTTTAAAATTAATCAAATTAAATTAAATTAATTTTTAAATTAATAAATATATTCTATTAATAAAAATAAATAATTTAATATAATTAATTTTATTTTTTTTGTTCAAAAAAAAAAAAAAACAACACCCTATTATATGAAAAGAAAAAAAATTTAATTTGAATCAAATTTTAATATTTTTTTTTAAAGGTTTTTTTATTACTAAAGCAATAAGCTGAAGATTAATTTTAAATAGTTGGAAACCGAATTAACTATTCTAACATTTGACCGCGGGACAACGGACCGATTTGGCCGACGAAAGGTTGTTGCATCATTGCATGTTTTAATTATTTTCAACGCAAACTTTATCTGTTCATTATTTATTGGGCCCATCAAGAGTCAACATTCTGATTTTTTTTTTATCTGATTACAGTAAACTAAAGTTTACTTTGATCGTTGTTTTCTTTGAAAATGGTGCATTCAGTATTTGTGATCCTAGCTTTTTTTTTTTTTTTTTGGTAGAAGTGATTTTGCGTTATTACAAGACAATTGCCCTTTCTTTCTTTTTTATTGTTACCTTAACAAACAATTATACCAATATGTGATATTCATATATTTATTTCCTTATATAATTTTATGCAAGGAATGGTTTAGGCTAAATCCTTAGTTTATGGTATTCATCATTTTTCAATTTTCTTCACGTGTTTTGATAAGACTACAACTTCTATCTATGCTTTGAAAAGATAGGTTGATTATTTGTGTATTACACTTTATCCATTATTAAAAACATTTTTAATGTTAATTTGAAGCGTAACAGAATATATTCATTTAATTTTATAATTTTTTTTAATTGTTTTAGCTTGACCACTCAAGATTTGTTATATAAATGCTCTGTTAAACGACAACCTTTGACTTTTCTATCGCTCCATCTTAATAAGTTAGGATATAATAAGTGATTAAATATTATTTTATAAGTCCGTCTAGTTGTATGGGTCTAAGCTCTTAACGTGTAACATCCTAATTTGTTGAGTTTATAATTGATTATTGTAAAAGAAAAAACTATATAATAATTACGATAAAATATATTATATATTGCAGTTGGAATTTTTAGATCTTATCAATAAAATTAGAGGATTGTTATATTTTTAAAGGTATATTAGAAAACAAATTAATATCATAAAAAGTTCACATGATAAATTTTTAATAAAATCATTTGTAAAATTTAAAAAATTTACTAATAATATATAAAAGGAATTCATAATTTATTAAAAAGGTAATTTCATGCATGACTGGCAAGAAAATATAGTAACTTTCATTGAGTCCCTATTATCTTACCAGATAAACATGATCAGTCTGCAAGTGGCAAGCAATGGGAGGGCTTTGTCTTTCCACTGATAGTTATCCCATTTTCAGACTACTATAATTGTTTGTTAATGATTATTGATTTTGCCATTATTTTTCAAATTTCGTATTATTATTCAAACACAAATTCATTCACTTGAAAGAAATAGCCTAATTTGACGTCCTCCATACACCTTTTCACACCAAGAGGTTAGGAAAATCTTAAAACCAAGTTGGAAGTCATTAAAGTGTTTCATTTCTTCACGTATCAGTTTCATTTTTTAATGTATTGTAGTCAATTTCTTGATGGCAACCCAATCTCCTAGTCTATCTACATATATGGTTTGGATCCTAGGCTTTTGACCAATGGAGTTGCACAATTATCAAGCAATCCGATTTGGATTGTTTTTATCTAGGCAAGAGGAAGTTACTTGATATAAAAAATATAAAAATAGTATAATTTAAAATTTTAAAAAATATATAATTGGATAAAAATAAAAAAAATAAGTTTTACATATTTAATGTGTCATATTAATTATAATATAATAACCTTTATATTATATATATAATATAAAATAAACAGATATAAATACACTAGATATAATATCTAAATTTAAGAATAATGTTAATAGATTGAATGTAAAAATTGTTATTAATTTGATTTTTCAACATTGTTGATGTTCTTGTACTTAAGAAAAAAAATTATTATGCTTGTTTCATCATGTCTTAAGAAAGAAAAATTTTATACGGATTTGGATTCTAATTTTGAAATTTTATATACTTTTTAAAATTCAATTCATTGTTTAATTTTCGCAAATGCATGGGAAATATAATTCTCCCAAGTTTAAATATATCTTTTTAATTTTCCTTAAAATAAAAGGTAAGGCCAAGCACACCTTATCTCATCGCTCCATAACCACCGACGTCATCACTATTATCCATTCCCCTCATTAGAAAGCGCGCCAACGTAACAGCTTCCTTAAATCCAACGACCTATCGCCGCGTGTTGACCGGCCCAACGCTATATTCCCATCAGCTTTGCGTTTAAATTACACAATCCCTCCTTTGTTTTACCATTATTGCCCTACAAGGAGAAGAAGAAAGAAAGCCCATTCCCGCATCCATTGCTTTTTTTTTTTTTTGGGTAAAGAAAAAATGAAACCGAATCAGACGGTGGAGGATGAACCACAACAATCCGTCACCACCATGAAACGCCGTATCCAAATGCTGTCACTCCACCTGACCCCACTTTCACCCCTGCAACCTTCACCTCAGCTCAACATGCTAACATGCGCCAAGGCTAGTAAGCTGGAGGTTGACAACGTCTCTCTTTCAAGCTACATGAGAGGGAAGAACAGGGAAATTCAAGAGAAAATTTTTGAATTTTTTAACTCGAGGCCTGATTTGCAAACCCCAATTGAGATTTCAATGAATGAACATAGGGAGCTTTGTATCAGACAGCTTATGGGGTTGGTTGGAGAAGCAAAGATTAAGCCTTTTAGATATGTTGTTGAAGATCCTGCTATGTATTTTGCTATTTCTGAGGCTGTTGGGAGTGTTGATATATCTTTTGGGATCAAATTTGGTGTCCAATATAGGTAATTATTGTTACTTTTCTGGCTCTCTTGGCTTTAAAGTTTTAATCTTGGAATTTCTTGGATTTTGGGTATTTAATTTAAGAAAGTTTGTTATGTTTTTTTGTTAAATTTTGAGTTTTAGTATCTGGGTTTTGGATATAAATGCTTGAAGATTGAGTTTGTGAGATGGAATTATTTTGAGTAAGATTCTGTTGTACATGTAGACCACTTGGATACTGCATTTGAGCAGATTCTTGGTGAATTATTATTATTATTATTAAAGTAATGAATGTGACGATGAAATGAAGTGTCTTATGATTGAAAATTCATTTATAGAAGCATGATGCTAACTGACGTGATATCTTACATGCATAATTCTAACAATTTATTAATTTTGATTTAGACTTAAGTTGATGTTGAATTTTTTATTATGCAGTCTTTGGGGAGGTTCTGTGCTGAACTTAGGAACTAAAAAGCACCGGGATAAGTATTTTGATGGTATTGACAATTTGGATTATCTTGGTTGTTTCGCTATGACAGAACTACATCATGGTGAGCTCTCTGTTCATTATGTATTTATATTTTGTTCTCTTTTCTTTCTTAATTGTATATTCTTGTGCTGCCTTTGACATATTCATTCTGCTGTTCTCTGCATTACAACTCATCATGGCAATCAACAGAGTACGGTCATTTTGAAATATGAATTAAATCTGTAAATATTTCATTGAGAGATTGATGTTATAGGCATCAAGGAGGTTGAAGACCACAATTTATGCAGAAGATTTTTTTTTTTTTGGTGAAATCAATCAAGTTCTTTTGTAGTTACTGTGCTTTTCATGTTAGCGCGTCATTATGATGTTGAAAAGTGTATCCATTCCTTTGCCCTGAATGTTTTCATTTTTTGTTCTAATCTGCTAAGCATGCATACCAAACTAAACCGTCAATTTTGTGCTTAAAAGGCTCAAATGTTCAGGGTCTCCAAACCGTGGCAACATTTGATCCAATTACGGATGAATTTATTATCGACACACCAAATGATGGGGCCATCAAATGGTGGATTGGCAATGCTGCTGTTCATGGCAAGTTTGCAACAGTGTTTGCTAAGCTGATTTTACCAACTCATGACTCTAAAGGGGTTTCTGATATGGGAGTCCATGCCTTCATTGTGCCGATAAGGGATCTAAAAACTCACCAGACACTTCCAGGAATTGAAATACATGATTGTGGCCACAAAATTGGCCTGAATGGGGTGGATAATGGAGCACTGAGATTCCGTTCAGTTAGAATTCCGCGAGATAATCTTCTTAATCGATTTGGGGATGTTTCTCGAGATGGAAAATACACAAGTAGTCTCCCTACAATAAACAAACGTTTTGCTGCTACACTAGGTGAACTTGTAGGTGGGAGGGTTGGCCTTGCAAATTCTTCAGTTGGTGTCCTCAAGATTTCTGTTACTATTGCAGTGCGATACTCCTTACTACGTCAGCAATTTGGCCCTCCCAGACAGCCTGAAGTCAGCATTCTTGATTATCAATCTCAACAGCACAAGCTTATGCCAATGTTGGCTTCAACTTATGCGTTTCATTTCACCACTCAGTTTTTGGTGGAGAAATATTCAGAGATGAAAAAGACGCATGACGAACAACTGGTTGGAGATGTCCATTCGCTTTCTGCAGGCCTGAAGTCCTATGTGACATCATATACAGCAAAGTCATTGAGTACCTGCAGGGAAGCCTGCGGAGGCCATGGGTATGCTGCTGTCAATCGGTTTGGTACCTTGAGGAATGATCATGACATTTTCCAGACATTTGAAGGAGACAACACAGTACTTCTGCAACAGGTTTTAGACAAATCCCTTTATATTACAACCTTGCTTGAGAATTTACAACGTTTGTTTCCATATAAAGGATTAGTGTCCAGAAATATATTGTGCTAAACACTAGGTAAAAAGAGCAGGAGTGATCCCTATAGATGGCTTTTGGTGTTTAGTGTCATCTTTTGGTACCTTGCCTAACTGACCACTTCTTCAAATTCTGGTCAGTTGTCAACGACATAGTGCAATAACCAAAAGTCAGATTGCCAGTCTTCTTCAGGTAGTCTGAAGATATATCTGGAAATAGTGCCGTATCTAAAATGTGACCCTGTTTCCATCTCAGCTGAGGCTAAATTTAGATGTGCAAGCATGACTTTCATGCCTTCTACATCCATTCATCAAGATTGTTCAAATAGGGTTAACACTTATTATTTATATGATGTCTCTTCATGTTACATATATATACATATATGCGTTTAAATGATTTATTAAACCTTATGTTGATTAATTTACATGGACTCTTCATGGGTCTGATTAGATATTGTTGTCATTTGGATGTTTATTTAAAGCAATCTTCTTATTGCTTATTAGTTTAATGTGCAAAGGGCCTTCACAGGGTTTTCGTTCATTGGCACCAAATATGTATTATAGTCTGGAATTAGTGTTGCTAAACGTCTATTTTGCTTTTCAATGGAAGCTACATTAGAACTTTTTACTGGGATGTAGGTAGCTGGCGATCTATTGAAGCAATATAAGGACAAGTTCCAAGGTGGTACTCTTTCTGTGACATGGAACTACTTGAGAGAATCTATGAACACATACTTGTCTCAGCCAAATCCTGTAACTGCCCGTTGGGAAAGCGCAGACCACTTGCGAGACCCTAAATTCCAGTTGGATGCCTTCAGGGTAAGTGTTTTCTTTGTTATTGTACTAAGAGTTTCGTCAGCGTAAGTTGTAACACAATATTTGTTTAATTTTGGTATTCAGTACCGAACCTCAAGACTGCTTCAAAGTGTAGCGGCACGACTTCGAAAACACTCTAAAACTCTTGGCAGCTTTGGTGCATGGAATAGGTGCCTGAATCACCTACTAACACTTGCAGAGTCTCATATCGAGTCTGTCATCCTTGCAAAGTTTATTGAAGCTGTGCAGAAGTACTTCCTAAACTCAGCTACCGAATTTATATTTTTTCACTTGGCATAAATATATATATATATATATTTTCTTGAATTTCTAATTGGGCTTGAATTGAACTTGCAGCTGTCCTGATGCCAGTAGTCAAGCTGCTCTGAAACTTGTATGCGATCTTTATGCCCTGGATCGGATCTGGAAAGACATAGGAACTTACTGTAATGTTGATTATGTTGCACCTAACAAAGCTAAGGTATAGTTTTAATCAAAACTACTTGGAAGATATAGAAAGGGGTCTTTTCCCTTTTTATACTGTCACCGTCCCTGGAGAACATGGATGACTATAAACATCTAATGTACAGTTATAGAAACATGATGTGTATATTCAAGTTATTGCTAGATATATAATTTTTATGAGGTTGTTTCATTAATGCAACTATTTCCTTTATGCAGGCAATCCACAAGCTCACAGAATACCTGTGTTTCCAAGTGAGAAATATTGCAGGGGAGCTTATAGATGCATTTGATCTTCCACCTTACGTTACCCGGGCCCCGATTGCAATGCAGTCAGAAGCATATGCTCAGTACACACAGCTTGCGGGGTTCCAATGACTAGAGAAAGCAGGAATCCAAGGTTAACTTATGTAATCGTGAGTGCCAAAAATTGATGGAACAAACAAGTAGATCATACAATGGATGGAATGTTTTAAATTCTTTTGCCATATTAAATACAGGGTTCAGGTCAATGCAGCTGTTGAAATCCCGGTATATAGCCTAGGTTTGGAAAGAATAACGTGCTGAAGCTTGAAAGCAGTATTGTTTGTAACTGTATTGATGAACTATATACATTTTCTTTTTAATAGAAGAATAGCAGAAGATTGAATCCTGCATATTTGCTTGTCTTGAACTCTTCCAATCCAATTTTGACAGGATTAGTATTTTTGACACTTCCAATATTGTTCTATTTCTTCAGGAAAGCTATTTGCAACTACTCTTTGGAATTTACAACGGTCTATTTCCAAACCAAACCTTAATATGCTTGTATTTGATAATTACATAGCCTTGGTAAATCTAGTTGGCCTGCAATTTGAGGTATGCAATTCGAGCTGCTTCACTTTTCTGTCTTAAAATCCTCGTACATTTTAAGAGAGGCCTCAGAAAATTTATTTAGTCTATCAAGAACCCGATTCAAACTTGTTTGTATGCAGCACAAGTCTGAAGATACATCATCATTTGTATAACCATCTGTTAACCTGTTAACACGATCTTTGTTCTCTGATTCTCCAGTGTTTGCATCAACTGATTTCTCTTTCTTCTGCAGTTGTTCTACTTGTTGGTCCATCAGAAGGCAAAGATCAGATAAGAAGGCTTTGATGGCAACAGTAAGTTCCTCTGCTGGCAAAGCTTTTATGCCGGCCTACCACTCGCGACACAGGACAAATATTGGTGGTCCATATCCCAAATATTGTTAGTAGAACATAGCCATAATATTAACATCATATGGGCGATAAAGAGGCCATGGCAGAGGGGGATAAAGATGAGATTGTTGCATTGTATATAATACTATGCATTTCTTTTGTTAGTTAGGTGTAGGTTTTTAGTTAAACCATAAAACGTCAAGTTTATTCTCAATAAAGATCTGTTTTCATGTATGTTTAAGTTTAACCATGCCTATATGTATATTTTTATGTTGTTTAAGTTTACTTGCAAGTTTAATTTTATACAATTTTAATTTTCTTATTAGTTAGATTCCTATGTTTGTCTTAATTTAATCGTTCATACTTTAATTTATGTTTGGCATTTTATTTATGAAACACAAGTTTTAATAATAAATCAAATGAAATTTTTTGAAGATGATATTTTAGAGAAATCCGAGTAATGATTCTCTAAAATGTCTAGGTGAAAATATTTTTTTAAAAATATTACCAAAGTAATAGAGTATTTAAAAAAAATTCAATAATAAGTTTCATTTGTCAATTTTTTTCTAAAATTTTGATAGAGGTTAATAATAATGTATAGTGACTCCTTTAGTAATAAAATTGGTATAATCAAAGTTTTTAAAATAAAAATAATTAATTAAGAAATGATAGAGTGAATAAAAATTTTCAAAGATAGGATTTTAAGGAAGTTTGAGTAGAGATTCCTAAAAAATCGCTAAATGAAAAATTTTTTTTAAAGTATAGCCAAAGTATTGAAGTATCTAAAAAAACTTTCAATAAAATTTTTATTTACTTTGTTCCTTTCAAAATATTTAGAAGATAAGTAAAGAAGATTAAAGCATAATCAATATTTTTGTATACACATTCTACTTAATTATTTGCATTACATATTCTTATGTGCTTTAAAATTTTTTAGGATGGGATTCTAAAAAAGTTCGAGTAAAAATTCTTAAAAAATCTTTAAGTGAGAAAAATTTTCTAAAATACCATCAAAGAATTGGGGTTTATAGGAAAATTTTCAATAAAAATTTTACTTACTTTGTTCCTTTTAAAGGTGTTAATCATAATTGGAAATTGATTAAATCATAATAAGTGTTATATTTTTTTTTGCATATTTTACTTTATTATCTTGCATTACATGATCTTATGTACACATTTTAAATCTCCAATGATGGAACTCCTGAAAGTCGGAGTAGTGATTTCTAAAAATTCTTTAGGTGAGAAAAGATTTTTAAATATTACTAAAGTATTGAAATATTTAGAAGTTTCTTTTCAATACAAAAAATTTTCATTTTATCATTATTCTTATTTTGAGTAGTTTTTTTATTATTTATTTTTAGAAATAAATTTGTTTATAGATAATGATATTATTACATGATTTTTAAGATAATGAGAATTTCTTATGATGGGATTCCGGGAAGTCCAAGTAGTGATTCCCGATAATTCCCTAAGTAAGAAAATTTTTTTAAAAATTATCAAAGTATTAGAATATTTAGAAATATCTTTTCAATATGAAAATTTTCATTTTATAATTGTTTTCTATAATTTGAATAGTTTTCTTAATAAACAAGAAGATAATTATACTATTACATGATTTTTAATAATTTTTAAAATCAGACAAAAATCTCAAAGAATGAGATTATAAAAACATTCAAGTAGTAATTCTTTAAAAATTTTTAAGTAAGAAGATCTATCTAAAATGTCATCTATATATTAGAGTATTTAGATTAATTTTTTATAAAAATTTCTCGTTCTTTTTGTAAATGGCATAAAAATGAGTTTCATGAAATATTATTTGCTTTAATATTATAGATATTATATTTTTCATTTTTTTTCAAAAAAAATAAACATTGAAAATAAATATAACTATTGAGGATAAGATTTTTGAGAATTTCAAGTAGTGATTCTTAAAAATTTTTTAAGTGAGATAGTTCTTTTTAATATCATAGAGTATTAGAGTATTTTTGAAAAATTTTCAATATAAAGTTCTTATTTACTTTTTGAGCCTATTAAAAAAATAAAATTATGTTTTGTAAAGAAAACAAGAAAATTAATCTATAAATACCAAAATTAAAATAATTTTTGTTAATATTAAAAGATAACATATAATTAATTTGTATAATTTTAAACAAACGCTATGGAGGTACTAATCATTCCCCTCATATAACCAACTCTTGAACTCAGATTATTTTTCGCAAATCCAAAAATTATCTTTTTAATAAATTATATAACCAACTCTTGAACTCAGATTATTTTTCGCAAACCCAAAAATTATCTTTTTAATAAATTTTAATTAATTTATTAAAAAGATAAGTTTTAATAGGTAGTCAATCACACTTAACCAAAAAAAAATAGTGACGACTTCTCATATATATTTTTTTTATAATTTTTTAAATATTTAATGTCTAGTAACCGAATCTTCGGATCGATACGTTATGATAATTATTGTTGTTGAGGGTAAGTTATTGACTTGTCAATTTAATTTAATTAATTAATATAATTATTTTTTTAAAAAAATATTTAATAAATTTAAATTTTAAATTTAATAATAATTTTTTTAACTTTCTTTTGTAAAACACAAAAAAGTAAGATAGCTACATGGTGATTATCTTAATAAGATCTTAATTCCTAATGCAATTATACATAAATTTATTGTTTTTTTTTTTTTTTTCTGGCAGATGGGTAAAAAGAGGAGATTAAATGCTACTTCAGCATTTGCCTATAAGGCCAAAAGGAAAAAGAAAAAAAAAAAAAAAACTTTAATAAACGAGACAAAAAAGGAGTAAATAATTCTAAAATTTTTTTGTCATAAGTTGAAAGTAACCACATGTTATGCACAATTAGAAACGCAGATAGAGATTACTAGGTGGCTTGGTAACTATAGTTTTTTATACGTTAATTAAGCGAAAGTTTAACTGATAATTACATTAAAGTTATTAATCTTAAACATTTTCGGAAATTTTTCACTACAAATTAAAATATAGAAATGTAGTAGGTTTAAGGAAGAGACGACAAAATGGATAAAACCACTCCAAAAAGTTTCAATCAAATTTTAATTGAACTTAATTGAATAAAAATTTAAAAACTTGAATTAAAAAAATTTTGAAATTATTTAAATTTGAAAAAAATTCAAAATTGAAACATGTTGAAATAATTGCGTTTTTTATAACATCTAAAAAATGGCTTAATTAGCCAAAATTTAAACTCGATTTAAATTTAAAAGGATTCAAATATAAAAAAATTCTAATCTAAAACAATTTAAATTTTAATAATTTGAATTCAAAATACTCTAATACGTTCAGTTGCCATCCCTCGTTTAAATTTATATTTTATAATTCTGAATAACTTAAAGTATGTTGTGGGATTTCAAGATTAAAATGGATTAACAAAAATATTTTTTGAGTTTGTATGCAATGTTGCTGAAATTTTTAAACTTTATAAGTGAAAATTAAAAAGTTATCATGTGTATTTTGAGTATTTTATTATATTAAATTTTATTTAAGTTTATTTGACATTTTTATGAATGATGTTTATTGGTCTTTAGTTATTATACGTATGTTGGGCATTCGATTTAATGTGTAATTTTTATTAACTCGTCACAACACACTAATTTTTAAAATGTTGATTATTATGAGAAAAAAAATTAAAAAATAATAATTTGTAGCATGATTAATGAACAAATTAAAATAAATGTTCATTACGAATAAATTATAAGATAATATCTATTTATTTCAAATTTGTATTATATTTTAAATTTTTTATATTTAATTTTATCCATATTAATATATCTATGTAATATATTATTTTTTATGTCTAAATATTATTTTTAGTTCCCTCACATGCAATCTACCCTGCTATGTCTTATAGGGTAACCTTTTATAAAGGACAAGCAATTATGGAAACTCGGAGAGTTAATTCTTCTTTATTCCTTTACCATTTTTTAAGGGAAATGAAATTAAGTAATGCATGACAGTTTGCATGGCAGGATATTTCTTGTCTTTTAATTTACTTTTTCTTACCTTCTTAGCATGAAAGATATATTATATAATAATATTTTTTTGTCAAAATAATTACTTTTTTATTAATTTTATAAATTAATTTTAATTTGATTTTTATTTTTTAAAATATTATACTTACTTGTAACTCGTGTAATATATAATTTGCTTTATTTATTTAAATATTTTATATACAAATAAATTAATATTATTTACCAAATTATATTGAAGTCTCTAATGTTTTTAATATATATAAAATTTATATATACAATTAACAACTCATAAAATATGTATTTTATTTTGAAAATAATCAATTATAATAATTTTTTCTTTTTAATGATTTAAAAAAAAAAAAGACATCTCATCGTAATTAAGATCTATCTCAAAATCATGAAGAAAAAATAGATGTGTATCAAAATATAAAAATATTATTGAATGATGAATAACATTATAAAATAAATATTGACATACCTTCACTGATGTATTCTTAATCAAATTGCTGAACAAAATATTAAAACAATCAACAGATGTCTATCAAAAGAAAAAATGAATTGAAAAAAAAAATTACTTAAGAAAAAAACAAATAACTTTGAAAGAAAAGTTGCAAATAAAATTAATATAGGATGGTAATTAGGATGTCTATATATGTGTGTATATATATATATATTTCAAATTGATAAGTATTTTTTTAATTTAAAAAGATGATATGTGTGTTTTAAATTTTAAAAAATCAAATACTAAAGGATAATTTGAAAATTTATAAAAATAAATATTGTATTTGAGATTTTTGAATTTAGATATTTCAATTGATTTATTTTGCACTTTTTTAAGTTTCTTATTATTATTACAAGTTAATTTTAATTTTAAAAAGATCAGTCTAATAGCTTCATGTTTTCACGTAATTAACCTGTAATCTAATTTTTTTTTTTTGTTTTTTTCCTCATCCAATTTTATCTTGAAATTTGAAATTTAAATAGGATAGATTTAAATATTTTCAAATTTTAAATTTAAAGTTTTAATATTTTTTAAATTTTTGATTGCATAATAATTGTATATATCATTTTATGTGTCAAAAATATAAGTTATATATGTAGGCATCCATATGTCATATCTTATCAAGTATCTATGTATCTTATAATATAATATTATATATAATTAAAATTTTAAAAATATATTTTATAAAATTTAAAACTCAAAATTTGTAAATCTTATTTTTAAATAATTTTTAATTTTATAATTCAATTAAAAATAATTATCAAAGGAGTTAATTTTAAAAAAATAATAGGATAATAATAATAATAATAATTATTATTATTATTATTATTATTATTATTATTATTACTTACATAAAAAATGGAATTTGAATCAGATTTATTTAATGGTAAATGACCTGAAATATGGAAAGAGTAGCATGTGTAAATAATGCAAATTTTAGTATGGACTTTTTTTTTTTTTCATTTAGAACTACTTTTTGCCAAAGTTTATTCAGAATTATTACATCAATTACTATATTTTCAGACACTCAATCATTTTCATTTTATTTATATTTATTTGTAGATTTATCATTTGATTTATGATTACATTTAATAAAAATGTTTATGAATAAGATCATTACCAATTAACATATAAAAGTTTGATTAAGACTAACTATAACCCGTCACTTAAACTCATTTAATTTAAATTTATTTTTAAAATATTAACAATATTTATATTAATAATATTGTAAAACTAAAATTTAATAATAAAATATTTTCACAAATCCAACTAGACGAAAACTAAAAAATCGTTACCTAGAACCTAACTGGAGTTGGGCTAAACGTGCGAAACACCCAGCCAGTAAACAACTCTGCTTCCTGACTCCATCTTGCTCGATGAAGTTTTCGTTTTGGTCTACAATTTTTGAGTGATGTTGACGGTGTTTTAGGTTGTGACAGGAAGGTCATTTGGTGATCGTAGGAACGACAGTTTAGATCCGTAGTGAGAAAGTACGGCTATAGGATGTCGAAGTTAGTTTTTTAAAACGTGTTTTATGCTCAAGTCGTTCAATTGTTTAAGGTTGAAACTGAAAAGAAGATAAACTGTAAGTGCTTGGGAAATTTAAATAGAGAGGATTCTTAGTTCTTACGTACTTGGATTTTTTTTTATTTTATATATGAAAAGAAGGATGATGATACAATCACAACAGTTGATTTGGAGCTCGAGAAGAAATAACATGGGTGATTATTAATTGCATTTAATGATTTTAAATAAATGTGAATTATATTTAATAATTGTAGAAAAATTAAAAGCTAGCTAACCTATTATGAAGTAATATTTTAATAAAATATTAGTGGAAATAGTTAAGTGAGTCCCTCCCTAACAAGAATGAGCCCGTTTTGTGATTAAAAGTCTGAATATAAATCCTCACTTGTGATTATATGACATCCGAGTGTCTATAAACTTATCAATCATGAAAGTTAACTATATTGACTGAATAAATAGGCACAACAAGTGATATGGCCCATGCTCGCACTTCTAATTTGTCCCTAAATTTCCTTCACAAAAGTGGGAAAAAAGCTTTCTAATCAGGGTTTTTCTTTTTTCTTTGCACTTTGAATTATGCTTTCATGCTGGTGACATTTATTGAGGATGCCAATGTCAGTCTTTCTTTGGCTTTGCACTTCTTTAATCAAACATACAGCCATTTACCTTGTTTACTTTGGGAATTTAAACTTTGAATTCTGCTTTTTTTTTAGCTTCTTTTCACATGCTTCAATGATTTTCTTTTATCATTGGATTGGTTTTGTTGGAAAATGAGATTGTTTTTTGTATTTGAGGTTGTCAGGTATTGTAGTTAATGCAAAAATATATATTATTCTGATTTCTCTTCTCTGTGTTTATGTATTCGTCTCACATTCCTTTCAAACTCAATCTGAAATTGCTTCATTTGGGGTTTTTTTTTTTTTTTTTTAAGAGAATGATTAAAAATCTGCATGTTGTAAGCTCAACTTGTATAGTGGGATTAAAATTATGGGTTCATGCACAGCTGGGTTTTTACAAATTACAGTATTTGATTAAATTGTTTTTCTTTCATTTGCTGTTATTGTTATTTATTTTCTGTCTGACAACTGAATCTGGTCAATTGGTTGTGTGAAATAAACTCCTTTTCATTGGCCAAAAGAAAAAGAAAAAATTCTTGTTAATTCCCATGTTTGCCATTGCGTCTTGACGATCAATTCATTTGGGTAGTATCATTCATACAAGCTTAAGTATTTTGAAAATATTTTTATCTTTAAATGAGAGTTTAAATTGTGAAACTAAAGGAATTGAGTTAACCAAATATTTGGAAGATTGGTTTAGTTGCAGCCTTGGCCATAGAGATTGACAAGAACTATAATTTGTCATGTACCTTTTGTGATCAAATGGTGCCTTTCCTTTTCCTTTATTGCAGCAGCAGCGGGAGCAGGTATGCATGTCCCCTGCCCTTGCAATAGAATCCTTTTAAGTTTAGTCAGCTTGATGTTTCTCCTTTTGAGAAAATTTTAAGTAAACTGATATTCAACTTCTTTTAGTACTGATTGATAATCAATTTATTTTTAAGTTTAGTTTTACTCGTCTGATTCTCGAAGAAATCTAGCACACCTACTTACCTTTCAACTCTCTTTCCAGATGGAAGGCAGCCGTTTTCTTGTATTTAATTTTCATTGAAAATGTTTCGGAAACAAATCTCATAGCAGAAAGATCAGATATCCTTAATTTGAGGAAAGGCACAATTGATAAGTCCTTTGAAAATTGAAAACCAGTAAGAACTATGCAGGAACTGCAGTTTTACAGCGGAGAAGTGCGAAGTGTGCTTATGGTAGGATGAAAAGATAAGAGTAGGATGAAAAGATTGTGAAAAATACAAAAGATAATAGTTATTGGCCTATGCAGGTCTCGAACCTGCGACCTTCGCGTTATTAGCACGACGCTCTAACCAACTGAGCTAATAGGCCATTTGATAAAATTTATTTTAAAACAGGAAATTCTTTCTATAAAGAAGAATGACAAAATAATAATAATAAAAAAATGATCATAAACAACACAACATCAGAAATCATGCATGCATCATTGTTTTAGTTTCAACTTATAAAACTACATATTCACATTGCAAAAACTACTTATTGAATTTGACAATAATCTTGTGTTAGGTTAGGAATATCAAAGAGAACGTCCTAATTAAACGACTTTTGTTAATTTTCATAATTTTTTTCCATTATAATTATTCATATCATCTTATATAATGTGCTTTTGAGCGAAAGGTTACCCTAAACTCAATGCATTGTATGCTTTCTAGAATTCCAAATGCCCTCAGACTATATTAAGACTGGGTTTAGTAGACAAGAGCTAAATGACTGACCATGAATCTAGTTGTTCCTATTGATCTGAAGAAAGTGAAACAATGCAAAATTTGACTTATCTGGTAATAATCTCCTTCCATATAGTCATTACTCATTTGGTCCTCAAACCATATCTTATACAGATAGCATAAATGATGCCCAGAATATACTTGTTGTTAGAAAAAATAAGAGAAGAGAAATAATAGAAAAATTTTTTGGCTTTGAGGTATGAAGAATATTTTCTTAAAAGCAATTATATTTTTAAGATACAATAAAGCATCAAGCTCTCCAATTAGAAATAATGAAAATGATTATATTGAAATATTTATTTATAATGAATGAACGGACATAAATTTCTATTCAAATAGTTATGACCTTTTGTATAATCATGACCTTTATGAATAATAATCTATTTATATTCAAATAGTTATGACATTTTGTCTTATGATAATTGTTTCTATTCAAACATAATTATTTAAATTATGAATAAAATTAATACAAAAATTAACTTTACTCATCAATATTTACACTTTTTATTCAATGTGAGATACACCACATTCTAAACTATTAACAATCCCCTACAAGTTTAGAATATTGGTGCTTAATTTTTAACCTTTCACACAAATAAATGTTAAGAATATAAGAAGGTATCTTTCAATTTAAACCTTTAAGTAGTATATATATCTTATAATTTTAACAAAGTTAATGGTGTTTGTAAATTAAACCTCAACTCTTAATGTTAAAATTAAAGATATAACACACATTATATTTATTTATTCTTCTATAAGAGGTTTATAACCGCTTTTAGCACTATTATAGCCATATGTTTATCCTATTCATAAACATTTATAAGAAAGATCCAAATTTTTCTTGTTGAAATGGCACCACTTCTATGTTTGTATAGTTAGAGTTTCCTTTATGTCTCCATTACTTTAGACATTTAAAATTCTAATAAGAGTATAAAAACTCATTCTTCTCACGTAATAGATTCACTAGTTTCTAAAATTTGAATGGATTTTACTAGTGCTTAATAGATATATAACAATAATTTGTTTTTACCTATTAAATTTTGTAATTAAAGGTTACTAATTCAAAGTTGAGTTCCCATTATTGGTGTCTAATAGTAAGAGTTTAAATCCATTCTACTTGTAGTACTATTAACCAAATATCTTGAAATTTAATTTTTTTATGATAATTACCCCCACTTGAGATTGAATCTCTAATATAATAACTTTAAGCTAATATGTCCAAATTTTTCATTTTGCATATCATTTATATGCTTTACACATTATTGCCTCATTCTTATTATTTTAAGAAATAGCTGGCTTTGGTTGTGGCTATAACTCTATACTCATAAATTTCAACTATTCTATTTTCATACTTTTATACATCTTTAATACAATTATACTTTTAGTACAATTGGATAAACTCAATAAATAAATCAAACCATTTTAGTCATTTTAAGATTTTTAATAACATTTTTATGACTTTACTTTAGTAAGTGTCTAAACTTATTAACTTGTATAATTTGCTTATAAAATTATACTAGAATCTTACAACACTATAGTGATAATTTTTATTTCTTTTGATTCTTATTACCCCCATCATATGCAAGTATGCATTCTTTTATTAAAGATTGTCTCGTTCAATTATCAAAATATCATATATATTTAATCAAGTTGCCATTTCATTTATTTTTTCATTATTTGGTTTTTTTTAGTAAGAGGCCTCCAAATTCATCTTTAGTGAAAGATAACTAGCAAATATTCTATACCTTAATATTTCTTTTTCATAAAAGTTTCAAAACTTTTATATTTTAACGCAATATAAGCATTTACATTAATAAGTAGATTTCAAATATAATCATATTTTTATAGTCTCCTTTTAAGATTTTTTATGTCAATTCATAAATACTTATATGAATCTATTTCATCATGGGTACTACTAATAATTCTTTTTACCATGTACAAAATCATTTCCATCACCCAAATGGATCAAATAACATTCTTTCTATTATTATAAAAGTTTTCATATTCACAAGATCTTTAAATCACTTATGGCCTCCAAAGTAATATACTTTAAAATTTTCACTATATTTTAAAACTTTTAATAAAATCATAAATGATAAATCATTGTACAATCCATGAATTAGATCATATATATAACAAAAAATTACCACAACGTGATCAAGATTATGGCATCAATTTTGGCTTATGGCTATTCTAAGCCAACTATAATAATCCATATTATACCTACAAATTATATAGATTTGGCTATTAAAGTTATCTCATTTACAGTAATGGCTTTTAATGAAAACTATCTCAAATGTTATCAGGAGTTTCCAAGGCATATATTAATTGGCCAATGGCCAATTCCAAGTTCATGACTATTGAAACCTTTAAATTTGATTTCAAAATTTTATGAGAACTTTATTTTTCTACCATTTTGCAACCTATATATCTTTGTTATTTACCACTTTTAAGTGGTTGTAACATTTTTAGATATATAATAAATTCAAACTTTACTCATATAACTAATATGCCTTTGAACAATGAGAGTTCATAGTATATTTAACTTCAATTTTAAATACTTTCACCATTATTTTGTAATCAATATATTTATATCTAGATCACCATATCAATGCAAGTCAAGAAACATGAATCCAAATAATCATTTTCATAAAATAATATAAACAATAATTATAGCATGAATTTTACTCATATTTCATGCAAAAAACTCGTGATGAACTTGCATTGGCTAAATCATTAATTGACTAATTCCAAAGTTTACAGCTTTCATAAACCAATATTATTATCTAAACCCATATGTTAATATAGTGTATAACTGGCCACATTCTTTCCATTGTCATTAAACTATTGAAAACCTCGAAAACATATACACTTTTCATTTTAACAACCTACAAAAGGTCATTTTTCGGGTACAATAAGCAAAAATATCTTCATATGCAAAAAGCAACAGTGCTTTTGTGTAATTATTAATTAACTCTTTGATGGCTATTTATGATTTTCACTTTGTGATTATTCACAATAAAATTTTATTTTGTAAAATTACTCCTAGTGTAATACACCTAGTTGGCAAAATACATGTCACATTGCCCATGTTTCTGATAATAATAATTATTTGGTTTATTAGTCACAAATTAATCCATGAAACACCATATCTTAATAATAATTATTCATAAACATCAATTTAATTTTAATTGGTTTTCATGAAAATTAAACATTAATCAAAATTTGAACCAACAATAAATTTTTTAAAAAATCAACCTTTGATTTATAAATAACTAACAAAGATAGAATTATACAAAATAGTTTGACTCAACTTATTATCTCAATTTTGGTGCTATGATTTAAAAATAAAACTAATCTTGTAGTTAAATCTTATTTTTTACATATATTCTCCACTTACATTTAATTTTTCATGGTATATACCTTTACCTATTTTCAATTATTTTCATAGAAACCATGAGACAATTTACTTGCTTTATGTATAACAAAGATATGACAATTAAACAATCGGCCATTCTATTAGAACCCAATTTAATTCATTACTTTATAACAAATGATAATTGTTTTGGTCACAGATAAATTCATATCTTTCTCTTTTATATTTTCAGGCTATTTTCCATCCCAATCTTTATGAACATTAATTTTTCAAATAGATATAATATAATTAATTAAACCCAATCGTAGAGCCAATTTCAGTATATGTATAATCTTATGCAATGTGATCAATATTTTGCATATTGTATCTTGACTTTACTCACTAATGAAATTAATTTTTAACATATTTATCTTATTCAATTAATTTTTTTACCATCAATTATGCAAAAAATAAAATACATTCTTCTAATGAATATCTTTTAAAAAATTAACACTTTGGTTCATGGAAACATTAATCCTTTAATACCTTGAGCCTCCTCTAATATTGATTTTCAAATTATGTCAATTTCTTTTCTTTGTACTTTCCTTATATAAAATATAAATTTCTCTTAATTACCTTTAAATTGTTAGAAAAAATAAATAAGAGAAGAGAAATAATAAAAAAAAATTAGTTTTGAGGCATAAAGAATGCTTTCTTAAAGACAATTATGCCTTTAGGATACAATAAAGTCTCAAACTCTTCGATTAAAAGTAATGAAAATGATTATGTTAAAAGATTTATTTATAATGAATTAATATATATATATATAAACTTCTATTCAAATGATTATAACATTCTGTACAATCATAACCTTTATGAATAATAATTTATTTATATTCAAATAATTATGATTATTTATCTTATGATAATTGTTTCTGTTCGAACATAATTATTTAAAATATGAATAAAATTAATTTAAAAATCAACTTTATTCATCAACAATTAAATCTTTCTATCTAATATGAGATATACCACATTCTAAACTACTAATACTTGTTGCGATTGATTGTTCCAATATGGAACTAGAATATGCTAGAATGAAGCTGCCGATATATCGAGCATAGCTTTCCAAGATTAAATAAACTTTGTGGGTGGTGCAATTGACGATCTACCATATCCAGCAGAATTTATAATTCAATGAGGAGACATGGACTCAAATACATGTCCATTATTGCTCAAGAACATAGATGCTCGAGTAACTTCAGTCTGGGATTTGCGATTTGAAGGAGAACCAGAATTTTGAGTCAAACAAAGACTAAAGTAAGTTGTATATGTATATATAAATATATATATGTATATATATATATATATATCCTAGTCTAGTATATTCCTCAGATAATTTCTTACATTTCATTACGCCTCGGAAGAAAGAAAAAGAAAAGAATAAAAGGATTGTCAGAGGAAAATAAATGCAGGTGAAACTTTATGATCTAAACGAAATAAACAACTGAAGCTTTCAGTTAGAACTCATAGAAGCTATGCCTTTTAGGTATGCAATCTTCATACTCCAATCTCTTTCCGCCACAGGAATAACCTTTCCTGAATCTGTTATTGAATTTTCTTGTTGCTTCGACCTCAACAGAAAAGACAGCAGAAACAGGTCTGTGATCAGAGAATCTTGACTCTCCACGAATATAAGTTAATTGTTCAATGCCAGCACCGTGCCATAGTATCCGATCACACCTGTAATGTTTCAAGTTTAAAAAGAATCAAAATTTCCATTTAGTAATGAATTAATTTGTTCATAATTCAGGCGAAAGTACCATGCAGGGGTTCGGCGTTTCTTCTTCGATTTGACAGTTTCTCCGGCGTATGAATCTGAATTATGCGAATACTTGTAAGTAGGAGCAAAGAATATCCGTCCCTCTTTGAACTCTTTGAATACTCTTCCGGCTTCTCTCTCCATATTTAACTGCACTCAAATAGAAAGGAACAGGTCAGCCAAGTGAAGACACACAAGAAATTTCCTTTTCAATTGACTATTTGATGCATGCTGCATGATCACTTGTCTTTCCATTGAGACTAAGAGACAAAATCCAGACATCATTTTCGACTCAGTTGGATATTTTGCATGGAAGCAACATCAAGAAAATGACTGGCCGACTTTTGACTTTCTAGTTTCTCAATTTATGGCAAATGCAAATTGTTATTTGACCTGTGCTTATTTTCATGACAAGGGTTGACATTTTTATCTCAATTGCTATACAAATTTTAGAACCCCTGTGTATACTATCTGTTATTATTTCCATTTTTTTTCTACTACAAGGTGATTTCAACAAGCCAGATGTCTAACTCAAAACAAAGTATGAATTCACAATAATTACTATCTTTCAAACAAATGTTAATATAAAGTTATCGTCATTGATTGTGGCCATGAATTATGAATATTGTAGCATTTTACTTTTTTTCTCACTACCCTGCAGAACAGTTCCAACAGGGATTTTCCTTTTTTTTTTTTGTCTTATTATTCTCTTGTGGAATGGAGGGGGTGGGGTGGGGGACCAGAATAGAACAAAGAGTACAGGCATATCCATGCAATCGAAATAAACATGAAAAATAGAAAGACTGAAACATGATTAGAATATTAAGAATTGGGGAAAAAGATTAATTATTTATCTAAAAAAAATCTTGTTTGTTTAATGCTTAGGAGTACCAGAAAGTGAGAAACCTGATCCTTCTCCAGAAGGGAGTCCCAATCATTATCCTTCAAAAGAATCCTCGTTTTCTCATAGCTCAGTGCTACTCGATAATTCAAGTCTCCAAGCCATATTACTCGGCTGCTATATTTAGTTTATAATAAAAATAATTGTTAAATAAAAGACTGAATAGAAATTAAAAAAAAAAAAACAGTTATATCAATGCAATCATACTCGTGCTCTATAATTTTCTCCGGGGCTTGAGAATTTGGAGTTCTGCAAATCTTGGGAAACTGTGTGCCCTTGAGGATCTCGGTAACATCAGCATTCCTCTTGAGCTCATCGCCTTCCTTCTCGCCAGAAGCCAAGTGACTGCAGACGAAGCAAAAGCTTGTTCGGTGCAAGGACATGCTTACTGCTATACATCCCTGCAATATTGATTATCCCACATTAATTAAACTTGATAGAATATTCTCAAGTATGGTATTAATTCTCAAATTATTATCACTCAGGTTTCTAGCACTCAATCAATATTGATCACAATATGCAAAGTTGTAAAACTTGGAGTGTTTGATTAGCTGGAAAATGAAAATGGCTAACTATACAAGGCCTTAATAGTTTCTCCAACATTGCATATGCATGATTTTTGGCAACTAAACAGGTGTTCGAAGGCTGATCTGAAATCTTGGAATGCATCATTATTTATGACAGAAAGTGACCCTCGGAGGTTTAGTTTAATTTATTAATTAGAAAATTATAAGACTGAGGAGATCAAACCCTGGAAGAAATAAAATTACCACCATTAATATGCTAACCTTGTTGCCAAGGCGTCCCATTATTCCTCTTCCTACAGAGGAAACTCTGAGATGAGCAATGTATGGCACTAAATCCTTTCGAGCCCATATCGAAAGGAAAATCCCAACCATCTGCTTACTGGCTATGAGGCGGTAACCCGTCTGGCTAGTTGAACAAGGTGGGGACATATCAGAAAGTGCAACCAATTCATCAACAGTACTATCACGACGCAAAGCGAGGGGACGAAGGTCTAGTTTACTTGTTAAATCTCTTAGCTTCTTTTGCCTTTGCTTCTCCCTATGTGTGGAATCAACAAGACAGTTGCAAATCTTGAGAAGGTTACTTTCAGCCCTGAAATTCTTACTCAGGACTTTGAGAGCAGGTTTGTGGAAAAGGTGAAGACTGGTTGGAGATTTTGAGTCCTTGTTGTTGGAGTGTTTCGAACCATGGCCAGAGTCAGGAGAAGAGTACATGGAATCGTGATATGGCTTGTTAAGCGCTTGGTTTATAAGGGCCAGCCATTTTGCAGCAGGTTCATTGTCTTCACTTACTAGAACATTTCCCGCATTGAGTGGAACAATTTCCTGAAACCTGGGAAATCAATATTCTGAGTAAAACAAGATCCAAAATCCTCTCATTGCAGAAGCCAGAAAATCTGCATGTAAGGATGTTATTACAGTGCCATGAAGCACTTTAATCAAATCAGGAAACAACGCATGACGAGTTAAAACTATTTCTTTCTTTTGATCTTGCTAAAGGTATCTCCAGGCTAGCTATCATTTGGTATTAAACAATGCAGAAATAGACCAGAAACTGAAAAGAACACAATTCTGAGTCATCATATTCATACCCACAAACATATATATCTGCAGAGCCCTCCAACAGCAAGAAATCTTCCAGGTTCATGTCACAGGTGGGTGTCTTCCCTCCCACGTTCCAAGTTGCAACAAATATCCTGCAAGCCCAACGATGGCGTTCCTGCTGTAAGATATAACATAGGACTGGTAAAAGCAAAGACAATTCTCTGAACGGATAAATCATAACAAGGAATCCTTACCGAAAATCCCGAATTTCAGTCACTGATGCCATGGAACACTCGAAATTCGAGAGATTCAGCCCTTCGATTAACCCTCTATTTTCTTCTCTTTCTGGGAGTAGATAAGAAATTAGCATCATGGTATGCATTATTAATTTTTTGCCCCTCCCAGTTCCAGATTCTAACACCAACAATTTGTCAATGACAAGGCCAACGCGTCAACATCAGAACTGAAACTTCCACTTATCCATTTATATTTTCTTAGACTTCAATTACAAATATCTGGCTTATAAATCAAAGTATTTCCTCGTTAGGTGAGCTACCAAAATTCTACAGCAGATAAGAAGAAATTAGCCTCCCGGCTGATCAGATACGTGGCTTACAACCTTACAAATAAAAGAAATGAAATTAAAGCTGTCACCCCCTATTATTATAACTACATAATATCAACATTTTCATAACCACATCCTGCATAGAACAAAGGTATGGGAAGGAAATTATGGCTTATTGCGCCTAATACACTCATCATACCCGAGAAACTTTTTCTTATGTAAGGAGAGGCTGCTTCCATAAATTCTTTCCTCCTAGATGCAATATTCTTCTCCAAATCTACGCCAAACATATCCCATAAAAAGACTTAAATAACTAAATGAAAAAAAACATTTAGGAAATGATTCAAATAGTCTAAGAAAGAGGGTAATTACCAGGAGAAACTCCATCACAATCTGGGGATACATGTTCATCATCCGAACCTCCTCTACCTCGTCTCTTGGAAGTAAAAATCTTCGAAATAGTGAACTTGATCCCAATAACAGTTGGAAAATTAAACAAATCAAATCAAATATTGTTCCTATGCATTGTAAAACCAAGAAATATAATAAAGGGCAATATCTATATATACCTTCTTTTTCTTGTCGTTCTTGATAGAGTTATCAGGAGAGGTAACAGTGGACGTGGTGGTGTGCTGGTGGCGGTGGAGGCGGTCCAAACATTGGCCTCGATCATCCCCAAGTTGGCTGTCATTCATTAGGTTACTTAGAGAAATTGTTGTAAGAAAATAACTATCAAAATTTCCAGTAGTCTAGGGTGCCAAATGATTAAAGATTCATGACCAAAACACTGCTGACAGGAAAGAAAAATTCTGGGTTTTGAATGTACTACGAATTTTTTTCTTCCAATTTTCTTAATCTTTGGAAAGAATAATGAAATCAATATTTTTTGTGATCTGTTTGATACTACGAGAAATTGGCGCCAACTCTTTCGGAGAGTTTAAGACTTAATATAAGAGGCTAAGCAAAGAAACCGTTGCATCGCAGTTCACAAAAATTAATTAATGTAATTTGCTTCATGGTTGGAAGCATTTCACTTATAGTTCTTTTTATTATAATTTTATAATTATTTAATTATAAAAAAATTATGTAAAAATTCCTCACTTATGAATATTAGATTCTATATAAAATTTTGATAATTTCACATAATTCCAAATTATAATTGATTAATTATAATATAATGATCATAAATGATATACTTCCATATGATTCACTACATGAAAATGAAGATTTAGTGACTGTTTTTTAGTGATGTTTTTAAATAAATGTCACAAAATTTTGTGTTTTTATAAGATTAGTGGCTTTTTTTTTTTATAAAACATCATTAAATTCTTATATAGCGGCATTTGAAATTAAAAACGCCATTAAAAAAATATTTTTGTGGTGTTTGTTAACCTAAACGCAGCTATATACTTTGACTTTTTTAAATTTTATGGTGTTTACATAAACACCACTAAAAACAAGATGTTTTTGGGGGTTATTAAAGCATTTCTAATTAAAAATATCTTGAATGGCTCCTTCAATTTTTATTAAAGGCATTTTCTAGGCAAAAATACATTGAATAATCCTCAAAAAATTGGAGGATATTATTGAAAGCTTTTTTAGCTATAAACGTCTTGAATAATCCCATTCAATTTTTTAAGGGATTATTCAAGATATTTTTTAGCCAAAAACACCTTGAATAATCCCCAAAAAAAATTGAAAGTGGATTATTGAAAGTGTTTTTGACTAAAAAAGTCTTAAATAATCACACTTTCCTGCTACTAAATTTCTCTTAAATTTTAAACATGCGAGACTCCCTTTCTGCTTTTTTTTCCTACTCATTTCTTTCATTTCTGCTCCTTTTGGGTTATTTTTTCTCATTTTTATCTAAGTTTCAGTCATTTTTATGGTCAATTTTCATCTTTTTTCCTTTTTTTTTTTGTAAATTTCAAATTAGCTTTCTTGTATTTTTGGTCAAATCTCTAACTTCATATCTGATTTGTTAGGTCAAATCCCTAAACTTTTTGTCGATTTGTTGCGTTTTTGTTACCATTCAAGCTCCATTGGTAAGTTGCATTTCAACATTGGTAATTTTCAATGTTTGCCTATTCTTTATCTTTTTTTACTAATTTATTTCGTTATTACAATTCTGAGTTTGGTTTTGTTTGGTTGGTAAGAAAAATTCAAAATAGAGCAAAAAGTGAAAGAAATAAGATTTTTCTCTAAAAAACTTGAAATTAAACATTGAATTTAGTTACAAAAATGAATGAAATTTTAGGTTTAGTTTTTTTTTAATAGAATATTTTTGAAATTACTAAAAAATTGTTACTTGTTAACATGAATTTGTTGATTCATTTAAGATATCCTTAGGAAATCAATCTAAAATAGTCTACTATGTTTTTTTTATCTCATCTTGGTATTTGTTTTGCTTGTTTTTTCAGATTATGGTGCTTGATGAAACGATTTAATCTTGCTTGAAAGAATTCGTTATGCATGAAAACTATTAACAACAGAGGATAGAGAACAAAAAAAGACATCTATAGTCATTTGTGAATACTGCAAAGTAAAGTATTTGCTACATACTTAATCTTCTTTTGTTACATTGTAGGTTTCTAGGTATATAAATATTTGATTAAAATTTGTATAATTTTTTTATTAATGTTATCTCTGTTCCAATTTTACATTGTTTAAAAAACATGATATCAATGCATGACACGTAATAGTTTTTTTTTTTTTTTTGCATTGTAATAGGTTATTTCTTATATCATCTTGTTATTGTTTTTGACTTAATACTTAGTATAATTAAGTATGTTACAGTTCGTTTCATCTAATTTAATTATATAATTTTCGTATGATAATGTAGCAAGTACTAAATAGATAAGAATTGGATGCAAAAATCAAAATTAAGTCAGTAGTTTCTTAAGTACACTAATGAACAATGTGAGAAAAATCTTTTATCACATGATAATGTTCCAAATCTATGCAGTCATCAATTTCATATATTTTAGATTTTGTTAATGTACTAAAATAATTTGAATGTCATTGCATGTATTAAACTTTGTGTTCCATCCATATTGGAACAAATTATGTATTTATATTATTCATTTTATGAATTTAAGTTCATTTTTATTTATTTTAATATTTTTTTATTTAATGATAATAATCAATATTAAAAGAAAATTTTTAAAAAAGTAAATTTCTTAATTTGACGGCGTTTGTGCCTAAAAATGCCCTAAACACTAAAATATAGTGACGCTTTCTACTATAAATATTGCTAAATTTAGTGACATTTTCTACTATGAACGTTGCTAAATTTAGAGGTATTTTATGATAAAAACGCCACTTAGTGGCATTTTTCTAAAAACGTTGTTATTTTTTTTATGTAGGTATAGCCAACACTTTTAGTGCCATTTTTGGTAAATGCCGCTAATATTTTAACGGCGTTTATAAACGTTGCTAAACATGAAAAAAAACACCACTAAAAACCTAATCCCCTATAGTGATTAATTAATGCACTCTATTTCTACGTACTTTACATTACATCACCTTCATTTTTATCCATTCGATTAATTTGCAATGCTCTTCTTATGAAAACATAAAAAAAAAAATGCCTCTTTACTATATTTTCATACTTTATAAATTAAATGAAACTTGATTTGATCATCATAAACTCTCTTTAATAAACAATTTTTTATACACTGTCATTATTATTTTTTTTTTAAGATTTTGAATGATTTAGCAAAATCCAAGAAAAAAACTGTAGAAGAGTTTTTTTATTGAGATGAGGAAGTGTTTGCAAACAAGTAGAACATGATATGCTAGGAGATGGTGGAGAGGAAGATTGGAATAGATCCTAAATTATTGATTGTAGCGACAAATGATGGTAGGTGGTAAAGTAAGGTTGAGTAGAGAAAAGAATGGGACTGAGAAAAGGATTTAAAGAAAAAGAATTAGAAAAAGAATAAAATAAATTTGCCAAAAGTCTCCAAAAATCTCCCAATGAACTATGAAAACTTCAATTTATAGGTTTCAAGAATAAAAGTTACATGTGGAGTATTGAATAGTAATAATAGTGAAATTGACAATTATAAAAAATGTTAAATATGAATAATAATGAATAAGAGGTGAATTGACTACTACAAAAGGTGTTAATGTATTGGTTAATGAGAGTTTAATTAGTTTTGGTGATAGATATAATAAACATAAAAGTTTACTATCTGTCCTGAGAGAAAATGAATAGCACTCATATTTTAGGGAAATGTTAATAGCAAACTTCTTAACTATATATTTGATCTACCAAGACAAATTCTCGAAAACATCCCAATGGTGGAATTAACTCAAGAACCCTATCATATTTTATGATTATTTTCACTTCTTCTTTTGGTGAAGTAACATTTAATGACAAGTTTTTTATGGAATAATTCTTAGTGACACAACTTTTGGTGAAACAACTTTTTGTGAAAAAATTTTCAGTAAAGGTGTTGGTATTATTTATTGAGAAAGTTATTCTAAGAACAACTATTCCATGAAGATATTGTTCTGTGAAAGAATTGCTCCTTAAATAATTATTCCGTGAATGAGTTATTCTTTAAATAGTTATTCTGTGAATAGTTATTCTATGGAAGAATTGTTCCATGAATAACTGTTTAATAAATTAACTTTTACTAAAATAACCTTATCATTTATTCTAAATTATCTTTAACATTTTTAGAGAAATTTATAAAAATAAAATATTAGTAACCAAAATTAAGTATTTACAAAAACTAATGTAAAATAGAACGAATGTCCTACAACAACACTAAGTAAAGTATGAATATGAATAAAATGGAGTGTTAATCTTTCTAAAATGAAAAAAAAAAAAAAAAACCATTTTTGACAAAGAAATTATCACATTTTATAAAAGACTGAGGGTTCATTTATGAGAATTATGATTTTGGAGAATCTTGGATTCTTGCAACTTCTGAGAGTTCGAAATTGTCCATTTTTCACCTTAAATAGTACTTGCTTAAGTAACAGATTATCTAATTAAATAAATCCAATGACATTTACCTTGAATGTATGTACTTTCCACCGTTTATGTGCACATAAGTGGGTGATAAAAACTGTTAATAGGATTTCATAAAATAGGATTATAGTTGTTTAAAGTTGACTTGGGTTTAATCCTAACAACCTAAATTAACAAAAAAAGAAAAGAAAAGAAAGAGGCTACTGTGCATGGCATCTACACTAAAAATTCCCTTCCCTTTCCAGATTCAAAAAATAGTGTACATTCTTTCATTGAACTGCCAAGCTGTTATAATGGGAACAGATTGCCTCTTGGTCTCTTCACTGAAAACCTGACTCCATTCTTCTGCCTGATAGTTTTCCTTGGCATTATCTTAGGCCCCTGCAAAACATTCAATGAATTAAGGCATTTCTTTCTTGCAGGAAATTTGACAACCCAAAAAGGGTTTAATGTCGTGAATGAATGACCTTAAATTATAGTGAAATTTAAATATAGTATTTAAATTTTAAAAATTTTTAATATGATATTTAAATTATAAATTTATTATTTAATGTGATATTTAAAAAATTATTTTTTTATTATGTATCATTATTTAAAGTTAATTACATTAAAAAATAAATATTATATTAATTAATATATTCATCATTTAAGTATAAAATTAAAAACTTTTAAAATTTAGTTCCCACATTCATGACATTAACAAAAAACAAAAAATCAAAACAAGGCATATGTACTACTTGGAAATTCAAAAAAGTTAAATTTTATACTTACGATTGACCACTTGAGCATCCCTGTTTAATGAAATAAATATAATTCTTAAATGATGTTTAGAATTGTACGTGTGTTTCATGAAATTACTTGAAATAGTTATGAGGGTACCCTGAAAAAAGCTAAATTCTTGCATTTTATTAAACAGGCTTTATGTTGGACCTCAAATCATAGAAAGCATCGGTATTTGTGCATGTTGTTTGAAATTCCCAAATGCAGGATCCAACATCCAAGGTTGATGATAACTGCCATTGCAAGATTAATAAGAAGTTGATGTGCAGATGACTGTACTAAATTCCTTCAATAAGCTTACAATTGTAATTTCATACAGAATTAGAGATTCAAAAACAGCCCTAATCCCCTACTAAATATAATTAGTCCTAAACTCATCGAAACAGATGTTTGATTTCTATTTAAGTTTTGTGCTCCTCGACATAATTGCTTGATGTGAGTTAATTCAATCCGAAAACCCAGATTAAAATCAAGCCAAGTTATTAGACCCAGAATTTGAATAACATTTTTCTCTTAAAAGAAAGATCAGAATATTAGTCCACCTGAGCTGAGATTCAATTAGACAGACTGCCATGTCATGTCAGCTTCAATGTAAAAGACAAAACCTACAACCCAAAAAATATCCTACTATGCAATAAATAACTGGGAAGGCCTTTTGACTTTTTTTCAACAAAACAACCAAATAATAAATCATTCAATTATTACAACCAGATTCATCAAAGATACAATGTAAAAGAAAATGGGAACTGAGCAAACAAAGCAATTTCGGTTTTTCCATTATTATTACATAGGCCCGAGTTGGCCTTACGTCTTTAACCCACTCGCGCTTTAGATGATTTTCTTTGTTGTAATAGATGAATCATTTTTTTTTTCACAAGAACCAAGTTCTGCCATGGAAAATCAGCTAATTTTTAATTACTGGTACGGTTTTGTGACAAAAAAAGTTCTGCCATCAGCTTAATTCCTTAAAAAATTATCGTCCCCCTCTTTCAATTGCTTGTTCATATTGGAAAAATAGAAGACAGAACAAGAAAAATGTTATGGCTTCGGTGATTTGACGTATTTTTTTAAATTGTTATCGTGTAATAGTTTTTTTTTTTTGACTATCGGTCGTAAAAAATCTTAAAATAAATAATAAATAAATAAGTTGTCACTAAATTTTTTAAGATGATTGATTATCTAAAAATTTATTTTTTTAATAAAATTATAAAAGCAAGTTTAAAGTTTATTAAAAAGATAAATTTTGATTTATGAAAAATCATATTAGACTCGAGAGTCGTTACGTGTAGAGAAAGATTAATAAATCCACAATACTCATAAATTAGTATCAATTAATCATGTGTTATTTTTTATGTTGGATAAAATGGTTTTGTTTTTAAATTTAATATTAATTTTATTTATTAAAAAAATAAATTTAACTCTTTATTTATGAATATTGAAAAAATCTTTAAGATAAAGAATTATATTAAAATTCTCTAACATCTAAGTATAATTTAAAGTAACTTTTCTCGTTTGAGATTTAATACAATATTTTTTAAAATAAAAATAATATTTTTTATAATAGATAATTTTTGGTGACTCTCTAACATTTAAGTAGAGTACCAAAAATTATTTTTTTCAAAATGTTATTTTTATTTTATTTTTTATAAATTCATGTTTTTAAAGTAAAAAATTTGTGTGAAAAAGCAAATGATGGAACTATAAGATAATGAATAAAAATTAAAGGCATAAATACGCAAAGCAAATGCAAACAATGGTAAATATATATATATATATATGCCAACAAATGTTATGCATGATGGTGAAATATAATTTAAAAAATAAATTCTTAAATATAATGAGATCGTCTTGACTCTCAAATATCTAGGCAAGCTTAGGTGTGACTATTTATTTTAAGATCTTATTTTATTATTATACTTTTATTATTAATCAGTTATTAACCCCAATGTTAAAGTGAATTAAGGATCTGCCTAAAAAACTTAATGGAATAAAGTTTCCTAAATACTCCATCATCTAGAAGGTATTCGGCAACAAATTATTCAACTTGAAATTATCACACTTATCCTTAGAGTTTCGAAATGGTTTTGAGTATAGGTTTAGGTCGATGTTTTAAGATTTGGTGACTTTCGAGTGATGATTCAGGATTGTGTGCCAAATTTGAGAATTTTAAAATTTTAGATTTTTAGGTTTTGGATTTTAGGGTTTGGGATTTTGGATTTTAGGGTTTCGATTTTAAGGTTTGAGGTTTGGGGTTTTAGTTTTAGGGTTTGAGATTTGGAAGTTTGAGGTTTTAGGTGCCTAGGGTTTTGATTTTAGGTTTGGAGGATTTAAGATTTAGAAATTTAGGGTTTCAATTTTAAAGTTTTGAAATTTAGGGTTTAAAAATTTTAAAAACACAAACATCTCTAAAAATCTCAAACATCTTTAAAAATCTCTAATATCTAGGTGAACTTTCAAAGCAAGTTTGATTTTTACGACTTTTGAAAATTAATTAAAAAAATTTTTTATACTTTTTTAATGAAAATTTATTATTTTTTTAATTATTTTTTTTATAATTTTTCAACATCTAAGCTAAATTATTTTTAGAGTTTGAAGTTTTTATTCCCTCTAACATCTAGGCAAGGAAAATAAAAAAAAATATTTTATTCTTATTATCATTATTTTTTAGATTATTATTATTTTTTAAGCATTTTTAGTATTTTTTTTTGTTATTATCCTACTTTGTTTTCATTTTATTATTATTAAAAATAATCAAATATTTATTCTAACAAATTTAAAAATTTATCATGCATGACTATTAAAAAAATAAAACTAAAAAATAATAATATAAAAAATAAAAAAAATGAAAAAAATACCTAAATCGGACCGGTCAATGGTCAACGTTGGTTCAATCGATTTGGGTGGTTCAGTGGTTTGGTTCGGTTAAACTAGATGAGGGGCAGTTCAATTGAACTGGTTCAGGGTTGGCTGAAGGATGGGTCACCGGGTTGAGTCACGCAGATTTCAGGTTGGGTTTGGGTCAATGAACATATCCTCCTTTGCTAAAACAGCGTCATTTCAGGCTTCTCCCTAAACGACATCTTTTTGTGTTTCAGCCTTCTATAAAAGCAAAATTTTTTTATTTGTCTCATTTTTCTCTTCTTTCTCTCTGTAGCTCTCCCCTTTTCTCATAGCTTCTCTCTTTAAATCGATTCGCCAATGATCGTCCGCCGCATCGATCGCCATTTTCAGTCATCGGTTACTGGTCATCGATAACCAAAAAGTCCTAAAAGGCTCCAAAAAGTTCCCCGAAGCCTCCTGAGCTTCAATTCGGCCTTTCTTTCATTAGAAACAGCCTTGATCAACATAAATCAGGGTTTGAAAGTTTTTATTTCTCTTTTTTTTTGTGAAATCAAAACTAATATGTATTTTTTATTTTTGCAGCTAACACTTTGGCGCTGGGTTCCTAGCCGATTCGACGATGACTGTGTTTTTTTGTTGATTTTGTTGTTATTTTTTTTCTTATTTTTGTTATGGCTGGGTGTTTCAGTGCTTATAGGTTTCTAGATGTGGGAGGCTATATTTTTTCTATGTGTGAGAGGTTGGGACTTTTTTAGGTGAAGGAGAAATGAGGTTTCTGGGTGTGAAGGTTGTGATGGGAGTCAGTGTGGGAGCTAGTCTAGTGTAGGGGGGAAGCTTCGTGCCTAAGAGAGATTTGGGCACTGGGTATGAAGGTGCAGGGTGCTAAAGGTCTTTCAGCTAAGAATGGGGTTGTTCTCTAGTAGAGGCTAGATGAGGTGGCCAAGGTCCAGGTACTGGGTGGAAATTGGGTACTTAAAGGGGCTGGCCTTCTGGAATAATGGATAGAGTATGTGGTGGCTGGTGAGGTGGGTGTTTGCAGGGTATGGGAGTGGGTATGACTAGTGGGTGAACAGGGTTTGGGGCATGGTGCTCTCAGGGTATGGGTGTGGCCAAAGGGTTGGGTGGCTAGCGGTGCTGTGCAAGGCACCACTACCACCCTAATCTTTTATTTTTTTTTGTTATTTTTGTTTCTATTAATTATTTCAAGATAAATCCTAAAACTGAATTAGTTTGGAACACATAATTATTAACCTAGACAAAAATTGATATTTACAGCTACTCCTCTTTGCACATTGTTGAGAATCAGAAATAGGACAAAGACAAATATAACAATTTCGTTCGAAAACAAATCAAGGATTTTTTAAAAGTTTTTGTTTTGTTTGTTTTTTTTGAACCACAAGCCAAGTGATAAAGAAAATGATCGGGACGACACTGTAAATCAAAAAATAAAGAATCGACTGAAACAACATCTCAAGTCGAGAAATAAAGAATCGATTGGGATAATACTGCAAGTCAAAAGATAAAGAATCGATCGAGATAAAACCATAAATCAAAATTCAAGAATCGACTAGGATAACACTACAAGTTAAGAAATAAAGAATCGAATGGGACAATATTGCAAGTCAAAAAGTAAAGAATCGATCGGGATAACACCACAAGTCGAGAGATAAAGAATCGATCACGATAACACCGTGAGTCGAAATTAAAGAATCGACTAGGACAACACTGCAAGTTAAGAAATAAAAAATCGATCGGGATAACATTACAATCGAAATTATGCCCAAAAAATTTAAAGATTATGCTCAAAGGTCTTAGAAATCATACCCAGAGGTCTTACATAATCAATCGGGACAACACCACAAGTCAAAAAATAAAGAATCGATCGGGATAACATCGTGAATCAAAATTATGCCCAAATGTCTTAAAGATCATGTCCGAAGGTCTTACAGAATTGATCGGGACAACATCATAAGTCAAAAAATAAATAATCGATTGGGATAACACTATGAATCAAAATTATACCTAGAGGTCTTAAAGATTATACCCGAAGGTCTTAGAAATCATGCCTAAGGTCTTACAGAATCAACTGAGACAACACCGTAAGTCAAAAAATAAAGAATCAATCGGGATGACACAGCGAATCGAAATTATGCTCGGAGGTCTTAAAAATCATACCCGGAGGTTTTATAGAATCGATCAAGATAATATTACAAGTCAAAAAATAAAAAAATCGATCGGGATAACACCGTGAATCAAAATTATGCCCGAAGATCTTACAAAATCAACTGGGACAACACCGTAAGTCAAAAAAATAAAAAATCGATTGGGATAACACCGTGAATTGAAATTATATCCGGAGGTCTTACACAATTGACCAAGATAACACCGCAAGTTAAAAAGTAATGAATCGATCGGGATAATACTGTAAATCAAAATTATGCTCAGATGTATTAAAGATTATGTCCAAAGGTCTTAAAATATTATGCTTAGAAGTCTTACAGAATTGATCGGGATAACATTGCAAGTCAAAAAATAAAGAATCGATCGACACAATATTGCGAATCAAAATTATGCCTGGAAGTCTTAAAGATTATGCTCGAAAGTCTTAGTAATCATGCCCAAAGGTCTTACAGAATCGACCAAGATAACACCGTAAGGCAACAAATAAAAAATCGATCAGGACAATACCGCGAATCAAAATTATACCCGGAGGTCTTATAGAATCGATTGGCATAACACCGTAAATTGAAAAATAAAGAATCGATCGGAATAACACCACGAATTGAAATTATGCTCGGAGGTCTTAGAAATCTTAAAATTTTTTAATGCTCCTCTAATCAGAGGTCATGAAACTTTAAAATATTTAAAATTTAAAGTGGTTTTTCCTCAATCAAAGTTGATAAATGCAATCATGATACAAAAGTCTATTCTCATCAAATGATGCTAATGAAAATGTCAATATGAATACAAATGTCAATGCAAATGCAAGAATGCGAATGGTTGAGGCAAATACATTTGACAATGACAATGTTCTTTTCATGTATATGCCCCTACAAATACTTTTTCTTAGGATGTAGATGCCATGATGCATTTGCAAATTTTTCTTATGGTGTGAATATAAATGTCTTATAAAAGTGAAAATACAAGTGATACAAATGTAAATGTTTTTTTTGTAATACAGATGTAAGTGATGCAAATGCAAATATCTTTTTAATGATGCATAGGCAAATGATGCAACTACGAATGTCTCTTTTTTGTTTTTTCATTTGTAGGTCAAATGTCTTTCTCATTATACAAGCAATGCAAATGAGAAGACTCTTTTTACCCTTTTTTTTTTTAAATCTCTGCTTAAATTTTTAATGTTTAATTTTCACCAAAAAATGATCTTAGTATTCTGTACAAGATACTCAAATAATCTTTAAACTTTTGAAAAAAAGATCACAAAATTGCCCCGCATAAAGTATATTTGCAATCGATAAGAAAATTTAAAAATTTAAGACTTCTGAATCTCTTGAAAATTGATGATTACTATTTGAAATACTTGTGGATATGGGGTAATTGATAATTCAATTCTTTTCACTGGTGGGCATATCTCATGGAGAGCTCAGTGGGGGTTCAAGGATTTTTCTTGGGCTCACGAAAAAGTTAATTTTCTAAAGCACTTTTCTTTTATTGAAAACGTGATACTTCAATGTATGTCAAAACTAGCCATTACTTTCCAAACAATATTTGGGAAAAGGACAAAGCTAGTTTTCTTTTTTTTTTTTTGATGAAATGTAAGGTCTTTAATGGGTATTGGTCTTTCAAAAGGCTTTGCATCAAGATTTTTTTTTATTCTAGATAGAACCTTGAAACTCTAAAATTCATTTTGGGGCCTTAAGAATAACTTTAGCTCTAAACTACTTTCTTGAGGTGTTCACCTTAGAACTATATTTTTATCAATAAAAAATTTGATGAAATCTTACCAAATACCAACAAGTATGTACAAATTTTCAAGGACATTACTCTTCAATTCAAGTGTCCACATTTGATCAAAATGAATTTTTCAAGGTATGTAATATAGGCCAAGGTTAGGGGTTCTGAAAGAATGGATAAATAGGCTTAAAATATATTATTTAGGGTAATTAGGCCAAAGATCTTAAGGAGCATTCTCTAACTTTCTTTCTTTGCTTTTTTTTTTTAAACATCTAGCTTTAATTTTAGCAATTTTATTCACTCTTTTTTTCCTTAGATTCTCATTTTTAAGGTACATATTTTCTCTTTTTTTATTTTTTTTATTTGTTTGGTTTTTTTTTTAATTCTAATTGAAGCTTCAAATTCTTATCTTCGAGGTTTCTTTGCTTTTCCTGATAAAAACCTAACTTTATCTTTCGCTATCTATTCTCTTAAATTATTGAGATTCCAATTGAAGCCTTATTCATTTTTTGTCTCAAACTTTCATCTTCGAGGGGCATGTTAGATGCTTTCAATATCAAACACTTTCATTAAAGTTGGTCTATTGAAAGTATCTTTATTTTGCATCCAATGTAAAAAATGATCCTTGGTCAGGATTCACTTTAGAATAAAAAAAATTAATAGGCTCAAATGGGTAGCAACTGGATAATTTTTATATATGAGAAGGATAGAGAAAGATGGTCATTCATCATTTCAAATATTATCACTTGACTTGAAGAACAAATTATTGAAAGATGAGATAACAGAGATCTTTTTTTTTATTTTTTATTTTTTATTTTTTGGTGATACCCCATCTTGTTTTCCACTCAAGGTTCTCATGACGATAAAAATCAAGCTGTATGGGATTAATCGCACAGTTCAAAAAAAGCTCTTTGAGCTCCAAAATTTTTTTGACATTTTCTTGGTGAAAGGAAGAGAAAAGGTATAAAGGTATTAAAAAAATTGTCTTAGGCAAAAAGGGATTATGTTTTTTTCTTTTTTTTAATCAATGTGCCTTAAGACGTGAAACAAAGGTTACTAAAGAGAAAAAGTCCAGGCATTTTTATGTCTATGGTTATAGTAAAATTTTGACACACATTGAATTACCAATTAAAAATTTGAAAGAGTATCTGATTTTTGAAATTCAAAACGAACTTTCAAAATTAACCTGTTTTGTTTTTTGCCCAAGAAAAGATTATCAGCCCTTTAAAGTATGAATTCAGACTCACATTCCATGAGGGATTATGGTTGATGAGTTAAATCATTTGAATGATTAGGAGCATGAAAGTTTTCAAAATGTGTGGAGGTATTTGATGAAATATTTCCTAATAGTAATCACCATTTCCTTCAAGAATCATTCCATCTTTATTACAGAAAAAAACTTTTTTCCTTTTTTTTCTCTTTCACTTTTTTTTAATTTTTTCTTTTGTTGTTTTTTTATCTTGAAAGTTACTTATGTGGGACTTTTTATTCACATAAATGCATAAAGAGGAAATTTCATAAAAAAAAATATCCAAAGCATTCAATTCTTCCAAAATAAGTTAGATAACTCCTAGGGATACCATGCACATGTCATACATACATAACAAAAAGATTAAAAAAAAAATCATCCTATCATGATTTTCAAAACTCAAAACCTTCATTTTTATCTCAACTCCTCACATTTGGCAATTAGATAGAGTCAACTTCCATTGTTCTATCACCTCTTGAGTCAAAATACCACTCTTGATAAGATCTTCAACCTTTTCTTTTAGCTGTTTGTATTTTTCAGTTGAGTGACCAATTGCCCCCATATGATAATCACACTTACTATTGGGATCATAACTCTTTGTCGATGGATTTGGTATTATTTTTAGAGGCATAGGAGTGAGATACCGACCTTCTATTAGTAAAGGTAAAAGGTGAAAAATAAGAATTTACAGTTTTTTTTTTTTATCATTTTTTGGTCTTTTTCGATTCTTTATTGGTTGGATGGTAGGTTCAAATGTAGGGATAAGATCATGAATGGTCATTTGAGGATAGAAATTTGCTAAAAAGCCCAAATACTAACTTGGTTGGCAAAAATGTGGGCTTTAAGAGATATGGCCTGCAACAGGACGATAAGGTTGATGAAAAGGATAAAGATTATATGGGATAAAGTTATTGGGTAGATGCCCTTATATTGTGATTACTTGTACCTCTCCTTTATTCTTTTTTGATTACTTAATCCTATCATTCTTGATTGTATTTTCTATAATCTCACAAGAAATCATCATGTCAGAAAAGTTTTGGAAGACATTCCCAATCATTCTTTCATAATAGGGAGTGTTCAAGGAATTGACAAACAGAACAATGATTTTTTTTCTCTAACAAGGGTGATTGTACTTGGGCTACTATGTCTCTCTATCTATATACATATTTTTTGAAAGTTTCAATTGACTTTTTCTTTATGTTCTGTAAGGACAACCTATCTGGCGTCATATCTTCAACATGCTTGTATTGTGCTAGGAAGGCCCCAGCCAAGTCATTCCAAGAGTAGATCTTATTTCAGTCCACTTGAGCATACCATCTTACTGCAGACCCATTGAGACTATCTTGAAAGTAATGGATCAACAACTTATCATCATGAGTGTGACCTGTCATCTTTTGATAGTATATGGTGATGTATGTTAAAGGACATTTTATTTCATCATACTTCTCAAAATTTGAGGCTTTGAATTTTAATGAAATAACAAGATCAGACATTAGACTAAGCTCGTTGGCATCAATATTCTTGTATATATTATGACCTTTAATTACCTTCAATCTTTCTTCCAACAGATCAAATTTATCTTTCATCACTATATCTCTTATGGATTTGGTACCTTTTTCAATTTCTTTGATTTTTTAAGATCATCCATATTAGGCACAGTAGTGGAGTCATGAAAAGTACATCCAAGATTGACATTTGTTTGAACTTAGGGTAACTCGATAAAAGTATCAGTAAAAGGTTGATGAATTGTTGGAGGTGCTTATAGCATATGGGGATATTGAACATATGTGGACCCAAATGGATACAGTGGTGCCTCAGTAGCTGTTTCTTTCCTTACCCTATGTGTTTCAACAATTCCTTCTCTTTTTGTCAATTCTGTTAACATCTGTTTTAATTTTGCCAACTGTTTATCCACATTCTGTTACATTTTCGTAACTATTTTCTTGATATCTCCTTGGGCCTTTTTTATTCTGTCCATCCGACTTGCATCTTCATTTTTCATGATTTTGGTACAAGCTTGAGTGTTATAAGTGTGCAGGCTTATCTGATCTTATTTCCTATGACGCATTATACTTAAACCTTTTATTAATTACTAGAAGTCAGAAATGCATAGCACGAATTCTAAAAAAAAATTTACTTTAAAGGTTTGATGAAAGTATATTTACAATCATCATTCCTCGTCCTTAGCTGGCATAAAGAGCAATGAACTCAAACAAATGATGCATGATATGCAAGTTAGATTTTATTATTATATTAAGGGGAAACTTGAGTTTCATTTTATATTTAGGGTAAGTTATCTAAAGACATTCCTTCTGCCTCAAAGGTTTAGTGAAGATATATTTGCAACCATCATTCTTGCTCACACTCTTTTAGGCACACCATTAAAAAATAAACAAAGGCATCAATTCATAGAAAATTCAGGTCCAAAGAAGTTTACACATTATAAACCATTCTAGGGCTAGGGCCAAAAAGTGCTAGACCCGCTCTCACTCCCCCTTGTCTCGCCTAAAAAACCCAAAAGAAGTGGATTATGACTTTTTATTCATTATTCTGGCCAACTTTACCGGTTGCATATAGCACTACCTACTACCTCGACATGAATCAATGAAGGGTTCTTATGAAAAATTGGCTTCATTTTGGCATCAAAACTTAGATATTTGACTTTCATCAGTCTTTGTACCCTATGTTTCAAAGCCATGCAATCTTCAAGAGAATGGCTCGTAACACCAAGATGGTATTCACATTGAGCACTGGGGTCATACCATTTGAGAAAAAGTGGTTTGCAGGGTTTAGCAGGGATAAGGGCAATGAGGTAGTTTTCTATGAGCAATGGGTATAACTTTGTGTAGGACATGGGTATTGGATTAATAGGGATTTTTCTTTTGGCATTGCTAGAGTTTTTATATTCTATGGTTGGTTTGCTTTGCTAGAGAAATGATGGTGTAGTTGGTCTCGGAGTGAACTGAAAACTTTGGGTCAAAAATTGGGCTTAAAAGGTGGTGATGGGATAGCATGCTAAACAATTGGTTGTGAAATGTCAGGTGACAGATATGAATTCGAGTGTAAAATTCTTAAGGGTTGCGTGAAATTTGGGGAATGAATCCCAGGTGCTTGGAAAGACTGAAAATAGTCATGAGAAGAACTTAACTACGGGTTTGAACTAGGGATAGTTGGTAATGGTTGTTTGAAGCCGAGGGACTCTTTCTTGAAAATTAAACTTTTGAGCTCAATCATTTATGTGGCTAGTTCACCCATTCTTTTCTTGAGTTTACCCAAACTTTGGTCACTGTTCAAATCACCCAATACCTTAGCATGTTTTGAAAAAGTGCTAGAACTAATAAGAGCCAATCGATCTTGACTTGATGAAAGTGATAACGATTCTTGCGGAACAACAAACTCAACCCTACCGTTACTTTTAACCATTTCTATCAATTGAGTAATCTGTTGTTTCATCTCTCTAAGCTCGGGCCAAAATTCTTCTTGATTCAACTCCAAAGCACTAATCATTGCTTTCAATTGATCTCCCATTTTTGTCACTCTAATTCTCACCAAGACAGATTTAGACTAAAAATTTTAGATTATTACCCTTATTGAATAAATGCCACAAAAACAATTTCTAACTCACATGACACACAAAATATGTTTATGAATACATGAACATAATGACTAAAGAATGTCATGAAATGCCTATAACAATAGATTTTATATGTACAAGGACCTAAATGAAAATTTTTGTCAACCATGAATGTGTATGCAACGAATGTAATGTTATATTGCAGGGATGGTGGGATATAAAATGCAATGTATGTTCCAAAAACCCTACTATTCATGAATCCATATACATGAAATGCAATGACATACTTACATGAGTAATGAGATGTATACCTATGACTAATGCAACATACTTGTATAGAATGCATGAACCTATCAAGTGTACATTATATTTTTACATGGAATGCAATGAGTGTATTATGCCAACCTAGTGAAACGATATTACCTTTAAATATGTAATGAAATGGAATGTGCGCACTACCTATTAAGATGCATATGAAAGGCATGTATCATTTATCAACATGTGCATAACATGGGATGTATAAACTATCCATTGATATGAATGGGATGGAATGCTCATATTATCCTATTATGATGCGCATGGGATGGGATATGAGTATTATTTATTATGATGTTTGAAATGCGAAAGTTGAAACAAAATACGAAAAAAAAAATTTTGAGAAGAAAAAACAAAATAACTAGGACTTGAAAATTAATTTTTATTTGGCCAATAAACAAAGAATTTAAGAAAAATCTTTAAAGTTTTTCTGAAAACTCTTTTTTTTTGTTTTTTTGCTTTTTTTTTTTTTTTTTGCTTGTTGGATAAGGCTAAAAAAATCATTTTATTCTAAACTATTTTATGAAAATGTACATTTTGGATAATTACCAAATGAATGAATTACATGTTAAGAGAAAAATTATTTTTTTTAAAGAAAATGCTTTTCTTTTATTATCCATTTTTTCAATTTTTAATATAATTTTAAGTTATTTTTATAAAAAGGTCGGCAGAGCTCTACCCTAGGCAAGCTTCCTATGGCTCATGATATGCTAGGTTAGGATTTATATGTCTAAAGGTTCCCAGACTATTCCTTACATCATCGTCCATTATAGACTAGTAAGGCTCATCAATTCTTACCCATTACAAGCTACTAACGAAAAGGGATCAATATGAGTGGAAGTATTTCGCTAGCAAATACGGAGATTACCACCTTACCAGAGCGTAACTACTTCACTTCCTCCTAAAAGGAAAAGAGCCCGGGTCTAGAGCTCATGCATGGGAGTGAATAAACAAAGCGTGTGCAAAGTGACATTTTAATCAAAATAACATAAATAAATCATAAACATATAATCAAAATAAAGTAATAACTAACATGCAATTTATTTTATTTATTAACTTATACGTACATATATCTTGAAAAATTAAAAGAAAGGGAATTAAATTAAATATCAAGTAAAACCAATTAAATCAACAACTATTAATAGCGCATAACTAAAATTTGGCCTAACTCTCAAAACTCCCCACTGGAGTCGCCAAGTTGTTGTAACGGTTTTGAGACTACCAGACGTAAATAATTTTAAAATCAAGAAAAAATAAGAGAGTCACCACCAATCTTTTTTAGGGTGTGATTGGCCACCAAAAAATTTATCTTCTTAATAAAACTATAAAAACGGGTTTAAAGTTTATCAAAAAGATAAATTTCGATCTATGAAAAATCAGATTATGCTTGGGAGTCGGTTACATATGGGGAATGATTAGCACCCCAATAACGCCCATAAATTGGTACCAATTAATCATACGCTAATTTCGATGTTGAATGAAATGGTTTTGTTTTGAAATTTAATACTAATTTCATTTATTAAAAAAATAAATTTAACTCTTTATTTAGGAATATTGAAGAAATCTTTAAACTAAATAATTATTTTAAAATAAAAATAACATTCTTTGTAGTAAATAATTGTTGGTGACTCTCCAACATCTAGGCAGAGTACTAAGAATTATTTTCTTCGAAATGTTATTTTTATTTTATTTTTTATAAATTCATGTTTTTAAAGTAAAAAATTTGTGTGAAAAAGTAAATGATGGAACTATCAGATAGTGAATAAAAATTAAAGGCATAAACACACAAAGCAAGTGCAAACAATGGTAAATAGATATGTATATGCCAACAAATGTTATGCATGATGGTGAAATGCAATTTAAAAAATGGATTCCTAAATATAATGAGATTACCTTGACTCTCTAACATCTAGGCAGAGCTTAAGTGCGACGATTTATACTTAAGATCTCATTTTATTAGTATAATTTTATTATTAATCAGTTATTAACCCCATTGTTAAAGCGAATTAAGGATCCGCCTGAAAAACTTAATGAAATAAAGTTTTCTAAATACCACATCATCTAGGTAACATTCAGGAACAAATTACTCTATTTGAGATTTTCACATGTATCCTTAGAGTTTTGAAATGGTTTTAAGTATAGGTTTAGGTTGAGGTTTTAAGATTTGGTGACTTTCGGGTGATGATTCGAGATTGTGTGCCAAATTTGAGATTTTTAAAATTTGAGTTTTTAGGTTTTAGATTTTAGGGTTGGGGATTTTGGATTTTAGGGTTTCAATTTTGGGATTTTAGGTTTGGGATTTGGAAGTTTGAGGTTTTGGATGCTTGGGGTTTTGATCTTAGGTTTGGAGGATTTAAGGTTTAGAAATTTAGGGTTTCAATTTTAGAGTTTTGAAATTTAGGATTTGGATTTTAGGATTTAAAAATTTTAAAAACACAAACATCTCTAAAAATTTTCAACATCTAAGTGGACTTTCAAAGCAAGTTCGATTTTTACGACTTTTGAAAATTAATTAAAAAAACTTTTTATACTTTTTTTAATGAAAATTTATTATTATTATATTATCAATTTATTATTTTTTAATTAATTATTAAAAAAAATTTATACTTTTTTTAATGAAAATTTATTATTATTATTATTATCAATTTATTATTTTTTTAATTAATTTTTTTATAATTCTCCAATATTTAGGCGAAATTATATTTTAGGGTTTGAAGTTTTTATTCCCTCCAACATCTAGGCATGAAAAATAAAAAAAAATATTTTATTCTTATTATCATTATTTTTTAGATTATAATTATTTTTTAAGCATTTTTAGTTTTTTTTTGTTATTATCCTACTTTGTTTTCATTTTATTATTATTAAAAAAAATCAAATATTTATTCTAACAAATTTAAAAATTTATCATCCATGACTATTAAAAAAAATAAAACTAAAAAATAATAAATATAATAATATAAAAAAAAAAGAAAAAATACCTGAACTAAACCAGTCAACGCTAGTTCGACCGGTTCAAGTGGTTCAGCGGTTCGATCCGATTGAATCGAATGAGGAGCAATTCAATTGAACTGGTTCAAGGCTAGTTGAAGGTTGGGTCGTACGAATCCCGAGTCGGGTTCGGGTCAATGCGCAGATCCTCCTTTGTTAAAACTGCGTTATTTCAAGCCTCTCCCTAAACGATGTCGTTTCATGTTTCAGCCTTCTAGCAAACCATGAATTTTTCTAGCCCCTCATCCGGTTCAACCAGACCGAACTACTAAACCACCCAAACCGGTCGAACCAGTGTTGACTGGACCATTGACCTGTTCGGTTCAGATTTTTTTTCATTTTTTTCTAATTTTTTTTATATTTTTATATTTATTATTTTTAGTTTTATTTTTTAATAGTCATGCATGATAAATTTTTAAATTTGTTAGAATAAATATTTGATTGTTTTTAATATAATAAAATAAAAACAAAGTAGGATAATAACAAAAAAAATACTAAAAATACTTTAAAAATAATAATAATCTAAAAAATAATGATAATAAGAATAAAATAATTTTTTTTATTTTCCTTGCCTAAATGTTGGAGGGAATAAAAACTTCAAATCCTAAAATATAATTTCCTCTAGATGTTGGGGAATTATAAAATAATAATAATAATAATAATAATAATAATAATAATAATAATAATAATAATAATAAAAAATTTTCATTAAAAAAAAGTATAAAAAAATTTTTTAATTAATTTTTAAAAATTGTAAAAATCGAACTTGCTTTAAAAGTCTACCTAGATGTTGAAGATTTTTAGAGATGTTCATACTTTTAAGATTTTTAAACATTAAAATCCAAACCCTAAATTTCGAAACCCTAAAATTGAAACCTTAAATTTCTAAACCTTAAATCCTCCAAACCTAAAATCAAAGCCCCAAGCACCCAAAACCTCAAACTTCTAAATCCCAAACCCTAAAACTAAAACCTCAAATCTTAAACTCCAAAATCGAAATCTTAAAATTCAAAATCTCAAACCCTAAAATCGAAAACCTAAAAATAAAAAATTCTAAAAGCCCCGAATTTGGCACACAATCCTGAATCATCACCCGAAAGTCACCAAATCTTAAAACCTCAACCTAAACCTATACTCAAAACCATTTCAAAACTCTAAGAATACGTGTGAAAATCTCAAGTGGAGTAATTTGTTCTCGAATACCGCCTAGATGATGGAGTTTTTAGGAAACTTTATTCCATTAAGTTTTTCAAGTGGGTCCTTAATTTGCTTTAACAATGAGGTTAATAACTGATTAATAATAAAAGTATAATAATAAAATGAGATCTTAAATATAAATAGTCATACCTAAGTTCTGCTTAGATGTTTGAGAGTCAAAGCGATCTCATTATATTTAGGAATCCATTTTTTAAATTGCATTTCACCATCATGCATAACATTTGCTGGCATATACATATCTATTTACCATTGTTTGCACTTGCTTTGCATATTTATGCCTTTAATTTTTATTCACTATCTGATAGTTCCATCATTTACTTTTCACACAAACTTTTTACTTTAAAAACATGAATTTATAAAAAACAAAACAAAAATAACATTTCGAAGAAAATAATTCTTGAAACTCTGCCTAAATGTTGGAGAGCCACCAACAATTATATGCTACAAAGAATGTTATTTTCATTTTAAGGAATATTGATTAAATCTCAAGCAAAAAGAGTTAGTTTAAATTCTGCTTAGATGTTGGAGAATTTTAAGATAATTCTTTAGCTTAAAGATTTCTTCAATATTCCTAAATAAATAGTTAAATTTATTTTTTTAATAAAGGAAATTAATATTAAATTTCAAAACAAAGGCATTTCATTCAACACCGAAAATAGCGCATGATTAATTGGTACCAATTTATGGGTGTTATAGGAGTGCTAATCATTTCCCATATATAATCGACTCTTGAACCCAATTTGATTTTTCGTATATCGAAATTTATTTTTTTGATAAACTTTAAACCCGTATTTATAATTTTATTAAAAAGATAAATGTTTGGGTGGTCAATCACACCCTAAAAAAAATTGATGACAACTTTCTTTATTTTTCTTGATTTTAAAATTTTTTACGTCTGATAATCCTAAAACCGTTATGACAGTTATTATAAATCATATGATTGTGAGGCGTGGTTAATTAAAAGAGATAATGCATTGAGCATCTGCTTATCTGCTTTAGTAAGGGCACAAGAGATAATATAAAACATTTTTTTTTAATGAGCACAAGAGATATTATATGCTCCGATCATCAAGAAAATGACAAGTGAATATAGATCGAGCAGCAACATCATCATCATGACATGTACCTAAAATCATGAAAAATAAAAAAATAAAAAAAAAACGAGGCTAAAACAGGAAGAACATAAATTCTCTATTAATCGTCTTGCAGTAACTTCTTGAGCAGTTCTTGGCAACCATCTGCTGCCTTCTCCTGGAGGAATCCCATTGCATTTGCATAATGAAGGTTGGCAATGGCACCATTACTGCGGGTGAGAATAACAGTGGCCTTGTTACGTCTAGGATCCGCAATCTTGCAGCTGGGAATGGGGCTGCTGACAAGCGTAGCATAGCATAATTGGTCTTGGTGGTCATCTTCAACCAAAATGTTATATGTTCCAGTTGAGTCGGTCAGTGCCCCAATGCTGTATTGCAACCTTAAAGTTATCCTGTCATAGCAATTGATTTCCACCCTTGCACCTAAAATAAAGGAAACCAACAAAGTTAAAAAAAAAGATTGAACAGTAGGGAACTGATCAGAGAGATTAAACATTGAATAAAAACAAACCCATAACCGAAAGGGAAACATTTATTTGATTATTCTACCAGGTATGTAAGTGCATTTGGATGTTTCAAAGCCAGCACGGCAGGCATCACAGTAAACTTTGCCGATGATATGGAAAGGCTCCCTGCGTGCATTAATGAGCAGAGGGAGAACACAGATAGCAAGCAACAAGAACAACTTAGTAGCCATTGTTTTGATTTGAGAGCAAGAGGTGATAGAAAAATGGCTTACCCAAAGAGAAGGAAAGATCGAAAACAAAAAATATAGGGGGGGGGGGGGGAAGAGTGATATTTTATAGGGTTATTGGCCTTATTCATGTGTCAAATTTGTTAGTTTTGGGGACTTCGAAGATGGTCACATGCACAAACAATATTGAAAGATTTCCGCATCTGGTGGCATTTTGTTCTCAAATCAAATCCACTTGCCAAATCCTTCGTTTGCGCCAAATTTTGTTTATGGAGTCTGCAAAATATAAATTATACTACCATAATAACCAGCAATGTATGAAAAATGAGATGCTTGGATACATTAACCATCAACAAGTAACTCACAAGTTATATCTTTGTGGCTAATGTGCTAGCAATTCTGAAATGGAAATTTTAAGCCTTGATGCCCAATTGTATTTTATTAAAAAAAAATCGAATTCAGCTTCTTTAAACATCAAAAATAAATAAATATATATAATATGGACTTATTACTGAATTAAAATTTTCAATATAAAAATACTATAAAATTCTGGACTTTTTACTAGGTGTGAGTCCAAATTGAAATACCCTACCCTGAAAAAAAAAAAAAAAAAGCTTCCCTATCATTGTCTCTAGCGTATTTATTAAATTATTTTTTGTATAAAGCACACTAAATCCTAAATTGATTTAATATCATATTTTAAAAATAATTGTATGAATTAAATTAGTTAAATTTTAGATAAACTTATTTAATTTCAGTTTGAAAAAGTCCGACCTAAATAAAGATACAACATTGTTCAATCCATGATCTCATTCCAAATTAATTAAAGCCTTTACGCCATTGATTAGCGATAATCCGAGACATGTAAGCTGCATTTCAAATGTACTAAAAATGCATAATTTACTAGCCTGCCCCAACCAGCAAAAGGTTAGAAACTTTAATATACATGTGCAAATCCGAACTTAATGGAAGGGAAAGCATGAAAAAAATATAGCATGTCTAAACAACATCACTCTAAGACATAAAAAATGAAAAAAGCTATGATCGGTTTTGACTTAATATTTTATCAAACTTTAGTTATTAATGTAGACTTTAATGAAATTTGTGGATCCCGAAACAAAACCACCGTATTTTGCAATTTTTTTTTATAAAAAATTAAGTGGCTAAATATTTATGAAAATTTTAAGATGAAGAAGATGCAGATCATGTGCATGACCCGTGCGTAAAACTTGGATCATTGTCAATGACAGCATGCATCACATGAAGGTCAAAAACAGGCATGATTTTTTTAAAATGGTAAAGAGTCTTAGGGGTCTTAATTGAAAACATTAAAATGAATGTTGCTAAAACATAAAATCAAAAACCAATAAAATTTAAGAGATTATATTTTACACGTTATCAATAAACTTTTTTAATTTTATAAATGAAATTAAAAAATTAATATTTATCTCAATTTTTTGAATTAGTTATTTTTAATATATCATAATGATATGTATCATTAAACCTGTTTATAAAGTCTAAAACCCTCACAGCAACGAATGCAAAAATTTTTCAAAATTTAATCATGAGTAAATAAATAAAATGTAAAAATAAGGTTATTTGAAAATAATAATAATCATGTAGAAAATCAGGTTGTCAACCATGAAAATTTTATCTTCTTACTCTTTAATCAAACATTTATTGGATAAGACATTAAAATTTTTCTAAATTTTTACAAATAGAATTAATTAACAAGCTTTCATATTTATATATATATATATATATATATATTGTCGTAATAGTTTTAGAGTCATCCGATAAATTTAAAAATAACATTAAAAAAAAAACGAAATCATCATCAATTTTTTTTTATCATATGCGATTGGTAACCTATTAAAACAAATTCTTTTAATGAAATTTTAAGATTAATTAAAATTTATTAAAAAAATAATTTTATAATTTACAAAGTAGTTTGAGTTCGAAAATCGATTACGTGTAAAAAAATATTAGTGCTCCCACAACGCTCATTTAAAACGGTATCAATTAAAAAGACGTTATTCTTTGATTTTAATAAAAACAATGTTAGTTTTGATATTTGAAAAATAATTTGGATGACTTCTTTTGTTTATTGAAGTTTTATTTATTATTATTATTATTATTATTATAGTTGTTGTTGTTTTGTTTTATTCGAGAAAAATAAATTAAAATTTTTTTTATTAAAATAATTCTTTAAATGCTCCAGTATATTAGTAACATTAAAAAAATTCTTTTTCACCTAAAAATTTTTTAGGCATTAATTTTCGGAATACTTTAGAAACTTATTATTAGGGATTCGTATTTTCATTTTCGTAAAAATGAAAACATACATGTAATGCAAATGACAATAAGTTAATGAAAAAATTTTATTTTATTCCTAAAAATTTTATTGATTTTTTTTATTTTTGATGAAAAGAAAAATTTTTATCATATTGAAATTTTTTTATAAATGCTCCAATACACTGATAATATTTTAAAAAAAGCTTCTCACTTAAGGATTTTATAAAGCATCTCTATTTGAAATACTTTTAGAACCCTATTATTAGCTAAAATTTTCTTTTCCCTCATTTTTTTATTATTTTATTTTTAATAAATTAGTTTATTTTTATTTACCATTTTATAGTGAAAAAAACATTTTTATTGTATTGAAAACTTTTTATAAATACTCCAATAATTAGTAATATTTAAAAAAAATATATTTTCACCTAGAGATTTCACAGGTATGACTACTCATAATACCTTTAAATGTCATCATCAAATAAAAATTTTCTTTGTTTACATTTTTACTAATTTTTAATAATTTTATTAATAATGTTTACTATTTTTTATTTTTAATTTTAAAAATTTTCAAAGGTTAGAAACCATTTTTTTATTATTGGTATCATAGTCATTAATTATTAATTATAATTTTTTTATCATTATTTTATAAGGTGTATTTCAAATTTTAACAAAATTATAAAAAATTTTAACTATATATTTTATTATTTAATTATTTTTACTTTATTTTTACTAATTATTATTATAAAAACAACAAGAATTTATTCTACCAAACTTAAACATTTTAACATACACAAATATTAATGATAAAAATTCAAATAACAAAAATATTCAAAAACAAATCAAAAAATTCTAAAAAAATTTTTTACTTAAACCGAATTGATCAACAATTTGATCAACACCGGTTTGAGTCAATTATGCTAGACCGATTAGTCATTAAAGAAGGAGTCGGTTAACGAGTTGCTGTGCAAACCTCAGATTGGGTCGTCAGGTTGACGCGTGGATCTTTAAGGGCCAAAATGATGTCATTTTGACTCTTTTTCAAGCAGTGTTGTTTTGTTTTTACGTCTCCTATATAAAAAGCCCTAAATTTTTTTTAGCTCATTTCCTTCTTACTCTTAAAAAAAAAAAAAAAACTCAAAAAAACTTTCTCCTCTTCCTCCTAACAAATCCATGGGTCGGTTGCTACCTACCATGACGATCGCCATGCTCTTTGCCTCTAATGGTCATAGCTATAGTGCCGATGAATAAAAAAATAAAAAAAATTTTAGAAAATTACCAAACCTCATTTTACCCTTTAAACCCAAATTTGACCTTATTTTCTTTTTTCTTTAAAAAAAAAAAAATCAATCGACATGAATTAAGTTGAAACCTTTTAATTACACCAAAAAAATTTTTTTTATTGTTACTAGCACTGCATACCCTTTTCCAGGGGTTGTGTCTTTTTTTTTTCTTTTCTTTTTTTGCTTTGGTTGTGGTATTTTGGTTTTTGTTTTGGGTTTTAACAAAAAGAATTTTTTTTGGTTCGACAAACTTCTTTTTTTTTTTTTTTTCTTTTGGCAAGGTTTTTTCTTCTTTGGGTTTTTTTTTTTTTGTTAGGATTTTCCCCTTTTTTATGGGTTGTTCTTGGATCCTTTTCTTGTTTGATGGGTGCTCCATTTATAGAGCCAAGCAAGATCTCATATCCCAGAAAATCTGAGATTTTTTTGTTGAAAATTGGCTCAAGGTTAGACCGGTGTCAGAGGCTTGTCGATGACTATCAGTGCCACTGTTGGTGGTTGGGATTTTGGATTTTAAAGATGAGTGTATTTAATGCACCAAGACTTTTGGCAGAAAAAAAGCCAAAAAAAAAATAAAGAAAAATAAATAATACTACTAATAATAATAAATAAAAATAAAACAAAATAGGTGTTTACATATATATATGAGTTTATATTTGATAAATTATCAATGTATAAACTTTATAACTATAGTAAATCGAATGATGTCACCAAATTAATGAATAAATATCAATTCTTAAAATAAATATATAAAAAATTAATATTTTTTAAAAGAATTTACTTATTAATGAGCTGATATCATTTGATTTATCTCATTAATGAAGTGATATTATCCGATTCACTAACAGTATATAAAATCTATATACTAATAGTGTGTCAAATATAAATCTTATATAGATATTAGATAAGTTGTTAAAACTTGTTAAATATTATTCAAATTCTTAAAATTTTTGCATATAGAATAATATGTTTAATTAACAAGCTTATATCAATTTTAATTTTTATTTACTTTTCGATTAAGAACTTCATGAATATTATTTAAGAAACTCTATTTAAATCATATTCATAAAAAAAAAGAATAATTAGGGAGATAAAGTAAAGCATAGAAATCTTATAATTGAAATTTGAATGTTATAAACTCATTCAAAAAGCATAAAGACGGAAACAAAATAAAAAGAAAAAAGTTGTTTTTTTTTTTACAAGTTCGAATTTTTTTTGAATTGAAACATTTCAAGTTAAAATCAAGTTATAATGGGTTTTAATCATGTTAATCTTGATATCGAATTAATTATTTTAAAATAGGATTGTTTCAAATTTCAAAAATTTTCATATTTAAATAATTTTAAATTCAAATTTAGTTGAATTTGAATATAATTTTTTGCAAAAAAAATTTTTTGAATTGAGATTCATTGTATTTCTACCACTTTTACTAACAAATTTAATTTTTTTAATTTTTAATTTAACCATAAGTTTTTTGTTTTATTATTTATCTAATTAAAAAATATTATGACTATAATTTTTTTTTGAAATCTTAATCTTTAAACGTCATTCCAAAATTGATTCAAAAGTTAATAAATATAATTAATAAGAGTGGAGACATGTTTGGACGTAGGTAAAAATTTTGGGTTCCGAGTCATAATCTCCCTTGTACAAGAAAATATAAAATTAAGCCTGTTACCTTGAAGCAAGCCGAGGGGCCTGCAAGCCTGCGAGTACTAATCAGGCCGAACCTTGGCACTTGGCAGTTCTAAGCCTGTATGTAACAGGGGTCGCAGAGAATGAGACAATATTCAACCTGTGCCTATATATAACTGTTATTCAAAATCAAAAATTTTTTATTTAAAAAAAATACCTTTGCTGTTTCCTGCTAATCCCACACCTTGGGCGGCCAAAAGTATAAATTTTCCCTTTTTAACTACCAAATGGGCCAGCAATTGTCTTGATGTCATTGTAGGATATGGCTGATCACCTAAGGTCTTAGCCACCATCTCAATGCTTGTAAAATTCTCAGATGACCCCTTTTTTTTTTAAGATGGGTGCTGGCTGGAAGGGTTTTTGCCTCTGTCTGTTAGTGAATATTGAAATAGCGACTTGGTGTAGGAGATGTCAGATTGTTTATGCAATACCCATATGAACTTAGGCACCAGCTCCAAAGAGAAAGCCTAGCTTTTCAATAGAAACAAAAATAAAATAAAAGCTTTCCGGTTGCTTCAGTCTTTGCTCTTTGAGCGGATCTTTTTCTCAATTGTCAATGATATTGCAGCTTTTTGGTCAAAAAATTCCAACTTACAATTGTAACAGTTTTTTGGCGAAAAAGTTTTGATAAATGAAACTAAAATTTTAGTTATTAATTAAGGGTTTTATAATGAATTTATGTTTCATATATTATTATTGTATAAATTTTATTATATATTATCAATAATTAAATTATGTTATTTCATTAACGAATAAATATCAATCTATAAAATAAATATATAAAAAAATTAAAATTTTTTAAAAATTTATTCATTAATAAAATAATATCATTTGATTCATCTTATTCATTAATAATGTATAAAATTATATATAAAAAAATGTATATATAATCTTTATTAATTCATAAAATGATCATATTAAATAGTATCTTATCTCAATACATTGAAATTCATCACATTTATCTTGCTAAAAACAATTTTTTTAACTAATTTTAAAAATTTTGATATTAAGAATAGGGATGGGATTATTTGGATTCGAATCTTAGCATTTGTGCTGCTAAATCAAGAGACGGTCAGTGGTAGACAATTAACTTTTAAAATTATCCTTAAAACACTGTTAACAAAATTCTCTTACTCAATGAGAAAGGGTCTAAACAAACAATTGGCACAGTCACAATTGTTAGGTACTTCCTACATAGAGCTTGTGGTTATAAAGAAATCAGATGACTTTTCACCATAAATTAAACAGCCTATAAATATATAACGATTTAAAACCTAATTTCTAGCAATCAACTGTCTCCTATTCTTAGCATTTAGCATAATAAAAAGATTTGTATTTTAACTACAAAAGGGATATGTAATGGTAGTAACAATGGAGCAATCGTTCTCAAACTTGAAATCTTCATTTTAATGTGGGGTTTGGTAATTTCCATTTTCTTCCAAAAATGGGGAGAATGAAGGATCACATGAATGATATAATACGTACATGTGACAAAATTCATCCATATTATAATTATGTGTTGATGGACAGATGGATTTAAATCAATTTTAAAAATTTGTGTATAAAAGTCACACATAAAAGAAATATACATTTTTGTAATTTAGGTCAAGCTGCAATTCATTTTCAATTTTAAAAAATAAGATAATCTGTTAATAAAATATAAAATTTTTAATTTTAATGATATTTAAATTCCAACTTCAACTATTAAAAAAAAAAAATCAACAACCATTGACGATTTTAGAAGTTTGGGCTCGGGCTCAGATGGGTTTATTTGAGCAAAATGGCCTTAATCATTAGTGAAAAAAAAAAAAAAAAAAAACTCAAAAGTCAAAACAGTCACTGGAGACAAAATAGTAGTTCTAGTTCGTATAATTCCTGCAACTAGATTAAAAGGACAGAAAAGTGCAGAGCAGCATCCTTTCAATTTCAACATCCCCAAAGAATTTTTTTTTTCCCCATAACTTTACTGTAGCCAACCTCATTTTCTGGCTTGCTTTGATGATTTCTTCCTGGGAATGCATTTTCCTTTTACTGCCTTGTCTTTTTTCTTCCCTTCCACTGTTTCACCAACTCCAACCTTGCAGCTCCTGATAAATCAAAATAAAAAATTAACCGAGTCAGTGTTCCAAAGAGAAAAAAATATTACTACTATAATTCACTCAGAAATTAAGTTTATTCCAATATAATCTTTTTCACTGCATTGACAAGTTCTATTTTCTTTAAGGAAAATGAACGTGCAAGTGAATTTTACCGTGAAAATGGTAGAGTTAAGCAGGAACCAAATCAATCACCTTTCTTCATTATAGGAATTGGATTTTTTGAACACTGGCTGATCAGCCACAACTCGGTTCTCTGCTTTCATTGACTCCACAATACTGCCACTGAAATACTCCTTCTCTTCAGCCTGTAAATTACCAAACCTTGGATTTTCAGACATGCAGCTTATCATCTGATCATCTTCAGTAACCTTTACTGCACTCTTATAAAAAACCCCTCTATGCAAATTTTCACCCTTCTTCACCACGGTGTTTGGTGCTACCGATTGCTTCATAGTAGGCACGTTCTTTGCTTTGTTAACAGCTAAGTTCCCACATGCAATAAGTTGAAGCAGAACAGAGTTACGACTTGGTGCTGACCCAGTGGCAACTGGGTCACCATCTTCAAACCGCTTGGAAGTACTGTTTTTGCTTTGGTTTTGTTTTTCATAGAGGACGGAAGATGTTGATAGAAGGGAAGGGTCCTGTTGAGCTGTCTCAGAAATGGTTTTTTGGGTTTCTTGGCCATTGGTTTCTTGATCTTCAAGTTCATCAGTAGAAACCCCTCTTGAGCAGCGAGAGTGAGGAGTTGTTGAGCTTGTGTAACATGTTTTCTCCTCATCTAATTCATACTCCTCCTCTTCTTCTTCTTCTTCTTCTTCATCGAATTCTTGATCTTCATATGTTGCTGTCCTTTCTGCTTCTTGGGCTCCCCTGTTTCGAGTCAGAGTAAAAGTTGGGGATTTTTGTTTGGCATGAAGGTTTGGTTCCTGAAAATGTGGCCCCCTGTTGCTGATTTGCAGTTGCTGTAATCTTTCTGCAACAAACAAATCATCCCTTCAGTCATACATTTGGATTAAAAATGTAGTTTTCTTAAACTTTCAAGGTAAATTAGGTATGGAAATTAAGTAGCTGACCAGAGCAACGATCAACCAATTCTGAGCCTTTGAGTACATATTCAGCTCCATCTGATGGAGGAATAATGTCATTGCCTGCTAAGTCATTCCATATATAACCATTCTTGTAACTCCTAACAATCAAACACTAAAATCAGTTGAAAACAAACACGAAAAGGAAAAGAAAGTCATTTGATGGTTTTAGGAAGAAAAATGGAAATGTACCTTTTGCAAGACCAAGAGTAAAGAGAGGGCATTCCTTTGCCTCTGAGAGCTGTGAGTCTGTCCATTACATCTGTGAAACAAGAAGAGAAAATTAATCAGGTGATCGTTTTAGACTTGAAGAGAAAAGTAACCAAATGGGCAGATGAACGTGTGGATTACCTTTCAAACGAAGTGGTTGATTGGCGGAATGAGTGACTTCCATGTAATGAGGATGCTCAAGCTGGCCGTTTCTAGTCAGATAGTAAACAACTTGAACTTTTCTGATGGGCTTCACGACCTTTGGCTGCATACATATTTTGGCCCTGTCTGGGCTGGTTTCTCTGGCTCTTCTACTTCTCACATCCATGTTTCCTTCACCCACTTACTCCTTCCTGTTCGCTCTTGACAAATCCTTGATTTCATTCACTGCACAACTGGAACCAAAGGGTCATTAAAAGGTGCAAACAACAGTTTTAACTTTGGATTCTTCTAGATTTTATGGTTCGTAAGAATGGCGAGAGAGAGAGAGAGAGAGAGAGAGAGAGAGAGAGAAATGGACTGTCAGTGCTGGGTCTCAGTTAATTCAGTTGAATTTTCTTTGACTTTTGGCGATGCTCTGATCCCAAACTAAGGCAAATGGAAACGAGGAAAATTGGCCGGTAGCAAACCAATTCACAGAAGCGTCAACCTTTCTGCAGTAGCTCTATATTCTAGGATGCTAAGGTCGGTGATTTTAGACTGTTGTTTTGTCAGAAGGGTTATTACTGTTCTTTGTAGATTTTCACCATGCTTTGCACTAAACATAGCAATAATTGCTTTTCATGTGAAAAAGGATTCATATAATCATTTCTTCGACAGGCTATGGCTCAATTCTGGCTTATCTTTGAGCTTCTCAATCCTTGAAATTATGCTTGAATGAAGGACCTTTCTACTATCTAGCTTCTTCAGACAATTTTTGATTGGTGAATCAAGGGATCAACCTTAAAACAAAAAACAATTTAGACTTGACGGTTTGAATTACCCATCGTAAGCATCCTAAGAAGATTGGGATGCAAAGTTGGAATTCTTGTTCTCCCTTGTATTTTCCGCATGTAATTGTCAAAAAAGAAAAACTTAGAACAAAGGAGGTCCTTTCGTTGGATGATTGCCATGATTTTTTCCATTTACAAATGTTTCTTTAATGATTTTACTTCATTAATTTCTTACCTAATCATACTTTATTAAAGCTTAAAAAAGCACAAATAATTAGGAATAATAAAATTCGAAGTATAATTTAATTAATTTATGTATTTAATCATAAAGATAAAATTTAATAAATTTAAATTTTAAATTTTAAAATTTATTATTTATAATCTCTCTCTCAATTCTTATATTGCGAGCTCCTTCGATTTTTTGTGAAAATAAACGATGAACGAAACTAATTAACTCAAATGTTTAGATCTAACTCGCTTGCAAACAAATTTATCTGCTATTGCTTCCAGATTCGCTATCTGGACAAATTCATTATCCCACACATAAAAAGCTAGCCGTTACTCAAATAATTGGCCGATCCATTTTTTTCACTAGTACGTACTGACTTGTAGCAGGCTTGGCTTGGCAACTAAGCAAATTACAAAATTTCAGAAACGAAGTGGATCTCCAACTGTGATATATGAACTAGAATTAGATCCATGTTTCGTTGTAGGACAATATTTTATTTTTTAAATTATATTTTAAATATAAAAAAAATAAAATTTTTATGTCAAAATTTATAGTGTGAATTGAAAAAAAAAATGATAAAATTTGTGTCGCAATAAAAACAGAGTCAAATAAGGCTTTAGTTATCTTTATTTAATTTAAAATAAAATAATATATAATAAATATATTTATAATATAATATAATATATTTAAAATATATATATTTATTAAATTTAAAATATAAATTTCAACACTTGATTTTTTTTTTTAACTTTTACACTCCAATTACTTCTATATAAAAAAAAACTTCTTCAATTCTCAAAACTTTTATTTATTATTTTGATAAAACGAATTAAAATAAAGTTATTTAAGTCATTAGATGTGTAAGTATTTATATTTCAAAAAATTTGTACATTAAAAAATGATAATTAAAATTTCAGCATTTATAATTTTGTTAAGTTTTATATTAGGATTTTTTATGTACAAAAAATAAAATTTAATAGATTAATCAAAATCTATGACTAAATATAAAAGAAGTCCCTGATTCTAATTTGCTGTCCAAGTAATGAATGTAATCAAAAAAATAATTTGAGGATAGATTTAGACATCAATAATGTTTGCTTTAATTTTCGCCATTTCACAAACCAATCCTTAAAAGTTTCTAGAGGGATATATATGCGAAATAGCGGGTTTTTCATTTTATGCAACAACAGAGGCGGATTGGAGGATTCCACGGTGAAAAAAGACGACGGTCAGACAAATAGCAAAGGGATTGATGACGAGCATGATGAAAAATCTGGCAGGGTCATCAGAGAAGAGAGTGGAGCAGAGGTCGGTTAACATGACGGTGCTAAGCACGACATACCCTTTTAAGATGCCAGAGACTAGGTCTCGGTTTATTTGTTTTTGCTCTTGACCCCTAAATTAAAGTTTGTTTCTTGATCTACTCTTGCGTGTTGATTATAACATGTATTTTTAAGGTGAGGTCTTTTTTATTTTGTAGTTTTGAATAACGCTTTGAAAGTTTGGATGCTTAGTATTAGACGAATGTACATAAATCTTTTTCTGATTTAGCTTCTGGTTTTTTATGTCAGTGCTTTAGGTCTTGTGGCGCATTCGGGTGGTCAATCCAATAATGTGACCCATTATTTTTTCCTGTTTCAAATCTGTTTCATCTGTTCGTATAGAAGAGCATGGTTTTGAGAGTACCACTATTGCTGACATTTTGAAAGCGAAAGGTAAAGGTGCAAATGGCTCTTGCCTTTGGATGACACTGTGTACAATGTTATGAAGTCAGTAGGCATCTTTACGATTTTTTTAATAAGAAAAAATTCAGAGATAAATATATTATTTATATTTTTTAAGTTAAGATAAAATATATCATATTTAAGATAGATGATTAATAGTCACCGATAAATTTTAAATTCAAAATTTTTTTATAAAAAAAAAATAATTTTAATTAATTAAATCAATCACTTATTAATAATATTTATATACATATTTAATCCATTCATTTCTTTTTAGATCACTCGACAAAATGTCGGTGCCTTGAAGTTGTAAATCTTGGGAAGTAAAAATCAATTGCGAGTATCATCACGGAGAGAGGTATTTAACCAAAATATACCTTTATAAGATGAATTAGGCACCAAGACATTTCAAATTTTGAATGAATGAAGTATTCAAAATTTTCCTGTACCTACAGGGTTATAGAAGCAATGAAAAAAATATTCATGGTTTACGAATCTTCCTATGCTAGGTCTTTTCTGTTATTTATTGAGCAATATTATTAGTCAGAGAGAATAGGACAAAACTAAGGATTCTATGATTCAAATAGTTTTAACACCTTGATATGCTTTCTAAGGATTTTGCAAAACTATAAACCAAGTTATAGAGATAATCAAGACAAAAGATTCGAAAGCCCCCTTCTTAGAGACAAGAGATTCAGAAGCCCCGTGGGTATTCGATTTCCCTTCTCCTTTCTCTTACAAAAAAAAAATCCAAGTTAATATATATGTATTCTTTATGTAGACATTATGTTGCTTTTTCTTTTCTTTTCTTTTCTTTTTTGAATTGGAATTTTTTTCGTGTAGAATGCTACACCACAAACGTGCCCTGTTGATCTTAGTGGAAAATGTGCTGAGGATAGTGAATGGGAAAAGGAATTTTTCCCTGGAATTCCTAAAATTAAATATGAGGTAAAGACTATTAAATCCCAATAGTTATGCAAAAAAATTGATTGTGTTTGTTAATAAAAAATTTAAAAAGGGTTTATTTTCTTTGTGGAGATTTTATTAGAAATAAAAAATATGGCTCTCAAAACAAACATAATTGTGATTGTCATAGCTTAATTATTCAAACATTATGAAATGTAACTACAATTTCGACTTCAAGGTCCTCTTAGCAAAAATCCACTTGTATACAAATGGTATAATGCAGAATAGGAAATTTTTGGGAAGAAAGTGAAGGTCGGTTTTCATTCTTAACTTATGTGAGATTTATCAAGATGTTGATGGTTGTTGACTAGACAAAAATGGTGTAGGATTGGTTGAGATTTAGTGTTGTGTTTTGATAAACTTTTCGTAGGATAGGTGTCTAGACACTCAATTTTGTTCAATTGATTTGAATTTATTTAATCTTTTAAGCATGATTTGTATATTTTTATTTAAGTCAGTTTAAGTGTTAAATCGAATTAAATTTGTTTGAACTTATTTTGAATTAATTGTTTTTAATTTTATTTTATTGTTATTATCATTTAGAATTAATTTAATTAATTGAAAATTTACAAAAAAGTATATTATAAATAAATAATTAATTAATCAAATTATAAAAAAATATAAAATAAAAATTAATTACAAAAAAAAAGTTAAATTACAAAAAAAAAATTAAATTACAGAAAAGGAAAAAAGAAAAAGCCAGCAAAGTGGCCAGTAGCCACTGTCACAGCAAGCCAAATGCTAAGAGCTCTGCACAGTGCACCATCCACTACCCCACGCACCAGGCCAAGATTGGCCCTCACTAGCACCCTGCCTGTTCCATGCCACAAGCGACCAAAATCTCTAGTTGGTCCTTTTTGTAAGATAATAAAATTCACATATTAAAAAAGAAGGGAAGCACCAATTTTCAAGAGAGGTTGAGGATCCACAAGAGCCCTTGATCCTAGTCCCAGTATCCCATCTTCACAGCACTAAAACCTCCATTTCTAGACCATTTTCAAGCACCCATTACACCACCCTAGAACCCAACTTTCACACCCACAAACCATTGCCTTCAACCCATCATAGCTTCCTCCACAGCCCTCCACAGTAGCTCCCTCAACCACCAAATGGCCTTCATCATCACCAGCTGACCAAAGGCCTGTACCCGTAGCCCTAAATTCCATGTCCTAAGCACCACAACAATCCTAACTCTTCCAATCACCAAAACTAGCCAAGCCAAGCCTCATCCCTAGCTATACCCAGAACAGACCCTCTATCCTAGCACATAACTAACACCCTTACTAGTTGAGCCTCAGTACCAGAACCCAACTTCAACTAAAATACACAAAACTCATCTTCATCCCAGTATATGCTAGTCATCAGTCCAAGCATAGCTTAGCCTCCTACACACGATTCTATGTCTGGCACAAACCCTCTATCTTGGCACACGTTAATCCCCAACCAAAGCCACAACCAGCTCTTTTCTTACCCATAATGGTTATATCACTAATCTTTGAACCAGAAAACCCATTTTTCCTTGACACCAACCAAATAGCCCTTCCCTTTCGCCCATGCCATTACCAACACATCATCCACCCAAAACACCAGAAAAACCCATGAAAAAACACCTAGCCAAAAAATAAAAAATATATATAAAAAAATAATACACAGTTTTCCCTTAAGTGAGAAACCCAGCACCAAGCAATAACTGTGAAACAAAAACAAATAAAAATTAGTTTCATTTTAAAAAAAAATAGGATAAAAAAGAAAAGAAAAGAAAGGCAACAAAGGCAACGTGAGTGGTGGCACCTTTCTTTAGGCAATCGACAATAGTGGAAAGGGAGAGGAAAAAGAGAATATCAAAATAAATTGATTGTGTTTGTTAATAAATAATTTAAAAAGGGTTTATTTTCTTTATGAAGATTTTATTAGAAATAAAAAATATGCTCTCAAAACAAACATAGTTTGATTGCCATAGCTTAATTATTCAAACATTATGAAATGTAACTATAATTTTGACTTCAAGGCCCTTCTAGCATTGCATACAAATGGTATAATGCAAAATAGGAAATTTTTAGGAAGAAAATGAAGACAGTTTCCATTCTTAACTTATGTGAGATTTATCAAGATGTTGATGGTTGTTGACTAGACAAAAATGGTGTAGGATTGGTTAAGATTTAGTGTTACATTTTGACAAACTTTTCGTGGGATAGATGTCGATCCTTTTGATGCACTTACAAAGTTTTGGCAATAGAAAGATGATACCAATTTCATTGCTATGGCCAAAAAAAGAAATAAGATTGATAGTTATTGCCCACTTTTCTTTGATTATTGATTAATGCTAATTCGCAACATGTAATGATTTTTTTTACTCCTTTTTGAAACAAATTATAGTGAGAGCCAATTTTGAATTCATAAACAAGCTTGGAGTTGATAGGTGGTGTTTCCATAACAGGGACATTGCTTTTTATGGCAAACCATTAGAGGTTAGATAGTTTTTTTATTTATTCTTAAAGTTGCTTTTATATTTGAATACTTTGAAATGAATTGGTTTTTTCTAAACTATCTTAACAATTGTTTTATTATTTTTAACAATTGTCTATTAATCATTTTCTTATTGTGTTTGTTGTAAGAAACTAACGCAAACTTGGATGAAGAGGTGGTTTTTCTTAAAGAACTTCAGGTAACTTATTGAATGTGCATAAAGTGTTTAGTAACTACTATCTTGCTTAAATAGAGACTTACATACCAAACCTCTTTTTTTTTCAATAATTTTATAGTTTCTTGAACATCTAAAATTGGATTTGTGACACTATAATCTCATATTAAGAAATTTTGAGGATCTTTTATGATATATAAGTAGAAGTTTAATTTCAAACTTATGAGGCATTTTTTGTGAGATAAAATCGTGAAACATTCAAGTCCAAGTGGATAATACTTTGTAGGTTGAGTACGGGTCTCTATAAATGGTACCAGAGTGATTACCAGTCAAAGAAGAGTTAAGTGCCACACTGTGGGGCCACCTTTAGAATCCCGAGAGAATTCAGTGCTATATGGTATAAGCCACCTTTAAAATCCTAATGTCTAGTGTGATCCTAATTCTGTAATTTTGTTTGTGCTTTGTGTTGGATTTGATAGGGATATCAAACTTTAACAAGGGAGTTTGTGACACCTCAATTTCATATCGAGAGATTTTAAGGATATGCTATGATAAATAAATAGAGGTTTAAACCCAAATTTTTTAAGCACCTTTTGTAAGACAAAATCATTAGACTTTTAGGTCAAAACAAATAATATCTTGCAAGTTTGGTACAAGTCTCCACAAAATCTCTTTATAGTAGTTATTAATTTCATTTTAGTACCAACCGTACCGATCAATACGTTCCAATGACACCAAAATATGGCACATCTAAAGATAATTTTTCATATCGGATTTGGTATCGGGTAATATCAATTGTTTTCGTTGGTTTTGGCTAATTTCAGTGAATTTCGATAAATTAGTTTATTTCGACTGATACATGAATGCATATTTTATAATTTTTAATTTGTCTTTTATTTTTTTTAACTATTTTTAATCTAATAAAAATAAAATAAATTGACAAAATAATGCTTACAAGTTGAGTTTCTTTATTTTTTATTGTAACTTATTTTCTTTATACTTTATTTTTTAAAACAAATGTTTATAAGCATTTCAATTTCTTTCAAGAAAGTAATTATGCTCCATTTCTAAATTTTAACAATTATGAAATCAAGGTTAACTTTTTTCATCTTTTTCTATTTATCTAAATATTAGCAAGAAAAAAAAATACTTATTTAAATATTAGATGATCGATTGAGTATTTAAAAATATCATGAAAATTTTATGATATTATTTCTTATACTTTTAAACTTATTTATTTGATTTTTGAAAATATTACATATTTATTTTGTAAATTATTAATAGGATTATAATGTACAAGTTCATATATATTTATAAATATATTTATATTAAACTGAAAAATTCAAAATAATATGTCGAAACAGCTGATATCGATAAACATTGTTCAATATAGTGGTAACAACCTTGCTCTTTACACTTTATTTACTTATTTACTTTTAGTTTGTTTATGTTAACAGTCTAGGTTTATTAATCAATCACACAAGTAATAGGGATTATGCCTATTGTTATCCAAGCCACCCATGTCACTTTTGGACATGTGCATGTCATTTAAACAAGTTTATGTTGTTCTTACCTCATTAGAAACTTATAATATCTATATCTAATTTCCATATCTAATGATTTTATTATGTTTTAAATTTGTTCAACGTGTTTGAAAATATATATTACTTGATAATGAAACTTGTTTTCACTTTCTTAAAATCTAATAGATTGAGAAAATAGTATTTTTCTTTTGGTTGTAATCTTTCAATTTTGTTAGTGGAATTAAATTATTCACAAGTTTTATTCTTTTTTATAATTCTATTTAAAATTGATAATTTAATATCTATTGAATTTGGTTTAATAGATTGTTTTGCATTGCCTTTATTTATATGAATAGTTTGTAAATAATGCATTTATTTAATCTATTAATAATCAAATATTTAGATCATATATGGTTTAAAAAAGAAATGCTTCCCACAGTGTAGCGTGGACTCAATAGATTTGAGCAAAACAATACTAAAATATTTCAAAAAACCCTAAACTAAAAGTTAATTGATAGAATTTCTTATTTAAAATAAATAGCAAATTTGAAATTGTAAATTTGGGTAGTGTAAAATTTTTGAAAGGAAAGATTTCAAGTTGTGTAGTTTCAAACCTAGACTAATCTAGAATTTGTACAATAGTGTAAGTGAATGGATTGATTTAGAGTTTGTAAAATTCTTAAATTAATAGATTTAGAGTTGTATAATCTTAAATATTGAATTATCTTGATTTCTAGTATCATCATTTCATTATATTTTATTATCTTTTGAATTTGACATTAAAAAATATATATTTTTATGAATCTATGTAGACAATATATTTTATTATCTATTAGGTGATCTTTATTTGCTTAGTTTGGTAATGTCATATTCTGTTATTTATGACTGGATTATGTTAAATATATAGAAATGACTTCTAAAATCACTTAATGACCTTAACATAGAGAAACTTGAGAATTTTTATAAGGTACTATAAAGCACATTAACATTAGCCATATATCAGTTTTAGTTGCAAAAAAATAAGATTTTCCTTCGAAAACTTATGGGCTTTTTGCTCTCTTAATTTATGAAGTCCATGTTTTTGTCTATCTTATAGTCTTTTGCAACAATTAATGTTTTTAAACTAATATTTTTTTTCTCAAGTTATTAGGTATATTTCTCTATGTTGAATATCTAGTTACAAATAGAGTTACTTATTCTTTTATGATTCAATGATGATGATAAATAAACAATTTTTTAATGAATAAGTTTAATATCTCATCATCATTGACTTCAACTAATGTAAATATTCAAAATATAAATAACTACATAACTTTTTTTTATACATTGTTTAATACTTAAAATTACTAATACATAATTTTATTTTATTTTTATAAATAAATTACAAATATATAATTTTATTTTACTCATGCAATGAAATGTAAGCTTGAAATTTAATAAATATAATAAAAAACCATGAAAGACACTCAAATTCCCATCCACTAATAAATTTATAAATGAAAAGTGTTAATTAGAGCTTGATAAAATTAGGCGAAGTGATATCTAATATATATATATATATATATATATATATATATTATAACAACATATATAAATAAGTTTGCCACATTGATACCTATGTGGACAATTCTCTTAAATAACATATAAGACATTTTTTTTAAAAAAAAAGATAATTTCTTTTAATTACAAATTAGATAATTTTAAATTTATTCTAATATCACAATTATTCAAATTATAATTGAAAATCAAATTAATTTAGAGATATATTTTTTAAAATTAAAAATATGAAAATTTATTTTTTAATAAATAATTTTAATTGTTTACCAAATAATTTTATTTAAAAAATTATTTAATTATCGAAATCTTTCAAACATGTTTAAAATTACAAAGATTAAATTTATCCAAATCTTTCAATAATTTTTTTTATCTTGATTTAAAAAAAATTTTAAAAAAATTTTTACATAAGACATTAAAAATTCAAGTAACTTTATGTAAAATTTTGAAAATTAAAAAAATTTTCATCTTAAATTTTTAAATAATAAGATCATCAAAACGATTATATCCATTTAAACTCTAATTATCAAATTTATATTTCAAATAAATGCAAAAAATATAATATTATCTTTATCACTTATTATATCCATTTTAAATTTTAAAAGATTAATTATTTAAAAATTATTTATTTAATTCTAATTGTCACTAAGAATTCTTTTACAAATTTAAAACTACAAATGTAATGTATTAAATATCAATTTTTTATTTTTTTAATAACTTTTTTCCAAGATATATATTATTACTATTGCAATTTGTTTTTTTTTTTTTGTTTATGACTTTTTTCAAGATATATTTTATTGTTATTACAGTTTCATTCTTATAAAAAATAATATTTTTTTCAATTTATTTTTTCTTTTTTCACATACTTTCTAACATTTTTCATATTTTGCATAATAATTTAGTCAAATTACTAAAGTGAAAGTATGTTAATACTTCTTTTATTATTTAATTTCTCATTCAATAATATATATTTTTATTTTTTTTAAGAAATGCATAATTTATTTTTATTTGATATAATCTTAAAGGTGTATAAATATTATTATAAACAAAAAAATCCAAAGAAAAGACATAATTTTTTCTTATTGTTTACAAAAAGTTTTTTTTTAATGATAAGTCAATATATACAAATTTTATATGTGTTATAAGTTTTAAAGATTTAAATATAATTTTAAAAAGAAACAAATTTACATATATATATATTCATATTAAATAAATAAAATTATTTCGTACATCACACGAGTTATAATCTAGTTTAAATATATATATAATTAATATATTATTTAAGGTTTCAAAAGGATTATAATCACATTAAAAATAATCCAACACAAATTAGAATTCCTAAGCACCTTTCTCTCTCTCTTTGGCAATATCGTAGACTTATCTTAATAATAGTAATATGATTCAAATGAACACTTGAACTGCAAAGCTAGCTAGAATTAGACTACTCAAAGTCCTATCATATATATAAGTCAAATCTTTATGCATATAAATAGGATTTTAGTGGTGAATTTACCTTTTTTTTTTTTCTTTTTAAGTTTTATATATTCTTTCTTTTAGGGATTGGTGTGATATATTTTACATCTTTAATGTAATGTTCTATTTTTTATTGCATTGAAGGGTTTTAACTAGGTTTTATTTTATTTTATTTTATTTTATTGAGAAAAAAATCCATGAACTTTATTCATTAGAAATTGTTAGAGAATTTAAGAAAATAGAAATAATATGAAAGAAGAAAATATGGCTTTAAGGTGTAAAAGAACACTATCTTAAAGGCTATTATGCCTATAAGATACAAAAAAAAATCTTAAAACTCTCTAAATCAGAAGTAGTAAAATTGATCAGGTAGAAAGATCTATTTATAATAAATGAACAGTCACCAATCAAGCCAATTCAAAAAGTCATAACATTCTATATAGTCATGTTTTCTTATTTAAATAAATTTTATTTAAACAGTCATGTTTTCCAGTTCAGATATTTTTATTCGTACCATCATTTTTTTTTGTTTAAACATATTTATTTAGAATCAGTAATATAATAATAATAATAATAATAATACTAATAATAATATAATAATAATAATAATAATAATAAATAATTTAAAAATTAAATCTATTTGTCAAACAAGCTCAAGTGCCCCAAATGCCAATCTTTGACTTTTAAAATTATTTGACCCAGTAGGAACATTCTTAGCAAGCCCAAATGACTTGGTCTTCTCCAACACTTAGCTCAATTACTTAAATAACATAAATAATTTCGTTTAAACCATATATAAATTATCTTTTTACTCAATGTGGGATACACCACATTCTAAACTACCAATAATCCCCCACTAGTTTGGAATATTGGTGCTTAATCTTTAACCTTTCACATAAATAAATATTATGAATACAAGAATATATCTTTTAATTTAAACCTTCAATTAGCGTATATACCTTAGAATTCTAGCAAAGTTGATGGTGTCTGTAAATTAAAACTTAACTTCTAGTGTTAAAATTGAAAATATAACGCATAATACTTATTTAATATTCTGTCAGAGGTTTATAACTACTTTAGCACTATTATGGTTATATGCTTATCCTTATTCATAAACATTTACAATAAAGTTTTCAATTTTCTTGTTGAAGAGGCACCACTTCTGTGTTTATATAAGTGGAGTTTTTTGTTTATGTCTCCATTGCTATAGGCATTTAATTATAAAACTCCATTAAAAGTTTAATTTTATCCTTTATTTACGCAATGGCTTATGCTACTATTCTAAATATTTAGAACGGGTTTGCTAGTGTTTACAGACACATAACAATAACTTATTGTTACCTATTAAACTCCGTAATTAGAGGTTATTAATTCAAAGTTAGGTTCCCATTATTAGTGTCTAAAAAGAATTTCAAACTCATTCCACTTGTGGTGCTTCTTACTAAATTTCTAGGTAGCACTTTAGTAAGAGGATTTGCTAAGTTGTTAGCAGATTTAACATATATTATGTTAATCACCCCATTTTTTTATCAATTTTTTGATATAATCATGTCTTAGACTAATATGTTCAGATTTTCCATTATAAATTTCACTATAAGCTCTAGACATAGTAGTTTCACTATCACAGTACAAGGAAATGGCTATCATTAGATGTAGCCATAAATCTATAACCATTAATAAATTTTTTAGCCATTCAACTTTTTTGCCTACCATACCTAAAGCTATAAATTTAGATTCCATAGTTAAATGTGAAATGCAAGTTTGTTTTTTGGATGCCCAACTAATTACACCACCTCTACGGGTAAACATCCATCCTGAAGTGGATTTATTGTCACTTATACTAGTGATCCAACTTGCATATGAATATCCTTCCAAAATAGTTGGATCTCCGGAATAAAATAAGCCAAAATCTTTAGTTCTTTTAAGATAACCTAGAACTCTTCCTATGGTTTTCTAATGACTTATACTAGACTTACTTGTATATCTTAATAACTTGCAAATAGCAAAAGCTATATCTGACCTAATGCAATGCATAGCATACATAATACTTTCAATAGTACTAGCATATTCAAGTTGTGCAATTACATAACCTTAATTTTTTGTTAATTTTATACTTGTATCATATGGAGTATTGGTTTCTTTTATATTAAGATACTTAAACTTATTAAGTTGTTTCTCAATATAATTACTTTGATTAAATACAAAACCCTTGTTATATCTCTTAATTTAAATTCTCAAAATGGTATCAACTTCATTTAAAATTTTCATTTTGAAATTAAAAATCAAATACCTTTTGGTTTCATTTATCCCAATCATATTAGTACTAAAAATTAGCATATCATCCACATAGAAACATATTATAACTCTATATTCTTTAGTAAATTTTGAGTAAATACACTTATCTGCTCCATTATGTTTAAAACCATTGGCTATTATACTTGAATCAAACTTTTCATGCCATTGTTTAAGAGCTTACTTTAGCCCATAAAGTGACATAATTAATTTACAAACTTTATTCTCATTACCTGGAAAAATAAAATCTTCTAGTTGTTTCATGTATACTTATTCCTTTAAGTCACCATTTAAAAAGGTTGTCTTAACATCCATTTGATGCACATGTAATTTATAAATGGAAGCCAAAGCTATAAGAACTCTAATAAATGTTATTCTAGTTACTAGAAAATATGTATCAAAATAATCTATGCCTTCATTTTGTTTAAAACCTTTTACAACTAATCTTGCTTTAAAGGTTTATACAGAACCATCTGTATTATATTTCTTTCTAAGCACCCATTTACATCCTATAGGTTTAGAACTTGGAGGTAAATCTATCAAGACCCATGTATTATTGGACATGATTGAGTTTATTTCATCATTAATAGCTTCTTTCCAAAAAGCAACATCTATTAAAGTCATAGTTTCATTAAATGTTTTAGGGTCCTTATCTACATTTAGTAGAATTAATGTTTTATTGAGCACTTTGGTTCTATTTCTTTTTACTAGGAATACTATGGTATCTGGAGAAATAAAATCAAAAGGCAAAAGATTCTCTTTTATAGTTCTTTTATTCATTCTAAGTTCAATAGAATCATTACTTTTTTTTTATTTTTAATCGTAAGAATCATTTCAATTTGTGTCTCCATATCAATTTCAGTATCACATATAAACTTATTTTCAAAAAATTCTACATGAATAGATTTGACAATAACATTAGTATTTAAATCAAGAAGTTTATATGCTTTTGAATTTTGTGCATAACCAACAAAAATGCATTTAATACTTTTAAGTCATAATTTTGATTTATGAGGATGAAATATTTTATAAAAAGCAATACACCCTCACCTTTAAAATAATCCAAATTTGGTTTTCTACCATGATTCCAAAGTTCATATGGTGTCTTTAAGAATTTCTTTAAAATAATTTTATTATGTATGTGGCATGCCGTTAAAAGTGCTTCTCCCCAAAAATTTAGAGGTAATTTAGCATTTAACAACATACTATTTCTCATATCAATGAAGGTTCTATTTTGTTAAGGTGCATAAAGAGCTGTCTTTTGATGAATAATTCAATTATCTTCATAAAAAAGAGAAAATGAATATGAAAAATATTCACCACCCCTGTCAGTTCGAATAATTTTGATTTTCTTCTCCTTTTGATTTTCAACAACTAATTTATATTATTTGAATTTATCAAAAGCTTCATCTTTTGTTCTTATTAGATATATAAAAGTATAATGAGAACTATCATCTATAAATGTTATAAAACACCTTTTTTCTCCCCTTATTAATGAACCATTTAACTCACAAATATCAAAATGTATGAGTTCTAACAATTCTGTATTTCTTTCAGCTTTAGGAAATGGTTTTTTAGTCATTTTTGCTTTGACACATATTTCACATTTAATTTCATGGTTTTTCTGGTGTGGTATATAACCATGCTTAGTCATATGATTCATATATTGATAATTTAAATGTCCTAATCTAGCATGTCATAAAGAAAAAGGATACTCAACAATATAAATAGAAACATTATGTATTTCATCAATGCTTAGTTTAAACATACCATCATTGAAATATACTTTTCCAATGAATACACCATTTTTGGACATTATAACTTTATCATACTCTAGTATAATCTTAAAGCCTTTCTTACATAATAGATTTACAGATACAAGGTTCTTTCTAATCTCAGGAACATGAAAAACACTAAGTTAGTTTCTGTCCTATGGTGAATTTCAATTCAACCGTTGCTTTCCCAATCACTTTGGCAGGAACATGATTTCCCATAAGGATGTTTTCTAGTCTCTTGCATTCTTCATAAGTCTTGAACTGCTCTTTATTGCAAACATGAATTGTTGCACTAGAATCTAACCACTAATCAGATGACTTATTTGCAACAACTATATGAACTTTAATGATCATTTCAATTTGCATGTCAGTCACCATTGCAACAAGTTCATTAATTTTTTGCTCAACTAGATTTACCTTGCTTTTAGAACTAGAACCAATCTTAATTTCAGCATTTTTAAATCTATAATCTTTAATCAAATTTCCTTTCTTTCCATAATGGAAACACATTTTATTCTTGTTAAATTTGGATTTCTTAAATCCATTTTTCTTAACTTTAAAATTGTTTTGAAATTTACCAGAAGACTTGTGAGTTTTTTTAGAATTTTGTCCACTCACATAATTCACATTGGGACCTTTAAGAAAAGGTGCATCTTTTGCATGATTTTTCACTTCAATCTGTTTGTGAGTCTGAAATTCTTTAATAGTGAAAGTATTTATTAAATACAAAACTTTTTTCTTATATCCATTCCAATAAGGAAAAAGTTTTGAAAAAATAGCTCCAACTTAAAGTGAATCAGGAACCTTAATTTCTAGCTCACTTAACTTAGAAACCAAAATTTGCAACTCGTGTACTTGGTCCATGATTTGTTTGTCATCAGTTATTCAAAATTCAAAGTATTTTAAAGCCATAAACTTATATGTACCTTTCTTTTCGTTCATGTATTTGTGTTCAAGACCAGTCAATATCTCTTTTGGTATTTTTATATTTCTGTATAAGTCATAAAAATGATCAAATAATGAATTCAAAATATAACCTCAACAGACTAATTCATCTTCTTCACGTTTGCTTTTTGTTGCTTTAACAGCATTAGAATCTTCAAAGGTTGGTTTTGGAATTGATTTTAAATTTGGATCAAGTACATAAAACATCTTTAATGCAGTCAACAGAAAACCCATTTTGTCCTTCCGCCTAGTGTAGTTGATCCATTAAAACAATCAAGTCTGATTACATCTGATTTTGAAAATGAACCTTCATGCTTGATTCCAAATCCATAGCAGCAATAGGGACAACAGTAGATGTAGTATCCATAATTGCTTTTAAAATGTTAGAGAATTTAAGAAATCAGAAGTAATAAGAAAGAAAAAAATATAGCTTTAAGGCGTGAAAAATACTATCTTAAAGAAAATTATATCTATAGGATACAACAAAACCTTAAAACTCTTTAATCAGAAGTAGTGAAATTGGTCAGACAGAAATATCTATTTATAATAAATGAACAGTCACTAATCAAGCCAATTTAAAAAGTCTTGACATTTTTGTATAGTCATGTTTTCTTGTTTAAATAAACTTTATTTAAACAGTCATGTTTTTCCTGTTCGTATATATTTATTCTTACCATCATATTTTTCTTTGTTTAAACATGTTTATTCAGAATTAGTAATATTTTAAAATAAAAAAAATAAAAAAAATTTAAAAATTAAATCTATTTGTCAAACAAGCCTAAGTGCCTTAAAATTGTTTGACCCACTAAGAAAACTCTTAGCAAGCCCAAATGACTTGACCATTTCCAACACTTAGCTCAATTACTTAAGTAATATAAGTAATTTCTTTTAAATCACATATAAATGATTTTTCTACTCAATGTGAGATACACCACATTCTAAACTACCAATAGAAATTGCCTCAGTAGTAACAATGTTACGGATAAAATCCAGATAATCCTCTACCCCTCCTGAGCCTGTAGGCCAAGTCTTGCAAGCTTATGAGCTGCCTCATTCCCTTTTCTTCCTGTGTGCACTGCTTTAAAGGATCGGAATTGTCTTGCAAGTATGCAAATTTCTTCAATGAGTACACCTGGTGACGAGTTATTCTGTAGTGAAATGTTAAGCCTGTTCATTAATGTCAGATTGTCTCCTTCCATGATCACTTCATTAATTCCCATAACTTTTGCCACCTCCAGTGCACGTAAAGCTGCTATTGTCTCAATAGTTAGGGCTTCAGTTATCCATGGCCATTTTGAAACATATGTTCTCGTAACCAACCCCTTTGAGTCTCTGATTATCACTCCTATTCCCCCTACCTTTCCTTCCACATTGACAGCGCCATCAAACTTCAATTTGTGAAGTCCTGTAGGTGGAGGTTTCCAGCCCTGCTGAGTTGGTTCCTGTGCCCTCTCTGTTTGCTCTTAGGCGCTTATAATTTCCTGCTGGTAGTTCTTTGCCCGTATTGCAGATATGGCTGGGTTTCTTCTTGTCTCACCATGCAACTCGTTGTTCCTGCCAATCCAAACTGTCCACGCTCCTATCGTCAGTAGCTGTACTTGGTCTTTATTCAGCACGTCCATCTGTTTACCTTTTCATATCTGCTTGTGCTTCGACCTCCTTTTCACAGTATTTATATATGTAAGAAGTATATGTTATTGTTATTCAAGTTACTATGTTAAAAAGATGTGTACATTTTTCTCTTTGTTATGTATGTCTAAGTAATTCGAAACAGAGGTCATATGGTCTTGGTTCTGTTGCAGGTTGCGTCTGTGAAAGTTATTCTAATTGATTAAGTTCTATATTTAAGGTTAATTGGTTGTAATTATTATGAAATTTAATTTAGGGTTTTAGCGGTGAAAATTTTATTGTTTTATAAAAAATTTATATGTAAATTTTACACCTTTTAACTTTGTAATTGATGTTTATATTTTATTTGGATTTGCTTTAATTTACCATTATTTCTTAATTGAAACATTTTCATTGATTTAGGTTGTCGTGTTAGAATTTTTTACTTTGTTCTTTAATTTTGAGGTTGTTTTTAGCTATTTTGAAGAGTAAAATCTTATGTAATAAAAGATAAGTATTGATATTTTATGGGGGAATAAGAATTTATTTGAGATATGTATATACTACTTATACGATATGCATATAATGTTTATAAGGCATGTACATAGTGCATATAGAATATGTACATAGTACTTATATCATATATATATATAGTATTTATATGATATATATATATATAATGCTTTTAGGATATGTACATAATAGTTATAAGATTTGTACATTTAAAAATAAGCATATATACCTCTCATTATAATGTCAAAATCTTAATGTCAAAATTTTAATTGATGAAATTTTATATTTAGGGTTAGTTAGTTGTTATTGTTATAAATTTTAATTTAAGGTTTTAGAGCTGATAAAAGGTAGATATTGATTGTTTATAAAGTGAGGAACTCATTTGAGATATTTACATAGTATTTATAGGATATGTATATAGTGCTTATAGAATATAACATGTTACTTTCAGAAAATGTACATATAAATATAAATATATGTATATCTCATTATAATATCAAAATTTTAAGTTCTATATTTAAAGTTAATATTCTTTCACACTTGATATTCATAGATTCATCTGTTGGTAGGAAAACAAATTTAATAGAATTGTTCTTAAAGGTTTCATATTTGATTCATCCCTAGTGAATAAATCTTTTATACCTTTGTCATTGAAATACATGCTTTTTGGATAAAACTTTTCTTTTGATGAATCTCATTAATCAATAATAAATTAATATATAATTGGATGAAACTCATATTTAATAGAGTTTAAACTTTAAGAGTTATAACGTAACTATTTTGTTAAGTGGTAAGTATTTCTCTGAGAGTCAAATTTCTTTTTCTTGCAAATAAAAAAGGTTAAGAGTTTTTGAATTTAGAGCATTTTTTTAATACATTACATTAGTTAAATTACTATTTCTAATAATATTCTTAAAGTGTCTTAAGAACATTTTATTTATTTATTTATTTTTTATGAAAGCATTTTTTAGATTAGTTAAATTACTATTTATAATAATATTTTTATATTAAATGCATTAATTGGTAATTAATTTGATAAATTTTAATACATTGGGAGAATACATTATTTAATATAGTAATTTTAAAGAATGCTTTAAGACACTAGTTACCAAAATTCCCTAAAATAAAAATTTAATCGCTTAATTCAACTTTTGGTGTAATTTTTTCAAGTACTTCCGAAACTTTCAACTTTGTTTATTAATTAAGAACTAGAATGTGATTTATATATATATTAAATAATAGCTTGCGTTAAAGTTTTAATAGAACAGCTAGGCCCACCGGCCACAAGCAGCCCGGTAAAAAGTTTTATACTAATAAGTTTAATAAATTTACCAGGGAGAGCAGTCCGAAGCATGACTTGAAAGTTGAAACCCAAAGAAAATGTCATCATATCAGCCCATGGCTGGGGACTCCGAATAAATCATGCGTGCAGATGTGTTTTATTAGTAAAAAGTTTAATTAATTTGGAACTCCAAATCAACCATGCATGGCAATTATTTTAATTTATCTAGAGTGAAGCCCAAGCTTCGCCTAATTTTTATTTATTTTTTAATTTTTTATTATTATTATTATTATGAATAAGAATTGTAAAAAATTTATAAAATCTATGTGATATTTGATATTTGAAGGAAATTTTATAAGCTATCAATTGATAGATAAAAAATTTAACTTTTAAAGTATTTGAAGTTCTAAAGGTCTTTTGGAAAAAATCATTATTATTCTATAATTCTAGAGTATATGATGTTTGATTTTTTTAAAAAAAAAAATTAATAGGATATTTAGGCATGTTTTCAATTTTCACAGAACCTTACACCTAAGAACTCATTACTTGCTAGAGCCATTGCTTGTCGGAAAGCCTCATTCTCCTTTGAAGGTGATTGATTAGGATCCGTGCATTCTAAATTTAATCTTCCAACCCTACAGGATAATTGTGTATTTGTTCACATATCTTGGAGGCTTATCTGTATCAAACTGGTTAATTCCATTGTCAATCGCATCAATTGCCTGGTAAAAGCAAAAAATAATATCTCGAATGAATATGTAAATCCATAATCACTAAACTGATGCTTAGGAAAATGAAAACCAAGGAAAGAGAAGGAAGCCTATGACATAAATCCGATTCATACTAGTCAGAACAAAACAAAGCTAGAAATTTTCATTGCAAACACAGAATTTATAATCTGTAAAATTCTTTTGAACCAGTTTCAGAAGGTTGAAGCTCTATCTGTTTGTTGGACCATAAGATCCTAATTTACTTCCAAGCCAAAACTCATGAAATTAAACCCCTTTAGAACTTAAAAATCAAAGATGTAAGCACCTCCATGAAGTTTTTGTAAATGGCCAGAAATAATCTATGCATATTCGGGTGGTCTTCACCAAGCTAAAGCACTTTAGTTATTATCTCATCTCCAAAATGCTAAATATAGGGAAAATTAGACTGATAATCTAGGAACAGCATAAATTACCGAAAAACATCATTGCTTAGATTATACTCCACCAAATTGTGTGACAATCACCTCCTCTCCCAGTAGCATTCCGTCAACACCTCGGCCTTTCCCGTTTCTATCTCCATTCCCTGCTCTCATTCATGTCTCTCTCTTTCTCTCTCCAACTCTATTGTCTATTTGTCTGCCCCTAACTTTATTTCGCTCTATCTTTTTTCGTTTATTTGGAGCAAAATGAAACCTTTGACCACATGTCAAAGAAAAATATGCATGTAAGGCAGATGTCTACTCCATAAAAGAAAAATAACCACATAACTAACAAATGTCAATCTTCCTTTTCAAATTTTCACCAATGGAAATGAAAATCTCATGGGTATAATAACCAAAAAAAATAATCTGACCCACGCCCTCCTTTGCAAAACTCAACAAATTTAAACTTTAAAATCCAAATTCCATCATTTTTGGCCCACAAAACCCACAGCCCACCCCAAAGAATAATACATATGCCATCCTCTGATCTCATGGGGTGAGAATATATTAGTCATTAATTGAAATATAATGGTTAATATAGTCATTTCAATATAAAGTACAATTGCGTTTTTGGGATATTTTTTATCTATAGTTTATAGATAGTTATGCTCAACTTTCACCCATCTTTTCTAGACATGTCTTTATCCCCACCATAATGGTTGAATTAATTAAAAGTTAAGTATGCTCTTTTTATCAATTGTATACTAAAATACTTGTTTTACACCACGGAAACGATGACTTTACGGGAAACATATTTGATGCATGCATATGCCTTTAAGTTTTCAATATGAAATAAGAAACCACTTATCTCATACGCTATTTGCCCTAAAAACTTAAAATTCTTTTAGCTTTCCCAA